>VZRN01004515.1:0-38457 GCA_013397935.1 Dasyornis broadbenti | reverse complement strand
GGAGAGGAGAGGAGAGGAGAGGAGAGGAGAGGAGAGGAGAGGGTTTTAAAAACATTGGAGGACAAAATGTTTCGTTTAGAGTTACCATAAACTCCAGCAGAGCAGGAACCAAAAGAGAAGCTGCTCAAGAGAGACCTGTTAGATTATTGCCTGGTGACAAAATGTGTGACATGGAAAAAGAAAGAGAGAAACAAAAGGTTAGAATTAGAGACATCAACATCTGGCCAGAGTTTTCTGTTGGTTCAGGTTAAAATACCCCACAAATGCACACCCTTCAGAGCTCAAAAGAGTGAAATTAAATTACTGTCTCCCCAAAACCACATTTTCTGCCATTTATCTCTTTTTATAGGACCCTATTTAATCTATGTACATTTTAAGTAAATTCTTTGATTTTATAAATCCATATTAATTTATTTCAACTGATTGGATCACCAGGCTGAGGTACTGTCTCAGTGGCTGGACGTCTTCTGTCTTGGTTTTGGAAGACAGGCGTCTGCTAAGGAAGGTGAAAACCTGCCTTAGAATAGAGGATATAACTCCTCTCCCTCCAAAATGTTGTAACTTCGAAATCAAAGGCTCTCAGGCAAATATATGGGAAAAGGAGTAATAGTTCTTTACTTGTATCTATAACGAAGAAAACAAGCAACAACAACAGTGACAATAACAAATAAACAAACCAGAAACCCGGTGGCAGCTTTCTCTGGGCTGCCAGACACCGCCCCTCCCCTTTGGTGCAGTTACGGTCACGGCTGGCAGGGGGCGCTGTGGTGCAACCTCAGGTCCTCAGTGATGGCGGACGGAGCAGAGGGCAAGATGGCCACACAGCGAGCGGAGCTGCAGCAGGAAATCAGGGCAGCAAACTGGGCGGCAGAGCTTGTTCACTTGAGCCGGCAAGCAAAAGGGTGGCAGACTCTCCAGCAAGGAAGAAAAACAAGGCAGTGCTGAGCTCCTGCTGCAGCAGAGAAGGGAAAGAAGAAACAGCAGCTCTCTCCTCCAAGAAGTCCTGAGGACAAGTGTGTGTTTGCCAACAGCCAGCTACCTTTTTCTTCTCTTGCCACACCTGGCTATCTTTAGTCTCTTAAGTGCGTCTTTTGTCCCTTAAGTACTCAGTCGTTATCTCTTAAGTACCCAGTCGTTAAGGCTCTTTAAGGTATCTCTAGCCACAGGATGGTAAAATTCCCAACCTCCAACATCATCTCAGACTTCTGAATGCCTGTTTCTTCAAAGGTGGGGCTTCCAGCTATGAAGACCTACCTCTGTTTTGAGCAAAGAGTCCCTGTGCTGTGTTTTGCTCTGTACAACAGTCCAGTGCTCCCTGTTTCCCTGGCAATTGTACAACAGTGGGGCTGGCACTCCGAGCTAGGCACATGTTTAAATGCTTGATAAATTTAGGGCTCATTTGGTCTATTTTCAGTTGGGCCTTTCTGCTGTCTACTGCTCAAAATAATGCATACTCACTCAATGCAGTAAAAAATAATCTATGCAGTCATCAGAAAGGGCACAGTGCTAAAGAGCAACCTCTGAAAAGCCCATCTGCACTGACCCAGTGATGTGAATTGGATTTTCCATACAGTGATAATTAACCAATATTTTATTGAGTACAACTTTAATTACATCATTGATACCCAATAATCTAACTTTTTCCCAGATCATGCTGAAAACAAGTTCAATTTTTAACAGTTGTAAACATAAACTTTCTATTGAAAGAGGTGGCAGGCACAGAACAGTGCTGGTTTCTCTCATTGCATTATTCTTGTGGTCTTTTTCACAAATGCCTACATGTCTCTTAGGTATTACTTTTTAATCATCTACCCTCGTTACATATAGTGTTTGCTCCTTTTTCATTTTATAGCATAAATTCAGAAAGAAGGCAATTAAAATTCAATAACTGTGCAGTGCTTAGACAGTCATTAAGTAGTCATTAGGTAGGCTGGAGACACATTGTCTTCACAAGGGTTTGCTCTCCATGAATCTCCTTTCTGCAGTATTAGCTCAAAACAGCAAGCACAACGTGAATGTGAATCCAGATAGTCCCTGAATCTCCCGGCCATGGCACAACTGCTCCTCTGCCTTCTGGACATCCACCGCCTGGGATGCAACAAACTCCCGGGGCTCCTCCAGCAGCACCAGGGAGATGGTCAGGCCTGGGACTGCCCTGGCTGCCTCCACTCCCACTGTGCTCCCTGGAGGTGATTCCTGTCCTCCTCAGGCGATAGAAGGATCATTTCAACACCCTTGTTTGCACTTGTTGGAATACCATCCCCTCCCAGAAACACAGCCCCCACTTACCAAGACAGTTTGTAGAAGGCCACACATGAGTAAGCGGCAAAATTGGCCTCTAGGGAGTCAGGAGCATTCACTGTGAGCACCAGGAGCCAAGCTCCTGCCACAAGAGCATTCAAAACACGCAGGTTTCATTTTGAAGTGGGGAAAAAACCACAACTCACTGACAGAGACAAGATGGCAAAAGTATGCCACTGATTGTCAGATGCCTAAAAGACATTGATAAAATAATGCTCACATTCAAAAATTGTCTTACAAAACAAGAGAAGCAGCCTCTCTTGATTTAAAGGATTGCCTCTGGACATTAAATAACAGCATCTGTTCTCCACACTCTGAACACCTTGAGTTTGCTTTGCTTTCTGTCCTTGAGGAGTTGGGGAGGAAAGAGGACAAGACAACACAATGGAGACTGTTCAAGCTAGGAAGATTCCATGGCAGTACTAAGGAGTGTTTCCCTAGACCTCACTGAGAACAGAGGGAGCAAACTCCAATGCATTATTTAAGAGTCACACTGCTGACCCTTTACAGATGCAGATCAATAGAGCAGCCTCCACCAGAAAGAGACTTCCATATGAAAAAACCTGAAATAGAGCTCAGAGATGCTGAGAGGAAATAACACAGCCCAAGGGAGTATCCGCAAGCCATGGTACAATAAGGCAGTCCCTGAGGGGTCAGCAGATGGAAACAGAGGGAGGAGAGCAATTCACAGATTCCCAGCTTCTTCATAGCACTCAGTCACCTCTAGAGCATTTGTTGGAGGTTGGGAATTTTTCCATCCTGTGGCTAGAGATACCTTAACGAGCCTTAACGACTGGGTACTTAAGAAATAACGACTAGGTACCTAATGGACAAAAGATGCACTTAAGAGACTAAAGATAGCCAGGTGTGGTGAGGGAAGAAAAAGGTAGCTGGCTGTTGGCAAGGACACAGTTGTCCCTGGGACTTTTCAGAGGAGACAGCTGCTGGTATTTTTTTCTCTCCCTTCGCTGCTACCGCAGGAACTCAACACTGCCTTGGTTTTTTTTCCCTTGCCGGGTGAGTTTTTTGCTGGGAGGAGAGGCGCAGGGCTCCGACCTTGTTTCTCCCCCACTCCCAGACGGCACGTTTTTCCGGCTGCATGCAGCGGTTGCCACGTGGGGAGTTCGGCTGCTGATGACCCTCACCCCCACCCCGCCTGCCAGGACGCAGTGCAATTTTTTTTTCTGTCACCGCTGCGGAGTCTCTACCACCCTTTTGCTCGCTGGCTCGAGTGGACAAGCTCTGCCATCCAGTTTGCTGCCCTGAGATTTCCTGCTGCAGCTCCGGTCGCTGTGCAGCCCATCTTGCCCTCTGGTCCATCCGCCATCACCAAGGACCTGAGCTCGCACCACAATGCCCCCTGCAGCTGCGCGGGAGCCATCACTCCTGCCCTGCCAGGCTGGGAGCCTGACAGCGCCCCCTGCCGGCCGTGACCATGACTGCACGAAAGGGGAGGGGTGGTGTCTGGCAGCCCAGAGAAAGCCGCCACTGGGTTTCTGGTTTGTTTATTTGTTATTGTCACTGTTGTTGCTTGTTTTCCTCGGTATAGATACTAGTAAAAAACTGTTATTCTTTTTTCCCATATCCTTGCCTGAGAGGCTCTGATTTCGAAGTTAAAACAATTTGGAGGGAGAGGGGTCATATCCTCTATTCTAAGGCAGGTTTTCACCTTCCTTAGCAGACGCCTGTCTTCCAAACTAAGACAGGCATAAACCTCTGGCACAGAATTACCTCATCGATAGTCCATCACACACACACTTCCATGCACAGTCACAATAATGGTTTTCTGCATTGAAATCCATTTCACAACACTGCATCCTTCTTTGTGCCTTGCCTTACCCTAGTATATCCACAGCTGACTGCCTGGCACAATGTCAGGTAAGGGTCAAGAGGAACACTCCTCTTGGTTGGCTTCCTGTTGCACTTTGCTACACAAGCTCATGTTACTTTTCTGAACCGTTTTCCAGTCATCTTCCTGCTGGACAATTCAGCTGGGAGGCCTGGGAGGTTGGGATTGCCTTGGAGCTGTTGTGTACAGTGCCTGGTACAGTAGCTGATCAAAACATTTGGGGTTTTTTCTATTCAAGGTGCATTCAGCTGTGTATTTACTTGCTCATAAGAATTTTCTGGAGCAGCTGGCAGATAGTTGCTTATCAAGGGAGAAAACGTATTCTTGAAGGATTGGTGACATGCTGTGCATAAGAATATATACATGCCCAAATATATATAAATATGTTTGTATGTGCATGCATAGTTGTAGAGAGATGATTGATGACAGTTCATGAGGGAGTCACAATTCATTTCTCTGTGTAGATGTGTGTACATACATACAACATTTTCAGGCTCCCTAAGACAGACTGCAGCTTCTAAATGTTAAAATATATCAATACATAGGACAGTTAATTAGTACAAAGGAGTAATTTTCTCTTTCATTTACCATTTTTCTTCAGAGATATTTTTTCTTATTGTTTGCACACCACTGCCTTTGTACTTTGATTACAGCTACCCATGTAATAATAAAAATAACAACAAAACCGAGCCCATTTCATTTCATCTATGGGATGATAATCACAATGTGTATATTTCTGGCACATTGCAAAACATTGGGAATCCCTGGACAGGTGTCATCAAGTGGAATGGAAAATATTCACCCAAGAAGTGTACTTTTAAACCAGCTGACTAAATGTCTGTTTTCCTCAACTGATCTTTCTGCTGAAGTTTTCCCATGACCTGGTTTCTGCTTTCTGACCTGATGGGGTACTGACCAACTGGACAGCGTGCGAATACTGAAAGTCAGGAGGCTCTAGTTAACCATTCATGAACAACTGAATACTGAAACCTGTCTGCAGAGCTAACGTGGCAAATTATCTGTAAATACTAACTAACTTTCCAGCCATTATGGCCATATTCCAATCCAGATAAAAGAAAACTGAACCCATAGTTGTATGGGACCAGAAGCATTTGCATGGTCTTCTATTGCTGCGACCACTTTCCTTCAGTGAGATCAAGGTTTTCTGTTAGTTTTTCATTCTTAGTCTCCTTTTAGATACTTCAGTGGCCTTCAGAAAACCAGTCACTATTCCTTTATTCTCCCAACCATAAAAAGGTGACAAAAATAAGTAGGACTGGGTGTGGTAACTAAATATATGGGGAAAAGGTTTAAGAGGAAGGAACCTACAACCCTTTTCTTCTTATTACATATCTTCCCCACCCTCTGTGCCTGACCAGTCTGTACATAAATACATCTGCCTTTGCTGTTAACCAGTCCTTCTTATGTGCATATACCCAGCACATCTGGACAGTTATTATCAAGGCAATCATATTCCTGAACAGGAATGATCATCAGCCAAATCAGCATCTAGAGATTGTATTTTCATTGGACTTCTACTTACTACCAATAATCACATGCAGAAAACTTTCTGCTGGACTTCTCTCTCCTGAAAAACAAGAGTTTTCAGCGGAAACAGGCTAAAGAGTTTTCAGGTCATGCTGTGTTGTGCACAGATATTACAAACAAAACATGAAATACGAATATTCCTCCCTGCTTATTGATCCTGTTTCCAAACAAATCTCCTGTTTGAGCCTTTCTTCTCTTGCCCACTAAATTCCCTCAGATAACAGTGGTTGCACCTACAGGTCAGTCTGAGCTGACTTACAGCAAAGATGAGAGGTCAGTCTTTGCATTATCCATATGGCTACTTTGCTGCCTCCTACCCTTTTTTCACCTGTGTATCTGCTTGATGCTTTGTTGCTCTGGTTATGTGTGGAGCTGGGAATCCAGCAACAGCCAGGGGTGAGCTCCTGCTGTACCAACTGCAGGTTTGTTGTCGCTGTCCGCTTGACCTCCTGGAGGCCAACCAGGCAACTTGATTCAGTGCCCTGGCCACGAGACAGCCTGCAGCTAGGCAGCCTGAGGCAAGTCCCCGATGTAACAATCCGCTTTCAGGCTCTCTGTGGATCTGGCAGCAGTCGGGTGTTACTGTAGCGAGCGGTGGAGGCGAAGGAGGAGAGAGGGACTCTCTGTTGCAGCAAACCCAAGTCTTTATTACCTGCCCAGAAGGCTGGGAAACAGAAGCCAAGGATGGAGGGCAACAAAAAAGCACAGAATGCTGGTTACATGAGCTTTTATACAGGAGAAAAAAAGGGGGGAGGAACAAGGGGATAAACCAATAGGGAAATGACATACAATGACAGCTAACCACTTACAGAAGGTTTAAGGAGGGACTTATTTAAACGAACCAATGGGGTTAACAGGCAAACTGAACTTTCTAGATGTGAGGGATGGCACATCTAGTCCTAGGGGAGGACACTTGTTAGGATTGACATCCCTGGGGTGTGGCTGGCTCCTCCGCACCACCCTTGGCTTCACTGCCAGGCTCATTTTCATCATCACTGTCCTGGGCAGGAAAGTCCACCCACTGGATCTCCTCATTAATGCGGAAACCAAAGGTGGACTGGGCCACCGCCACAGTTTGTGGTTTGGCTGTGAGAGCACCTCGGAGCTGGTCATCACAAGGCAACAGTAACAAACCCAGGTCGTGGAGGAAGGAAGGTCCTTTTCAGCAGGCAGGATTTTCAGAAATTAGAAACCTCTAATTCAACTTACAGCGAGGGGACTATGATGCTTTCCAGAAATTGTCTGGCAGAACAATCACCTCTAAGAAAGGATTTCCTTTTTGTTTGCTGTGAAAAATATAATTGGTCTGCCTCCTAATCCAGCTGTCGACAAGAGGTTGACAGTTATACTTCCTATCAAAAACCTCAGATGTTGTTTTCCCCTTTATAGTTCAAGCACCTTTATATCAAGTTAAAGGCCTCAAAGCATTAAAAAAAATACTCACCTCACTTCCTTTGTTTTCAATATCTCTTCATCAAGAAATTAATCTTGTAGCATTTTTAAGAGAATCAACAAAAAAGGCAGCAAGATTGCCTCATGCTTGAGAAGTTTTTGGTACAAACATGTAGGTTAAATGGGACATTTAATGAAGATCTATCCACAGTAACTTAACGCTTTTACATTTATTATCTCACATTTAGTTCCAGCAGTTATGTTGCTTTTTTATTACTGAAGATCCCCAATATCAACAATCCTCCTCCTTCCTTTTAGATTTCTACTAATGACCACCAGCAATGGGATTTTGCAAGTTAAACAGTGATGTAAAAATTTGTTTCAAATCCATGGGATGTATTTCTGTGCTTTTACTACAGTTCAAACACAAAAATTTCCTGCTGTGTTCAACGTGTATACTACATTGGCCAATTGTGGTATGATTCATGCAAAAAACCTCCACAAAACAAAAGTATGTTTTAAAGCATATAAGCGGTAAACCAGTAACCTCCAGGTCCTCACGTGCCTTGAAGGTCATTCCCTGCAGAGACCAGAAAACAACTAAGTGTAAAAGGCACTGTGAGTTCTTTTTCCTGTGCAACATATGAAAGAAAATACTGCTCATCGGAGAGCAACCATTTCCCTGAAGTCAATCTGAGTGGCTAAACCATGTTTTTCAGGTTTTAAAGGTTTCCTTTTAATGATCTCCTGAGTCCTTGACTGCCTTAAGGACCCTGACCCATTCTTGCGAAGGTATTTTTTCTTGCAAGCTGCAAGCTGGAAAAAAGCCTGAAGAAATCTTTGTCACTAATAACAAAGGAATTGCTTACAGAGGCTGTTTTTGAAGTTTTTCTGATAAATCACTTTGAATTGCAGCCAGAGGTAAATGAAGGAGTGAAGATTATCTTCTTCTGACATTATCCTCACCATGTCAGTTACCCATTGTTTGCTTTTGGCCTTCATAGTCTCTGCAACATCCAAGCACTCCTCCTGTATCTTGGACTTCAGCCCTTCCATTTTTAAATGGTTTAAATTTAAGATTTAATGGTTTAAATCTTAAGTTATGTGCAGCAAATATGGAATCAGGTGCACATACACAACATTGAGAAGGATGGGAAGTGTAAGTCAAGAAGAAATAATAGAAAACACACTGAAACCTGACAAACAAATATGTTTTCCCTACCCCAGGGAACATCATAGTGGATTTTAGTCTCTGTCTTGTAACACCATGTATTCTAAATAGAAGCTGAAACTAGAAAAAGCTGAAACATACCAGAATCTCATATTACTTTGAGCTGGAAGTATTGCGTTTTGCTTTGAGTCTCTTAAAGCATGTCGTCAAGAATGATCAGTAGCACTGCTTAGTTGACCATGAATACTGGTGTATTTCACTGTAAATAACTCATGTCGGGTCAAATAGAATTTTTTTTATATTCATAATATGAATTTCTTTTAATTTAATACAGTCCCCAAGTCCTTTAAGAGTTGTGGTGGAAAAGCAGGAAACATAAAGATTATGATAATGGCCGAATGCGTAAAATTAATTTGGTCCACAATTCATTCTAGATTCCTTTATCGATTGTATGATTTTGTTAACCTTTAGTCTTTTCCACAGATGGAGGAAGGAGATCAGAATGCAGAATAAAGAAGGAAGAGGTAGAAGGAAAACATCAGGTATATAATCAGAGCACAATATACAGTCGAAATCAGCAAGACTGTGATGCATATGAAGAAGGGAGCATACACACCAAGAAAGAACATTAATGGTAACAATGTGCAAACCAGAAAAAAAAACCAATTTATTGTTCCATTTCTGTAGAATTAATTTGACCCAAAACCCTTTATACAGTTACAGTGGATGACCAGACATACTTCTGCCATTATGAATATACACACCTATCTCTGTGCATGTGAGCATGCATATATGCACATAAATATGCACATGTGTATGTATTTCCACAGTTTCTTTGAAACTCAGATTAAATGCAGCCCTTTTGAACAATCAATAATAACAAGGTAATCAGGGGCTGAGTGGCCATACATGTATACATATGTTTAAGGGTAAATCTGCCACATTACAAAAATTGGGGGCTAAAATACCACAAGGACTAGTTAGCACAGAAATCAATGGCAGCTGGAGCCTAATCCTGTATCATTCCATCAGAGGCAGCTCTGCCAGTGATGCTATGAGTGCAGGACCGGCATCCAGCCATGGCCCAGAACACCTTTCCTTATGCTTTAAGTGACAGAAAAAGGGGACTCGGGTAACAGTGAATCCTCCTCTCCACTGTTACAAACATTTGTTCTTCTTCCTGCCCCTGTAATTCGTGCCATATTTACACATTTCTCACTGCAGTCTAGACCCTCAAATGGAGCTTACTCACATGCTTATGTAGTACATTACCTTCAGCAGTGTCCTCCAACCTGAAGGAGGCACCTTCCCCCTCAGTGCCATTTCCAGCTGTAACTGACATACTGTTACAGCTGAAGACACGGCCCTGAAGCCTGCAGTTGTTCCTCAAAGTACAGCAGCTGATCCACTTCAAAACAATCACTTGCTCTAGAAACCAGTTTCTCCAAACATCTCCTGATCTCCTCCTCACTGGCATTCTGTTTTCTTGCTTGCTTGAGACAGCTGTACATGGCCTAGAATTTCTCTACTCACAGCTTCCCAATGGCAAATCTGGGGATAAATATTATGTAAAAGGTCAAGTAAAAAGTTAATTAATGTTATATTGTAACACAAGCAATAACTAGTGCAGATTTTTTCTAAATATTGTAGGTTTGACTAAAATGATATAATGATGAATCTTGTTTGTCTGACTGTAAAAGGAATTACAGTTTCCTGGAGAATTTCTTCATGACTGTTCGCTACATAAAGAGCCCAAGAATAAAAACCTGGCTGTAGTAAAGTCATGGGAAGCATCATCATTGTTACAATCCCAGAATCTTCTCCATGCTGAGTCTGACACTCTTTTATCTAGAGCAAGTCTGGTAAACACACACGTATTACTGCCTCTGGATTACATCAAAACCAGAAGGAGCAACCTCAGTCAGATGAACATCAGTGGAACTTTATGTGAGAACATTTTGTTATTCATTGCTTTATTTTACCTTCTATCAAATATAAGAAAACCATCGTACAAGCTCAGCATGAGCTAACTTTACACTTTTTTCTTTTCTACAGTGCTCTCCTTTTATCAGAACACAAATCTGTAACAGTGACAAAACACACACTCACAGCATTTTAATGTGGATTTATAAAAAAGACCAATTTGAAAACTGCAAGACAATGAACAGCATTTCTTCCTCCTAAAGGAAAAATATCTTTAAATTCATGTATCACAAGTAACATAAAATTTTTCACTCAGTAACGGCTTCATAATATTTTGATGAAAATACCAGGGTAATTTTCCTTCAGTGTATCAGAGACTATCTGCCTTCTCTTCACACTTCTTACACAGGACTTGTTTTCTTTCACTAAAGCTTTACATGTTAGAGCAGTTGAGACTTGGTAGTCTTTTAGACAAAAAGGAGGCACCTGAAAGGGAACCATGTCATATGGTACCTGCAGTAGGCAACACAGCCAGTGCCTGAAGCAGCAGGAACTGGGACACCCTCAGCTTGTGGCTGTACCAAGGATGAGCTGTACAGGGGCAGAGAAAGGAATCAGAGGTGTCTCCTGGTGCCAGCATTAAGGCTTAAAACTTCAGTAAGTGTGCACGTAGGTTTAGAGGGATGTGGCACACTTCCCATAGTAGTTTAAATAGTTAAACCTGCCTCCCCAAAACATCACATCTCCAGTTGTAATTTTTTGCTGGTTTTGTACTGATTTTTCTACATGTCTAACACCAGGGCAAGGTCAACTATTCTCACCCAATAGCATAATCAACCTAACGGTGTAGTTGCTTTTCATCAGTCGTCATCCTATTATTGCTGAGGAATAACATCATCATAGTGAAATGTCAGCCAGTAAGAGTTCCACATTATGTAAATTCCTCCATTCTCAGGAAAACATTGCAAAGAATTTTACTGTATTGCTTATCAATCTTCTGCTCCCATCCCACTTGCTCTTCACTTTTCTATCACCTTGGTCACGCCCAGGTGTGATCCCCTTCTGGCTTCAGGTCACCTCTCTTGCTGGCTCCTGACATGGGGGCAGATTGGAAACTTGGGGCAGAGAAAGCCAAGACCCAGGATCAGAAGTCACAGGGCCAAGCTGGAATCTCTACAGATCCAGACCTGACCCAGTCCTGCTTCATGTAACAAGAAACTGCCTTTTTCTTTTCTAACAAGTGTTGTTTAGGAGAAAATAAAAACTGTTGGAAATAATTAATTCTCAGACACTGGAAGCCTAGGGATTGGATTAGCACTGAAAGCTAAATGGAGATTTGTCAGATAAATAATGTACATTTCTTCACAAAACATCATCAAAAATATCACTATTTCTCTCCAACAGTTAAAAATCAATACATGAGAAGCTATCTTGAAATCACTCCTACTTCATCAGTGCCTTTAATGACTCCTCTCTCTCTCTTAGACAAATATGTTTAATTTTTTGGCAGTCCTGTCTATTTAAAGATGAAAAATTAAGCAAACATGTACCTTGGGAGTATTGCTTCTGCTAATAAATATGACCTACAGACTTGAATCTTCTCTGTTCACCTTGGCAGAGCATGCAAATCAGCTAATCTGTATAATAGCTGATACAATAGAATTAAGGGGGAAATGTTCATAGGTTGAAAATTATGGGGTAGGTAACAAAAATTATAACCTGCTTTTACAAAAGAAGACATCAGCCTCTGTTTGGGCTTGAGAGCTGAATTAATATGACTCTGCTACCACATCATGCTTCACAGAGGCAAAGTGTGGGATCTCAGAGAGTAAATGTCAAAGAGGCGTCACAGAGTGAATCTATCATCCAGATGGAGGGAGGGAGAGAAGGCACTTCCTGGAAAGTGAGGCTTGTCCATTATGGCCCTGATACTGTGCTAGGGGATATTTGTCCATCCATGTGAAATCCCACTGAGGCACAATTACAGGTTGCTATTTCACATGAAATATGGGATACTTGCACTATTGTTTCGAAAAGAATAAAAGCCTTACCACTAAATGTGCTTTGAGAACAAGTGCAGAACTCCCATTTACAGTCCCATTTGGCCATCCATGTCTTCTGATTGACTGGCATTTACTCTCTTTGTGCTATCCTATAGTTCATTCACCTACAAACTCGTTGTGAGTCATCATCTCTTTCTCAGCCAAGACATCATGAGCAAAGGGCATACCTGACATCTGGGATTTCATTACTGTGACAAAATTTGTGGGCCAGACCTCCAACAGACACTGCCCTAAACTGTTTTTTAGTGTGCTGAACTCAAAGGAGTTACACTGGGCTCTACCAGTCAAGGGTCTGACTTAGATTGCTCCTTCTCCTATCTCACTTTGTTACAGCGTCTTAGATAGACTGAGGGATTCTTTGAGCTCAACTTCCCTCACTTCTTCAGGCTGCAGAAAGCAGTCCCAATGTTCCAGGCAGAAAAGGCAAAGGGCTGGAGGCATGCTGTGACCACCAACCCACTGGCTGCACAGCAGGTATTTCCAGTCTGGGGGCACTGTCACCCACAGAAGTTGTGGCCTGAAAAAAATGTCTCTTGTTGCCAGCTCTTGTGCAGCACACAACACATGCCTGAGAAAATTAACTACAACAAGACCAAAAGGCCCCAGAAGCAGACAGATATTTCATTTGTAGATAATGATGGGGCATGGACATTCTATCAAGGATAAGGTACTTCTGGGCATGTGAGAAGCAGTAAAGAAAACCAGCAAAATTAAAGGCACTGCTGGTGTTGGAGGGGATCTAAATAGGAGCCTTAAGAACTGCAATTTTTAGACACTCAGGGTGTCTAAAACGATTCCAAGTCATTTAGTCTGGGCCTAAATGAACTTATCAGACTACCTGGTAATTCACAGTTGATTTCCTATACATTAGTGCAAAATTACTAAAATTTGATGATATAATAATGCTGTGTTCTTAGCTGGCTGAGGAAGCTGTAAATCTTTCCCTAGGTGAACAAAGAATTCTCTATTATCCCATGGGTCTTTGACTATTCTGCTACCAGCTACATATTAACATCTCCTTTGAGGCTTAGAGATCAATCACAACACAGCTACCTCTACGCCACACAGACAAAAGCCACAAAACAAGATTAATGCTGGAGTTTGTGCTCCTCCATGGGCAGTAGCAGCTGGGTTAATATCTCTGAACAGCTTGTCATGGCCTGCCTTGAGGAGTAACTATGATACAAATCAGCAACTAAGGGTTTTTTCAGCTTCTCAATTTCCATGCCATTCAGCATGATGGCAACTATCATTTAAAGCCATCCTAGTCTCACTGGTGCCTTCAAGGAGGTGTGTGTGGTCCATGCAAGGAGAGGCTCTGCACAAGCCACTACTGCACACACCAGAGTAGTAACACCATGGAAGTTCCTCCAGATCAGGAATCAGCAATAATATCTCACCTCTGCTATAACAGGCAACAAACACACTGCTCCTAAGATAACCATAGAAAATTCAGTTATTTCAACCTACTACTGTTACTCATGCCTACCTCAATGTAAACCTTAATAAACTTTCTGGACATGGAATACCCATTCCAGTGGGCATTTATTTATCCTTTTGAATGCAACCAGGCCACCTGCATCCACCAATGAGCACATTGTAAAGTAGAGAGCAAATCTGTGTTGATTTGGGCTCAAAGGGCACAAAAGCAAGTGCAGAGATTTTTGAAATAATAATTTCAGTAGATGCCTCTAAATTCTGTTCTCCCTAACTCAAGGGTATCCCCATGGAGTTCAGCAGTATTATTTAGGATTCTCGTCAACACATCCAACAATGATTTGTCCCTGAATTAATGCTATTTCCAAGCATCAATTTATTAACCCTGTATTTCTCTTTAAAACTGTAAAATCATTCCACTTTGCAGCTAACCAGTAGTGATATGAATCTCAGTGAAAAAGATTGTTACATTTATCTCCTGAGACGATTCTGCAAAAGAATCAGGAAATAACATATCTTTAGTCTCATACAAAATATTGTTTTCTAACTGTAACAGAAAATCTTAAAATATCTGCTACAGCATCTCATGGGTCAGTAAACAGATTTATCTCAGTCAGAACACGAAAGATCTCTGTCCTCTCAAGTTATCTTTCTGTCATTCTGTTTGCTGACATTACTGATTACAAATGATTAAAACTTTGACTCTTGAAAGGAATGGCTCTGGGTTCAAATCTTCATTTGCAGCAAAGCTTCTCTGTTGCTGTTTAAAGGCCCTTTGAGATCTGCTAGAAGAAGGGCATAATAAGTTCCATGATTCATGTTTTAAGACCTTATTTCCAAAGGTAGGGCAACACTTTTCAAGTTCAATCTTGGGAATGTGAAAAAAATTACTAAGTCTAAGAAAAGGGCTTATTGGGAAAAAAAAAGGTAATGGAAAATATTATTATCTAAAAGCTAGTAAGAAAAGAAATATGAATTGCTAATATTAGCCCTCACCTTCACCTTCAAGCCTCAATGGACTTTGACTTTCCTCATATTCCTGCTGAATGAAAATTTCTTCACTTAAAGACACAATGATAATTTTCATAATTCATCCTAAATTACTTCATAATTCCTGAATTAAAGCACATTAATTTGATTGCAAACAAAACTCCCTGATGTCCTACTTCAAAGACCTGCAAAATCAAAAGCATATTTAGGAGATATTTTCCCATGAGCTAAGAAGAATCTTATTAAAAGATGTAGACAGCAGGTGAAGAAATATCAACAGTAGTATTCTCCATGCACTTCATTTTCAGAGATAAATGAATCTATAAAATAGGAACTGAAGCTGACATCTGCTCTTGGAAAAAGCGTTAATTAGAATTTAGAGCTGCTAGTTGAATTCTAACTACTATGAATTTAGATGTTTTATCTTAAGAGAAAATGTGTTTTTTTTAGTTTTTCCCACAGAAGGAAACAAACTACAACAAAATATAGTCATTTAAATCAGACCTGAGTATTTTCCTTTTCCTTTCACTGCCATACATTTTATTGACTTCTAAACTGCGTATTAAAGTTCATGGCTATTAAAATGACTCATTGTAGATATTCATGGGTATCTCCACAAACGAGCACAAAATGATCTGTACTAAGTTTTTTGTATGGACCGTGGGGGGAAAAAAATATCAGAGTCTTCCTATATTAAGAAATTTACTACCAATACTAAAAATGAGAGAGGAAACATATTTGCTTCTATACAGCTATTCCTCATGAGGAATAGGATGAGTGAAAATTACACTGTTTAGTGCCCACAAAGAATTACCTAAAACACACTTCTCTGGGCTGCAGTAGCTTTATACACTATCTGAGATTTCCTAGTCTTGCTATAATTATTTTATACATCCTGATTTTTAACAGTGTCATGGTGTACAATGAATCTTTGAAAAGTCATCAGTTTACTTCATTCAGCAACACTAATCAAGATCAAGCAGAAATTCATGGCACATTTAACACATACCTAATGCTATTTTCTTTGTTTATCAGTGTGTTTGATTTATACAGATATGTCTGAAGAACAGCACAGTGTACAGCTACTTCTTGAATGTAGGTATGTGAGAATACAGTAGTTGCCTCTGAAAAGTTAATAATTATATGCAGACCTCGCAAGAGTTTAACTCCTTTGTTCAGCTGTGTGATAGTAAAGAGACAATGTTGATTTCTTTTTACACAGCTCGATATTGGGAGGTGGTCTCTCCCAGTTTAGGATTTCATACCAAAATGACAGTTATAAAACCAAGAGTTTGCCTATCAGAGAAAGGAAAAGATACTTTTGCATTTCAATGAAACAATCAGAATATTAAATATTACTATATATTTTTTTCTCAATCCAATATTGTCTTTAGCCATATTGGATGAAGTGTTACTACTGAATATAAAAAAAATGCATTTCTGAGTTAGCAATAAGCCAGTCTCATTAAAAGGTTGTCAACATGTCAGGTGCATTATTGGAGAGATTAATGTAATCAGCTGCATGGAGATAGACAATTCTTGATAGAAGCATCACAAACACCATAGTAATTTACTCACAAAATCTCCAACTGGGTATGTGCACAGAACAGCCACAAAGGGAGGTGAAGCAGCATTGAAGCTCTGACCACCCATACAAGGTTACAGTAAAATAAAAATACTCTTAAACAACTTGGTCAAAACGACATTTTAAAAGCTAAAAAAACCCCCAACTGCTGTGGACTGTGAGATGCCTCATTATAGCAAGTATGTAAGCATGTACATATAAATACATAAAAAGAGATACTAACACAAACAAAAAAACTCCCAAATCTGTTTGCATAAAGATTTATGCAAACAGTTTTTTGAACATCAACCATTCGGGCTTAGTTCACATCTATATCCACCCAAGGGGGCCTGAAGCTGGGTGGATTATGTCCACAACTTCTTTCAGGTCTCTCTCCATATCTGTGGCCCTTTAAAACGTTCCTAGCACAAAGCAGGACTAAGGTAAATTCACGTTTTGGCAGAGCCATACCATTCCATGATGACACCATACTATAGGGAAAGAAAGAAAAGCAATTACCAACTTTGGACAGTAGATCTGTGATTTTCAGAAAACCGTAGAAAGATTTATGCATTCAGTTTCTTCTGGGTCTGCATAAAAATAAGACAAGCTTCACAGAGCTGTTTAGGCATTTAAAGAGGTAGATGGAGGTCTAGTACTTTTAATTTTTCCCCCCAAAAGCAAACATTTAATATCTTTCAAAGTAGAACCCTGGTCATTCCTGTGTCAAATCTCTTGGAAAATTCCCTATCTGTCTTTCCCCCAGGTAAATTTCCCAAGGTTGCAATGCTGCTTGTAGTGAACACTGTCAAAATTCTTTGAATGGTTCCATATTGAAAACAGACTATATAATTAATGCTGCATGAAAGCATTTTCACATTTGCAAATTATTGACAAAATCAATGTGCTAGAAATCTGAACAGCTCAATCTATGCATTAAGTATGCATAGCACGAGAAACTAGACAAACCATGTTTTGTGTGCAAAACATAAAGATGTATAAGTCTAATTCTCTGAATGATTTGAGTTTTGGGGGCCACTTGACGTTTTAAAATGAGTGAGTCTGTACTTAAAAATTTATGTGTTTTGCTACTGAAATGCAATTTTCAAAGTGAATAAAAACTCTATCTAGTGCTAAAGCAATTATAATGTTACTGTCCACTTATAAAAAAGGTCCTTAAAAATTCAGAATAACATGACTCATGAATCTATGACACACAGCTCAGCAGAGAAGCTGAAAAAATCTGAGTTTTCCTTACATATCTAAGCAAATTCACAAAATATTACATATTGTTTTAAGGGTAGGACGTGAGTTTCAAGTAATGTACAAGATAAGCAAAAGATGAGCATGCCAAGAAAGTGTATCAAACTTTAATTATGCCCCAATACTCACTCACTCTAACTACCAAGTTTGTTCTCATTAGTCATTTCAAAGTGCACCATAACAAATGTAAAGCTGCTAAGAATTGCTGAAATTGTGGTGCTGGTAGGTGATGTGCTCTTCCTGTCCTTGGATGTAGGATGGAAAGGAGCAGCATAAGAGAAAAAGCAACAACAAAAGAAGCAGCCCATTTTTGTCACGGAAAGGGGAAGAATATGAATAGTGGGAAAAAGTTGAAGACCCTTGGAAAATGCCTGAGGAATTAGACCATCAGCTCCAACTTCCACCTAGAGGGGGCACTGCTGCTTCTGCTGCAGAGGACTCCTACACTTCTGAGAGTAGCCACTGCCTCATTCACCTTCATTTCTTCTTAGGCAGCAAGAGCCCAGGATTCACTTGTTCCCACTTTCTCTCTCAGTTGTCCCCTTGGGACAGCAATGACTCTTGAGCCAGGAGCATTGACTCACTTCTCCCAGACAGAAGCCAAGAACCAATATCCCAGACTGGTCACACAGAGGCAAGGTTCAATCTTGCAATGTTCCTGCGGAGTTTACTGTACTCTCACTTGCTTGTAAAGCAAACAGCAAACAATAAACCAAAAATACTTTCTTCAAATTTGGGTCTGGAATGTAATGGCACAATTATCTTAAAATAGATTTTCAGTAAAAGAAAGAGAAATTCACAGACTAAGGTGTTTAATGTGTTTCCATAATGAGCTCATTGGGCTCATTTGGAGACTGGCCTTTAAAAATGAAGTGTGAGAAACTGTGACAAGGAGTATGGATATATAAATAAAATTTTGGCTTAGCCAAAAACTATAGCAGTAAATTATAGTCATGCTGTAAGTTTTCTCGGGATCACCAGACAGAAATTATTATCTGAAAATGGAGTGTTGGACAGAACACTGCAGTGTGTGTAAGAGGAAATTCAATGCTCAAAAATATTTGAGGATAAATACCTCCAGGAGTACTCTATCCATCTGCAAAAACTGTGGTAGCTCAGACAGTGTCAATAAACCTCCTTATCAAATGTCTTTTAACTATGAGAAGACATCTTATTCCTCAAGCATGTTTGCATCATGACACCTTCAACATGACAGTCAATGGAAATGAAAAGGTTTTTAATGGAAGTCTTAAAAACCAATTAGCTTTTCTGTATTTGTTGCTTTTGTCTTAACCTAAAGCTGCCGTCAATGAGATCAATAACAGAACCAGTTTCAGTTGGCTCAGAAAGTTCCACTCTACATATATTGAAATACTACATCAAGTAAATCCTTTTTTTACTGCAACAATTTAAAAAATTTGCACAAATAAATGTATAAAAAGTCCTCCATACTTCAGACATTTTAGGACTACTTATCTCAAAGAACATCCAGTGCCTACAGAAAGACCTCAAAATGACCTTTCTTTCTGAATTTTTAATATAAACAATGTGTTTGATGGCAACATCATAAGCATAAGAAGCACATACACATGCTGTTCATGAGTCTAAACCAATGGTGTTATGAACATTCACAGGAGCAGAACAAAAATATCACCAAATGCCTTTCCTTCATGACTTCTGAAAGACTGCTTTACTTACACTCACCAGGGAATGATGAAGTCTTTTCCCTGATCATGGTATGCTGCTGTGCATAAGACTTCAGGGACTGAGTAAGAGGTGCTTACTGCTGGGTTAAAGGATTTTAATTTACTTAAAATTTGGAGTATAAAAGCCTTTTCCTTTTACTGCCATACATTTTATTGAATTCTAAACTGTGTTTTAAAGTTCACGGCTATTAAAATGACTCATTGTATATATTCATGGATATCTCCTCAAAGCAGCACAAAACAATCTGTACTAAGTTTTTTGTATGGATCCTGGGGGAAAGAAATTAATTGGTGCTACTACAATTTGATCTGACAGGGCAAAAATGCTTTGGCTTGAGGAGTTGTTTCTGAAGAATGGCATAGTTTTCTTCTGAGATGCATAATTGGAAAGTCTCTATAGGGGAACATCAGGGGAATAGTTATATGTTTGTCTTCATGGATCTCTCCATGAAGATAATTTGGCTCTGGATAGTATGTGACAGTAATGCTTCTCAGACTTGGCATGCACCAAGTTACCCAGTACCATCAAGGATGGGAACCACCACGAGAATTAGATGGTAGGCAGGACAGAAAATGGCTCCTTCCATTTCCTGCATCTAACAAGATTCCTCACTTTCAAAGCCCAATACAAGGAATATGAGTCTCTCAACTCTGATTTCTCTATTTGATTGACCCCTCGCTGCTGGCACACAGGCCTGGGAAGGAGCATGACAATAACCTTTGGGGGAATTCGTTCAAAAAATGGAGATTTCTTATTGACACTGCAGACCCCAATATCAAAATGCTTAGCACTGAAGTAAAAATTTCTGTGGAGAGAACAAATTCTGCTTGAAAGGTAAAGTTAAAATTCTGCTATTATAAGCTTTATAATGAATTCTGATACCAAATATAACAAACTAGAAATTGTTGTCACTGGAGTAGATGATTTTATCATGACTTTTACTGAGAGGACAGCAACTCACATTGATGCTGGATGTGATCAGCTAGAACAGAGAATGCAATAGTAATTGGAAAGAAAAAGTCAGGGGAAATATTCAGGGGCCGTAGTGAAGAAAAAGCCCTTTCTTTTCACTTAGGAGGAGACCAAGCATTCCTACCTACTATATTCAAGAATATCAGCAGCTTCCTTCTATATTCCCATAAAGATTTTTAGAACAGCTTCCCTCTCACATGAGTATCCTTGTCAAGTCCTGCATAAGAATACAGTAGAAGCCTCCTAAATTGATGCTCTAATATACAGCAAGTCAAAGAAGGCATTTAGTGCAGCATGCTGCAGAAACTCTAGAAATGAGCACGCATCTTCTCAAGTGACTGTCTTGCTACAGTTGTTTGTTAGTTCACATTATTCACGTGTCAATTGGAAATGGCCAAAAGGCACTTTTGCTGTTAGACCCCGTGTTATTTTAGATGAATCTACCATTTTATCAGAACTACTGAGACTTTCTTCCAGTAATGTCATTTGTAATGCATAGGCACAACGTTTCTTTATGAGCAGTTCATGACATAGGAGTCTCCCTCATCAGAAGTTATTACTCCTAACATCTGAAAACAGTGCAAATCTCAAACCTTCATAGTCCTCTTTCTACAGTACCTTGACACCCAACAGATTTCACTGCACTTCCACATTATCTTCTCTGCTCTGCTCTTCTCTTCCCTTATAGGAACTCCAGCTACTCAGTTTCTGTAAGACAAATCCCCCACATTGTCTCTTTCATCAGAAGCTGTCATCTGGAAGACACCCCTCCCCCACCCCCCCCAAAATCTGCGTCTACCTGAGTAAAACTGAATAGCAGTTTTACTCAGGTAGATGAATAAAACAAAACAAAAAAAAAAGCAGTAAAGTAAAGTAAAGTAGTCTAAATTACATTAGCCTTGCTTAAGTGGCACTGCTGGTGGATGACATAAAACAAACATCATTTGAAGTTTGCTGAGGGTTGAGCAGAGCAGCTGTGGCTTCATGTACTGATTTACAGCCAGAAGCGTTTTCTTCTCACCATTGAAAACCCCACTGTGCCCTGTATGCAGATTGGCCATGGGTCAGAGTTTGCACGGATCTCCTTGAGTACATACATCCGGGGTACTGTGCTCACTCACTTGTTCCTTGACACTTTACCTTCCAAGAAATTAAGCCTTTTCTCACCTTTACATATTCAGAAAATGAAAAGGCCACACTATGTTTTGGAGAAAGGACAATAATGTGAGTCAAAACAAACTGCAAAAACCATGAAACAGCATTGGAAAAACAGAATTGGAAAGAAGTTATTTAATCATACCTCAGCCCTAAAAGAAATAACTATGAAGTTGAAATATTTAGGTTTTATCCAGGAGCTATGAGAACACAAGGTGAAGTCTATAAGTCTAGTGGGCATTTTGACTAAAAAACCTCACCTTGCAAGTAGGTGGCACAACATAATACATTAATTTATTTTTATAAGTAGTTTCCTCAAAAAGAGAATGGAAAGTAGTATGAGTGGAAGACTGTGAGACCTGGGACTAATTGCACAATAAAGGCTAAGCCATGAAGTGAAATCCTGGGAGCTGTTGCATCTTGAAATACCATAAAACCAGACTACTTCTACCTGGAGTAAATGTGATTGGTATTTTCCTGAAATACATAGTGATTTGTTTTAAACAGTGATTGATGCTATTGGAATTGTACAAATTTTCTTTAGAGGACTCACTTAAATAACCATTAGCATCTACTGTTTGAACTTATTTGTATTCTGATAACATCCATCACATTATTGACACTGTCCACCTCTACAAGGGAAAAATTGCCCTTTTTAAAAGAGTTTACAATCTGAAAGCAGTTGAGTCTTGCAGCATTGCAAAGAATACCTGAGTTCAGCAATAATAAACATCACTATGATTATCAGATCAGCAGCTAAATTAGGATATAATAAATCTTGGAAGGCCAGAAATTATTGAATCAAGATAAAGGCTCAAGATACATTAACCAGTACATTCTAGAAAGGAAGCACAGATCTTTGTTTTATTAACACACAGAATCCTTTATTAATAAAGCTGGGGTTTCAGCAATGCTGAAAACAAGTAGACAATAAGTTTCAAAGGAAACTGCCTGCGTAAATTCCTCTGTCTCATTTGAAAATCCCAGCCAACAGCAGCAATTATATCTTGTTTAAAACATCATATCACCATGGGAAACAAACCCATTCACTTTTCATTCCAGGCAAGAATTAAGTGTGGGTGAGGGAGCAAACATGGTGGTAACGTGTGGTGATTTATGGACATGTGCTGTGCTAATAAAGAAAGTGAAATTCAGAATGACACAGACAGCAGTGAAGGTAAACTGGATCCTGGAAGGATGTCAGTGATTGTGCAGCTTACAAAAAAACAATCAGAAGTGAGAGTCAACTTTCAACCTCTCTGAAGGCAAGTAGGTAGTGTAAACACCTTATCAACCACTTCTTTTTGCTGATGGGATTTTTTTGTTTTATTTGCTGTGCTTTGCAGTTTTTCAAATCAATATTCTTTGCCGGCACATGGGTAACACATAAATACGCTGCTTACTCCCTCATGCTTTTCAGCTGTAGTACAGTTGAGAGCTCTGAATCCCTGGGGCATCTCTAGAGACTCTCCGGTGACAGTCCTTGAGCCTACAAATCAATGCACAGACACACAACCTTATTCACCTTCATCCCCTGAGCTCTATTGCAGAATCAAGGGCAGTCAGAAGGAGGAAGACTATTCCTGTTTCTCACAAGGCAGTGCCACATTAATTAAAGATTAATTAGATTATTAAAAGCACATTAAGAGCAATTCCTTTCTGAGGGACAAGTAGGTTTATAGCTTAAAGGCACCAGAATTGTAACAACAATTTTCCTTCTGTGTAATATGCAGGGAATTACAACAGAAAGGACAATCACTTGAGGATTGAAATGAAATTAGCTTAGACAATATGCATTTTCTTCCATTGTTTTTGTATTTATTTTTAAGAGCAAGAATATTCTTCCTAACAGGCAAGTCTCTCCTTTAGCTTGATCATTACTGTATACTGGAAGTATTTAACTTAAAACATCACTTGCTCATTCAGATAAAGGTACTCCTTTTAAGTATGAATATATATATATATACATACCTGTATATGTAAATACATACATATGTATGAGAAATATACATATATATAAACACACATGCACACTCTGTTTGCAGGCCTTGTGAGCTGTTGCAATATTTCAGGACCTAGGGCTCACATACCACTGAGGTACTCATCCACAGGAACACGGAAGTGCTGAATCAGAGGGTTCCATTAGAGTTGTCAGCTCAAATATGCTGCAATTTCATTTAGTCATTCCATGACACAAGTCTGTGGTTTTCCTAAAGAATTTATGTACTTTTGCCCCAACTGCTCCCACTGAAAGACAATTTCAAAGCCTCACTGGGAGCTGGTGGCTAAAATCTCCCCTCTTATTTCCTGACAAAACTTCTTTATCAAGCAGTTCATGCTGATTTTCCTTCTGTGCCAGTCCTTTTCTTTGGCTTACACAGTTCTTTTATTCCCTTTTGCGTAGTCCTTTCATTTTGTTGTAATTGGAAAAAGAGATCCTATTTCAGTTTTCATCTTGTTAAGCTAAACAAAGCAGCTATTTTAGCTTCTTCTTGCAAATTGTTTAGCATTAGGATTTCACTTCCCAAAAGAGAAGATATATCAGGGTGGGACTACATCCTGTGTAAATGTATGGGCTGTGACACACAGGACTCAAGTTCTGAACAGGCACAGGAGGGCTCTGCATAGAATATGAACAAGCCAAAAGCCAAACAGGTTAACACAATGCCTTGTCTATATGAACACATACTCCCCTCCTAGCAGGGGTTTTTAGCTTGGACTCAGCTGGGGTTTGGCTTAGTTTGGATTGCATTAGCATAGATCACATGTAGCCAGAGAGAGCTTGCATCTACCCTCCCTCTATGAGCTGGTATAAACACCCCCAGAGAACACCACATGCTTCCCTGGAATGTGTAATCATGGCTTTCCCAATGGTTGAGCTCCCATGTGTTACATGAGTCTAGATCCTGATCGCATACATTTGAATATTGAGATTAAAACTTTCCATTGTGAGGGATCCTACTGAATCACTCACAGTGAATGTCTGCTGGATTCAGAAGCTTGGAGGCACAAAAGAAATGGATTCCTTATCCTGTTAGCTGGCTATGGACAAACAATTGGACATCTAAAAACATTTTCCTAGTTTATCTTTACACCTAAAGGCTAGGAATTATCTAGTGCCTAAGTATTACAGCTTAGGTATAGTTAATGTCATTTAAAGGATGAAAATTGACAAGCCCAGTTCTTACTGGCAACCAATTATTTCACCTATTAATGCAAAAACCATTTCTGATTGTTTACTGTAACAGTACATGTGCATTTCCGTATGTTTTTACATGGAGTCTGTAAGTACTCAACTCCTTTAGCAGCACTGGAAAATTCAGCTACCCTCAGGATAGTCCTGAGGCTCCAGGCTCTGTGCAAAGCAGTGCTCATGGCTTACTGGGTTGCATGCTCCTCTCTGAGTTGGCACAGTATTAAGGTCCAGATGTAGGGCTTTGGTGCTTTGAAAACAATTAAAAATTGATTCCCTGAGCACCAGTGGCCTAAGGAAAATATAAACCTTGCAGTCTCTTAAGAAAGAGTACGTTTAACCACAGACACCAGATAAATTCTGGCATTACTATTATTACAGGATATATCACTGTAGTACGAGCTCAGCATATTCTTTCTGTTTAGTGGATTCAGTATATTTATTGCTACAATACTTCCTTCTCCTCTGACATTTATTATTAAAGACATCCTTCTTAGTTTTGTTTTGGTTTTTTTTCTGGGATTTCTGGCTAAATAATTTGTATTTTGTCTAGTTTACACATTGACAGTTGGCCAAGAAAAGCTTAATCTCTGTGCAAACTCACTATCTTCCTCTCTGTTTAATATGATTTTCTGGCTACTGCGAGGCAGCATGGACTGAAGACTGTAGGATGATGCAAATGTGTGGTTAGTCATTAAAAAAATTACTTCACAGTGAAGACTGCTAAGAACTTGATACATTGGTGTTATAGCACACCTCAACAAATTTTGCTGGGCTGATTCATACCAACTTCTACATCAAAGGTATTTTCCTAGAAGCCGTTATTTGATTAATAATATATTTTGCACCCAGCTTCAGGCAGTAGATTGTGTACCCACATATCAACACACAACAAGGAACTATGCTTCTTCAAAAAGTTACCAGATAATTATTTGCAACTTTTATCTAATATTTCATTCTTGATCCATTAAACAAAATCAAAGAAACAACAAGAACACTGACTTTTCAAAACTAGGTATTGTGGCTTTCTAAATGTATTTCAATGTCTCTCAGTGTATAACCCAGTACTGCAGAGAACACAGGGCAAAGGGCAAAAGATCTTTGTCCTCTCAGGTGATGGAGCACCAGTTTGAGGTTTTCACTGAGGATCTGTAGAGAAAGAAATTTATTCACAGGTGTATTACCTGGAAAGAGTTTTCATAAATGATGGTCCAAAGGCAATCTTACAAAAATTTCTGCTAATGACCAAAGAATTGGTGATACACATCTACTGCATCTCTTGGTAAGCCATGATGTGTTGTGAAGCGGTTATCTCCACTGAACTACAGACTTCTGTTTGGATTTCAGATTTCTTTTCTTCAGCTTTCACTGAAATGAGATCCTACAATGCCTTTTTGTACAAGATGTAAAAGGTTAGAATCAGATGTGTTTTCCTGATTGTCTTGGTTTGGAAGACAGGCGTCTGCTAAGGCAGGTGGAAAACTGCCTTAGAGGATATGACCCCCCTCCCTCCAAATTGGTATAAGGTCGAAATCAAAGGCTCTCAGGCAGAGATATGGGAAAAGGAATAACAGTTCTTTACTCGTATCTATAACGAGGAAAACAAGCAACAATAACAGTAGCAATAACAAATAAACAAACCAGATACCCGGTGGCAGCTTTCTCTAAGCAGCCAACCACCGCCCCTCCCCTTTGGTACAGTTACAGTCACGGCTGGGGAGGAGTGCTGTGACGCGAACTCAGCTCCTCGGTGATGGTGGACGGAGTAGAGGGCGAGGCAGCTGCACGGCGAGCAGAGGTGCAGCAGGGAATCTCAGGGCAGCAAACTGGGCAGCAGAGCTTGTCCACTTGAGCGGGCAAACAAACGAGTAGCAGAGACTCCAGCAAGGAAGAAAAACCCGGCAGTGCTGAGCTCCCGCGGCAGCAGCAAAGGGAAAGAAGAAACAGCAGCTATCTCCTCCAACAAGTCCCGGGGACAAGTGTGTCTCTGCCCACGGCCAGCCACCTTTTTCTTCTCTTGCCACACCTGGCTATGTTTTTAGTCTCTTAAGTGCGTCTTTGTCCCTTAGGTACTCAGTCGTTATCTCTTAAGTACCGTCGTTAAGGCTCGTTAAAGTCTCTCTAGCCACAGGATGGAAAAATTCCCAACCTCCAACATTGATTCATAAACAATACAAAATAACCCAACTGCCCCTAACCTTCCTCTCCTTTATGCTAAGCAAATTTAGCAGATTTTAAAATCAGTTTTACAAACTCCCTTCTCTTTTGCAGTTCTTTTCTGGAATCTTCCCAAATTTTCAGCTTTTATCAGCATGGCCTATCTTATTTCAAATGCACTCCTCATGGACCTGTATAACACAAAAGCAACTGTGTACCACACTAAAGCTCTGGCATTTGAAGTGACTCTGGGGAACCTCTTGAGGAGAAAACTCAGTCACCTCCCAAGTCCTTTTATAAACACTAAGGTTCATACTAAAGAAACGTCAACTGTGGAAAAACAACGTATATTTATTGCATTCTTTTTATCATAGCCTTTGCTGACATTAAAAAAAAAAAGTTCTAGTTTTTTTCTTCTTGGTTGTTCTCTAACAACTGCTTGAAATGAGTCATAAGTTTTTTGTAATACTTTAATAATGAAAGGCATGATAAGAAATTTTGTCCTGGCCAGATTTCTGCCTCTGTCCTATTATTGCCAGGAAATCCATACAGTTTTCAGGAGTAGCCATTACAATTATGTTGTAGCTTTGTAGCCCAGTAATATGGCACTGCTTGCACCAGCCACACACCTGGAACTGAGTCTGCAAGGCTTCAGGCTTTGTCTGATCTTGTCTTGTCCTGATAGAAATTTTGATTTAATTGCTTAAGCTATAGCTATAGTTCTTCTAATTACTACATAGTCAGCGATTTCATTTTATTTCCACTTATTCTTGTAACATACAACCTGCATTTTTAGATGGGTAGTAGTATTCTGTGTAGAAAGACATATTTGTAACTTAATTCAATTAATGTAGAGAAGTACAGGCAAGTTGGAAACAGCAGATGCCTTGAAAAGAGGGAACAAAGGATAAGGTGTAAAAGACTACAGGCATGGGATGATAAGAAGGGAGCCTATGGCTTTTACTGGGAATCCCATGGCTATAACCAATGTGCTAGTGGTCAGTTACAGAAATGCAGGCCTGGATGGGGACATAAATAGCTTTAGGGTGGAAAAAGCGAACAAGTATTTAACCTATGTAAAATGCACCATATACAGAAAATTTTGATGTAATGTGAATTTGGAGCTCAGTGAAGAATATGCAAGGTATAAATGAACATTAACAAACACATAAAAATTACCCCAACTACAGCTTTATAGCTTGATGTTGGAAGAAAAACTAATAAAAGTTTAAACTTTCTCAGTGACACAGAGCATACAAAGATAAAAGGGATAATAAGATTTGTCTCTTATTATCTTCACATGTATTTCTTTGGAGCAATTCATACCTAATTACTACCTTAGCTTGGAGAAAGGCTAGAAGTTTCAGCACAGACTGCTTGGAGTTTTTTTAAGGATAAAAATACAATTTAATTCTTTAATATTACAATTTTAAAAAGATATCTTCTTGTCCTTAATACTGAAAAAGATTAAGATATGGGATTTTCTAATACTAAAATTGGTTTTAAAACATCACTGTTTGTCTTTTGCTAATATTCTTGTTTGTTCTCAGAAGCCTTCAAAGCAATTCCTCTCTTTGATTTAAATAACAAAATATTGACGCACAGAGCATAATTTTGTCCCTGTTTCAAATTCTGCAAACCCATTGCAGACAATGATGATGCAAATGCATAAATGAGTGCAGAATTTTGAGACAGGGACCTCTCTGCAAGGGTGAAGAGAAACTGGATGTAAATGTTCTTTCCTTCAGTCCTGAGAGTCTCGCTGACATGGGAGCCAGAAGGTGACCAGTGGCTACAAGACTATAAAGGTCACATCTTTGTTTACTTCCTTTCATCCTTCTTCTTCTTTAGCTCCCTCCTCCTATCTGTCCATGCTCACAAGTAGGGGTGAAACAGAGCTCAGCACTGGAAGAATCTTTGGAAGGAGACTTTCCTAGGACTCTCCTGTGTACAGTATTAGATAACACCAACTCAGGTTTATCCCAACTGAATGAGTGCAAATGAAGCAGCTAAATGAGACTGCAATTCCCATGGAAGCCTTTGGGAACTCAGCTGGCCTTTAATGCATCTCACACAGAGGCTGCTGCTGGCACAGTCCAACCCAGTGGTCTCCAAGAACAACGGCCACAGAAAGCAGCCTTCCTTCACACAAGTTTTCTTTCTTAGCGTTTAAGTAGACCACAAGAAGCCAGGCTTTAAAATTCTAAATTAATAGATAGATTTTGAAGGAGATTTTAGGATTAAATTGCAAACTTACATTCTCAATGAGTTCTTTGTACCTGTAATGAGATACTCTAACATAAATTAAGTATTATCCAAACATTGATCAAAATTTTAAAAATAAGTATTTTAATTCATTTTCTCTTATTGTTACTAGGACTAAAAACTATAAAATAGCTTGCATATCCTCAAATATTTTCCTCCTGGGAAAAAATGACAGTAGCCAAGGTTTTAAAAGTTTTTGTTCTAACATTCTACACTTCTGACTATCATGCTTTATGGCTTTCTTATTTTCAACAAAAGCACTTCACTGCTTATACCTTTTGGCATATTTATACTTCTCTAAAGTAGGTTAAGGAAGTAAGTTTCAAGGAGATCACATTTTTTGAGTTATTTTGTTGCAAAATAGAAATAGTTGGACAGTGATGCATATGGACTGCTAATAACTGCTGCCATCTAAAGAAGAGATAACATCTTACCCAATGAGCTGTTATTCAGGACACTCTCCAAATACTTAACCATTGCCTCCATATCACTCTCCTGTGAATAAATGAAAGAGGAATAGCATTAATATGAGCACAAACTTAAATACAAATGTTATGTCCCAGAGGTACGAGCCCCCAAACACAGAGGATATCACCACAGTAAGTATTAAGACTAGCCTATAAAGAAGTTACATTGCCCAGGACTTCGTCTGTTTTCTTCTCCTAAAACACCAGGCTTTGGAATAATGTTATAACCCAACAATTATTTAAGTCGGATTCCTTGTAGAACACAAGTGTTTAGAACAGCTGTGCATGGAGTTTAAAGGAGATATATTTACTGTGGAGGGTGGTGTGCAGTCTCTGAAAATACACCAGCCTTTTATCATCAATTAGTCCTGGAATATCTAAAACAATATTACATTGAAAAAGGCAAGTATATACTTTTTAACTATGCCAAATATTTTAAGCTTATCATAGCTGCCCACAGCAAATTAATACTCGTATTTCATGTAATTGCATCTACTTACATGTCTAGTAACAACAACTAATTTAAAATTATTAATTAGGAAGAGATTTTAACATTTTTATATTTCTAGTGGTCTGTTACCAAACAGATGGCTAATAGCTTTGCCATGATATCTTTCATATGAAATGCTGTTTGTGTATACATATGAAATTTAATGTTCTGGCCATTAAGTAACAATTGTTGTCCAGGAAGTATCTCACAATTTTATGGAACTTCAAGAAAATCTTGGGCTCTGAGTGTGTAGAAGTTGCTGCCATATCACAATTGATAACACAGCATTTCTGGACTATTTAAAACGGGCAGTCAAAACTTTGACCTTGCTGAGAAACATGCCAAAAATACGTACTAAAAAAAAAAAAATATTCAGCACTCTATGCCTTTAAGACTTAAAACAATGGAATAAAAAGAAACAGTATTGACCTCCACTTCTACAATGGATAATCTGCTTTATATTCCTCTGTGATCGTACTCAAAATGTTTATTCTAAATTTCTCAGACTGAGGAACTGCCAGTATACCTCAACAGGACAGCAATAATAGTTGGCAATGACTGCCAGCTGGTTAGGGACCTTCTGGTGCAAGTGGGAGCTGTTATGGATAAGCATAAACTAACTACTCTTCACCCCAAGTTGTTTCATGGGCTTATACTTGAAACAGGCTGAGGTTTGCCAGGTGGGAATCAGCTTCTTGGTTGGTCATTGCAACAGGTAACTCAGCTCAGAAGTCTGAAGAAGCCTCTTTGCCCTTTTGGAGCAGCCTGTGGGGTCCTGCATGGATCAAATCAGCACAAGGGTTTCCAGTTCTGCAGCCAGGAAATGCTAGAGAAAGCATCATTATATTAATATACATAGTACATATTGAATATTGAATTAAGACAGACTTAGTACTACAGATATAATTTCTCTGTACTTCTAAAAAAATTATTGAAAGAACCTTTAGAACTTCATTTAAAAGTGATTAAATATTTTTCATTTAAAACTAAAAATTTATAATAATTTTCTGCTAATATTACTTTGTAATTATTTTTATTTTCATCATCACTAACAGTAAACCACAAATCTGCAGACTGATAGACAAAAGCATGACAAATAACCATATACAATACAATTGCTTTAATAAAACTTCTTTTCTTTTTTAATGGGATAAAGCACGTAATTCTCAAACCTTTGACTTCTCACAACAGGACATCACATTTACTCCAATTATGACAACAAAGCTGATTTTTTTCTCATTATGCTGTAAGGCAAAAGATACGTTTTCACCTCTTTCATGTCTTTTCCCCACTTGGGTTTAGCAGTGAAAGAGGATTTAGCTGTTTCATTTAATACATTTCTTTAATCTTTCTCCTTTTTTTTTTTTTGCAGAGAAAGCAAAGCCCTGCAGAATGGACAAGGGACTCTGACAAATGCCCAGAATACAGGCACTCCCTTGCATAAGGGCCAGTGTGGATAAATGCTTGCACATTTCATATTCAGAACAAACAACCTCCTTTCTAACAGCCACAGGCCATGCCAAGGCATATGTTAGGAATTCAGTGAAGCATATTTGGGGTCACAGAACACAGACCACTCAGAGTTGCTGGAGCTATGATAATTTATGCCAGCTGATTGTTTGGCTTGACAATCTCAGAAGCAACTTGGAATTTGAAAATAGGAACCAACTGCATCACAGTAGTAGACTTTGTCATAATGAAGCGGGTGAATTTGTTATGGTCACTGAGAAAAAACACAAAGAATATTGTGATGAACTGCAGTTAAGAGCATCCATTAGTTTCTCAGCTAAATCAAAGCCAATGGAAGCTTCATTGCACACTAACTTTTCAAGTTGAAACCTCTGTTAAGCACCACATATTAAAATATTTTTTAAGACAGTTTGTCATTCTCTTTCACTATTTCCCCCTAATTAGAAACTGGTTCTTGTAGAAAAAAAAAAACATGCCACTGGTTTGAAGAGGTAGAGGTCTGGAATAGCAATTGGAAAATTGCTGCTTCAAATCTGTCAATGTGCATTTCTTCTCCCAAAGAAAGGAACAAAGGACACCAAACTCCAGTGCTGAACAATGTAGCTGAAATCAGATACACTGTATTGAAAGGTATCAACATAAGGAAAAAAGCTGTCTCAGCTCCCACCATAAACCTTCCAAATTATAGTGTTTCAGTGCCTAACTCTACCTTCCTAAGTGGTATTACATCCCACATGAGGCCACTACTTCTCAGTCTGTCTTGACATCTGTGGGAGCCTAATATAGCTTGAATAAACAGCTCATGTTCCTTTCTACATCTTGCACCTTAATATGATATTCAGTTAGATGACTTTTCTGACCCCATGCTACTGCATGAACATTGGAATTTTTTTTAATCCTTGCTTGAAATGCTGGGATCACCAGAAAGCACCACCAGGTGCAGCATTTCTGCACTGTCTGCACAGAAGTAACTAGTAAAGCAATCTTGGTATTGGAAATCTGAGATATTTGTAGAAATTAGCTTACAAGTCCTTACTGTTTTGTAGTGGAATGATTTCTTTTTCAGCACACATCTCCAAAAGCTTGATTTAAGGTACCTTTGAAGAAAGGGTTTAAGAGTATGAATCCCATCATAGAAAAAGAAGTAGGAGTTCTGGTATTAAGTAAATGACTGCAGAAGCAAACCTTTGTTATTCTGGTAGGATTTGAAGCTTATTATTAATACTGAGCATGATCCCACCTACCTCTGAGTGGGATTCATCTCACGTAACTGTTGACATCCAGAAGGAAGATGTTGTGTGCATGTCAATAACTGTAGGTCCCTTTATAACCACCAAAGAGGGACATCTCTGCATATTCCATCCAACCTGCATTACATGATCACTCCCTGAAAATATTTGCTTACTTCCCCTCACAGTACTGCCTTTCTGTTTGTTGAGCTCAGACACAGGTGTTCAGATTTGCACAGCTATGTTCAGTCTGCATTGACCTCAGACTTACTGCAGAATTTTTCACTTGAGAAAGCAAAAATTGCCTATTTTCACTTCCCAAGAAATACAAAAGATAATTGTGTCAATACCCAGAAACACATTTATTGTATATCTCATGGCACTGGAGTTGACATGAGAAAAGCACAGATAATTAGCTTCTTTGATAGAGGAAGTCCCAAAAGGCAAATGGTCATGGGGGTGCTTCCCAGTCAGTCCTTGCAGGCCAGTTCACAGAAGGTCAATGCTCTGTGCGCTGGTAAAGCAAAGCCTCAGGGCCACGGGGACTGGTTAGAGACAAGAGGGTGCCAGTGGGATGGCTCTTCCAGCCCACCATGCTGGTTCTTGTCATCACGGAATTTTGAGTCACTGCAACATGACAGACTGTTGCTGCTCACATCCAAATGCCAACACCTAATTTATTCTGCATTACTGAGAAATCTATTTTTGTCTTCTGCCCTTCATTAATTCTAAGCAGCAGTCTGTCTGTTCAAAACCACTACTGATTGACACTTAATGATACCATCAATGAAAGCTGAGTGAAAATTTCAAAGGGCATTAAAAGAAAATTTTGTCTCAGAGTCTGATGAAAATGAGCAGTAATTCATTTTCAAGAGTATCTTGTGGTAGACTTGCTGGGCAATGGTTTCTTTGCATGTCTATGTGTTGTGGGTAAGCATACACCCAGCAAACTGAAAAAAACCTATTGTCTAAGATATTCTACTGCTTTACAATCGACTAATAATTTCTTTAGATCACTACTGCACAAACTGCTCCTGAATTTTACGGCATCCCATGTGTTTAGTTTGAAAGCTAGGAGGACACGTCTAGATTGAACGAAGCTGTTTCTGAGTAAACTTCAAGTTTTACTTGTGGGACAATTTCAGGATTCTCTGCTACTGTGGTAGAAGCAGAGTTCTGGTTCCTCAAGCTTTATTTATTTTTGCCTTAAAATGACATCTCAAAGAAGTTATTAGCTCAAATTTTTCAAAAACCACAAGTTCTTTATAATTTAGTGAAGAGTGTTAGTCTACTTGGCTGGTTCTCTGAAATGCAAAGACATCATACCCTGTTCTGCAAACTTTGCACATGATCACAGAATAAAGCAAGCGTTCCTAGGCAGAACCAGACAGAAACATGCAGAGGCACTGTAAGCCATGCTTGAAACTAGTGGCCTATGGGAAAAATTAATAGTTCCTGAATGCCTTAGGAAGATCCATTTTCAGAACAGCCTCAGGCATTTAAGTTTATTGATTTCACTGAGACTTGATCACTGCAGACAAGATTCATCTCAGCTTATTCTGATCAGATCTAAATTAGGTGCCTTTTCCAATAATCTTCAACCTTCACACTGCAATCCCTGGCTTTCCTGTGGCAGCCTCGACCGATAAAGCCACTTTAAGTCTTTCAAAAATAAGTTTTCTCTTCACTCTTTCTCTGTGACTTTTTGGAAAGTCTACAGATTTTCTGGTCAGTCTTTTAGCTGTTTAGGCTCATAGCTCATCACGCTGTCCTAGAAAATACAGGCAGGAACTAGAGATGCTTATTTTTGCCTGGGAATTAGAGCTGGAACTTGGATCTTATGCTTGAAGTATACTTTCAGCTTTAATTTAATTCAAATCATAGCTAACATTTGAGAGGATCCCACTTTGAATGTTTTAGAGTCACATGGAGGTTTTCTGACAATGACCTACCTTAAGGCATTCATGGGAGTGTTATCTTTAATCTTGAAGGAGCGCAAAAATCTTTCTCATCAGTATTTTACAATACACATATAATTAACTCATGCTATGGATAAACACAGATATGCCTAACAAAAAAAAAAAAAAAAAACCCAACTTCAGCAGAGTCAGTAGGACAAATTCTTGGAAGGAACTCAGTTTTCTCATGGAAAATGAGCACCAAGTGTATACTGTTTTCTCAAAGGTCACATATACCTGGTGATTTGTCTTAGAGACAGTCTGTGACAATTCTGCATCTTCCTCCTCTTCACTGTCTTCTGAACAGGATTCAAACTCATCTTTATAATATTGTTCTGCAATTTCTGGGTCTTCAGGGATCTCTAAAGGCAATTATGAGTTTATAGCATATATAGAGAAAAAATGTATGATCTGAAAAAGATAAAATGAACTTCATAGTACCAATGCTATGTCAATAGCAATGTATTCTGTAATTGAAAGCAAAGGATAGGTCCTCAAATTAAAAAGCTTGTCTTTGATGATATGATAAGCAGTGTTAAAGCTGTCTCTGGCAAAGGGTCAAATTCCCATCATTTGTAAATTAATGAACTTAGAGGATCTATATTGATATTGCACTGAAATCTCTAAACTATAGAATAAATCAGGCTGGAAGTGACCTCATGGGATCATCTAGTCACAGCAGGGCCAGTATTGAATTGAATCCAGGGTTTGTGATTATACCTGAAATTATACCTCAGTTTGGTTTTCTCGAACACACATAACCTGTGATGACTACAACTGCTAAGCTAAAATGGAAAATAATATATATCAGGTACATGTTTAAAAGATACAAGAAATTAAACCTATATGTTTTTCCAAATCTTCTTGAAGCAAAACTATAATAAAATAAAAGGAACTAGTATAAAGTCAAGCTACGTATACTTGGGTGTCATGCTCTCTCAATTCATTACTATCACAAGTTTTAGTAATAGCAGTGAGTACAATATTAATATAGCCAATGAGCCCATGAAGTACAATAATTGGTATTAAAACTCAACACATTCATCACAGCTTGAAAGACACTCCAGCCACTCTGCACTGGATGAAATCCTTTAGCATCTCAGACTCTATCAGAAAGAATTAGTGAAACAGCTTGATGTCTGATTGCACATACTTCAGGGAGATACTATTACAAGAAATGTTAGTTAAAGACAGAAAATGTTTAATGTTCAGCTGTCATAAATCATCATTGTCATAACCTTAGCTAATGTTAATTTCCACCACTCTCCTCAATTAAATCTGTCCCCTTTAGAGGACTATGAACAATCTTAAATTTTACAGCATTGAAAGAAATTAAATTCAAACAATAAGACATAAAAATTATTAATAGATTTTTAAATTGTTTCACATGGATAAAAACCCAAAAGGATTCAAACAGAGGAACACAATTAAAATCCTTTAAAAGACATTTGAGTTCGAGTAGGAGGAATAATTCTAATCTTTAAAGTGAAAGGAAGAGAACTCAGGAAAAAAGTTGTATCTATGTGCAGCATCAGGTGGTTAAGGTCTCCTTTTGAGATATAAGCTCTACTATCTATTGTCTCCAAAGTAATTTCAAAAATACTTCCTTTCTTTATAAACTTGATTTAGCTACAAAATGCTGACACATTTTCACTCAGGTTTCTGTTTTAAGATATTTATGGAAGCTGAATAAAAGCTATATACTCCACAGTCAAAATTTCTAATTGTATTCCTTCCTGATTTTACTTTTTAGCTTTCTTAGTTTGAAAACAAACAACTAATCAATATATGAGCTTCCAGAAGAACACCCCCAACCCAAAAATGTTTCCTCACAAAAGAAAGCATTTATTTTTGTGTTTAATTGCTTGAGTGCCATTTGACAGAAAAGTCTAGCACTTCCTTAGAAAAGAAATCTTAAATATCATTCCCTTCTACATGGAAAGAACACTACAAGATTAAGACACATCTCCTTTTCCATGTGAGGCGAACATCGATTTTTCTTTCTTGCAGAGAGTTTGTCATTCCAGTGATTAGGATACTTTTATTAGGTTCATCTGCATTTTGCCTATGTGCATTCAAATACATACAAACCAGCCCATTTATTATGTTATAATACAAACATCAGACCACACTGCTGTTATCTGAGTCATGTTCTCTTCCCACATTCTGCATTTGTGTACTGCTGTACTAAAAAATGCAAACCTCCCCTTTCCAACCAAACAAGGTATCAAAATCAGTCATTTTACTCATAATCAAAATTTGAAAATGTCTGCTCTGGCTACTTTAAGCTCTATACTTTGTGAGCAGCCCATGACCATACAAAACTGTTGATGCCCCTGAACTACGCAGAGAGGCTGGCAGTGGCTGTATTCCACTTCCATGCCAGCTTTTGCATCCTTGTTGGAATTATCCACCTCACCATTTGTGAAATTGGTTGGACAACTGTTCACAGACAGCCAATTAATCCGAGCTCAGTAATACAATTTGAAATGCTAGTTCAGATGCTAGAGTTGTTCCAGGGTATGCCAGTTTACTGGCCCCAATTCAGAAACTATTACAAATGGCATTTCTGAAAGAAGGCAGCATGTCCAGTGCATGGGAATTTGGGATTTACCTAATATAAGTTCTCAAAATTTTCTGGTTTTATGACTAGCATCTTTAAAGAAGGAGTCTTCAAAGCATCTACACATTTATTTAAACTGTTTCCATATAACAATTGAAACCTACCAAAGAAGAACCAACTCCCAGGCCTCCATGTATTACAGATGCACAAGATATCTCTAGTTCTCTGCAGAAATATCTGAGTACAGAACAGCTTATGGAGCTGAGACCCAGAATCAGATGACTTCCAAGAATATATAAGATGGATTTGGCACAGCAGATACCATAAATCAACATGGCAAGATGTACCTGTGCTGGCCTGGTAAAGTCCAAGTGCAGACAGCTTTAGTGAGTTGGTATTTTCAGCTCAGGGCAGGCACTGTCAGGGCAGTTTGGGCCCCACAAGCTTTCCATTTCCATTTCTGCAGTCCATTCTATAGAATACTTGCTACCTGAGTTTTCCTGGATATTTCATACACACCTCCAATTTCCACACACCAGGTGCCAAAAGGCTGGTTACTGCCCCCAATCAGACATTACTGGTACAGTTCCACGCTTAGTAATGTAGCACAGAAGAAAACTCTTTGGTTTATGCTTTCAGAGAAGTATTTTTAATAAATATGTTGGTCTTTGGGCTAGACTGTTTGACTTCTGTTTGACCACTGCAAAGCCTAGCATGGAGACCTGTGACAGGACCTTGACCCTGTATTTTGTTCTGACATAAAATAGATATCAAGCCTATGTGTGCCTGGGAGGTACTTGGGTAAAGTAGTGCTGCTAGAGAGGGCAATGCCAAGTCTATCATGTTGAAAGAGGAAACAAAACTGCTGCTGCAGAACCCAGGGGACCCTGCCTCTCTTTTGACAGGCGGACTGGCATCCAGCTGAACATCTCTGAACATCTCATATCTGTCAGCTGATCTCTGAAAGCAAATTGTACTTTATCCAGCTGTGCCATTGCACCAAGGCCAGTCACAATACCTTTCATTTGCTTACAAAGCACTGAATTCAGAACAAAGTCAGCTGTTGCTTTGGTATTACCAGATGGCTTAGGTATAGCATTGAGACACTTGATACTTGCTATCAGATACTCAAAAGAAAACAAGGTTTGAATAAAAACATTCCTCTTTAGCTCTCTTTCCATATAGTAACATGATGCTAATAGTGGAATAAAGGGTAAAAACCCATTATCTAAAAAAAAATCATAAAAGCATGGTTATTTCCCAAGAAGACAGGCTAAACAGAAAACAGAGGAATGTGATATTTGTAATTGTAGTGGTTTAGCTTGGCCCA
>VZRN01004513.1:322412-349749 GCA_013397935.1 Dasyornis broadbenti | reverse complement strand
GCCGCTGCCGCTGGAAGCCCCAAGGCGAGAGTGCAAGAGCGAAAAAAAGAAACCGGACCTCCCCGCTGTCTTTTCCCCCCCATCCCTTCAAGGCCAGACACCTTGGGGAGGAATTTCAAAAAACCCGGGCCAGCAGAGTTTCTCCCAGCTTCTCAAAGTTACAGAACACATTGTCTGAGCAGAAAGCAGATGATATGGAATATAAGACTTTCATAATGTCACCCCAAGACACTTACCAAACTCACAACTTAAAATGAAAGTTATCACACAATATTATGTTTTTAACCTGTGCAATATTACCTTCTATGTTTTGCAGTTATTTTGTTCCCAAATATCATGTAGACCCAGGCAGAAGTAAATATAAGTAATTTAACATATTGCCAGTTATTAAATTGTGATTGCATCTCACTAGAGCATGGCAGTTGTTTGGTAGTTGCAAAACACCAAATATAAACCTGGTAGTAAAAGAAACACTTTTGCTGCTTGGTGTTCTTGCTTGTGGTTCATTTTGCGTTGTTTTCTGTCCTGCTGCTAGAACATAATTTCTTATCAATTTCCATAAACAAACAAGATTTTAAAAGCTACTTCAAGGATATCTAATAATTTAATTTGTAATTTCAAGATCTTTGCTTCAGTGGATCTATTGTGGCAATCAGCTCTGAAGCATTTATTTAATTTGCAGTTATACATCAGATTACATAATATTTACATAATTAGCATTCATACACAAGAAATTATAAATTCATTTCAGAAATACTGTATTTCTGACAATGACAATGAATGCAAATATTTCCTTTTGTAAAATGCCAAGTATATGAAAGTATAATGCTTATAGGCCTGGAGGAGCAATGGCTGCGAGTTTAACTTGTTTACCATTGATGAGATCAATACTTGAACAGTATCAGATGAGATAATATTGTGTTAATGAATGACCTTTTCCTTGTCTGTCTTGTCTTCCAGCAGTTCATGATATAATGACAAGTTGAACTCTATACTCTGAATACAAATAAAACATTTTGAATAGTAAGAACTATGGGCTCTTTCTTGTCTTAGCTATGGACTACACAGTAAATGCTATGAAGAATACTTTAAATTTATCTTTGTTCTGCTGGTGCAGGGTGTTTTTTGAGTTTCATGCAGAGGATTTTAATACCTAGCAAATGAGATCTAGAGATAGATCTGTCAGGGGGAATATTCAGAACAGCTTCTTTTCTGTCTCTGTATGCCTGAAATTAAGATAGATGGCATTAATTAGAAATAAAATTTTAATTTAATGAAAGCATATCCACCTTTTCTTCATTACTTCTATTATTTACAAGACAGAGGTTTTTGCTTGCACCTATGCAAGCAGTAGAAAAGTTGTGTCATTTCTTCCCTAAACAGTATGTGGTCTTTTCATCTGCACTGTTGATATCTTTCTGGTAAAGGGAGGTTAAGAAGATTACTACTGGAAAACTTTTGAAGTGTTGAGAGTATAGTCAGAAAATTATATTTGGTCAATATATAATATACAATGTCACAAAAATCTAACCACATTTAAGTAGAAGTAACATTATGGAACCATGAAAAATCATTGAAGATGATCTTCAATTGTAAACTCATTTAGTTACATGAGTTCTGTAGAAGTTTTCTCAGTGTGTCTAAGAGGAATTACAATACAAGACAGAGACCCAAACGTAAGATTGGACTTCTGTAGAACCTGGGACTGAATTAGAGGTTTGCTAGGAGCAAGTCAGATATAGCAAGAAAGCTCGGTGCTCTTTTAAAAATTGTTTTCTATTATACAGGATAAGGATACAGATTTTCTGCTGTCTGTCACAAAATAAATAGCAAGCGCTGTAGACAGACGTGGCAAGAAGATGTATTTTAGCTTCTATTATTTTACTGAAGTGTGAAGTGTCCTACTTTGAAGCAAATCAAAACTCTGAAGTAAAATGAGACTCATTTCAGTAGAGTGACTGAAATGTTCTGTACTAACAGTGGAATCATCTTCATAATAAAAAATGTAGTTCTTTTTTTCTTGCAGAATTTACTTTTTCAGCTATCTTGCTGTGTTTTTTTACCTTGGAAAATCAGGTCTTCTTTTTCACACAATGGCTTATTTTTCCTTTTGTTCTAAAATGCATTTTTTCATCAGACATAACCCAACATTTTCTTCTGAACGCAAACACGTTCTGAAATGTCAGATGTCTGAACTATCTCAATTTTTAGAAAATGCCTTCTGTAAATCTATGTTACACTTATCAAGGAAATGCTTTAAAGTTCACAGAGTTGATATTCTAAATAATCTTTTGAATTAAACTAAAATACCTGTTTTATATACTGGAAAAGCTGGTCCAAACAGTTGCATTACTTGTAGGACTAGTAATCAGTGCAAAGAAATGGCATCTTCTGATTCTCTGCTTTACCATTTTATTTTTACCATACTTCCACTTCAGAATAACTATACAAATATCTCATACCTTCCTGTCTCACATTCTTCAAAGTCAAACTTCCAACATTTTTACCGTAGTATCAGTACTTAGGAAGTAGGATGGGTGATACGTCCTTTTTCCAATATATTGCTTCTGAAAGGCCATAGTCTTTATTAAAGAGGTCTGCAAACATGAACAAATTTATTTGATAGACAGAATGGCTCACAGAATTCATGATTGTTTTATCATTATTCATTAAAATAATGATGTGGACTAAAATCTATTAGTTTTAATAGACCAATAAAAACTGCAAAACTCTTCAGTAAAAGAAGAGGTTTGATCACAAGATCAGTGAGGACATTACATAGCTAGAACCTGTTTCTTGAAATTTCACTAAAATATCCATTAAGATTGGCCAGATGGAATAGTCACAGTATCCAGATCAAGGTCATGCTAATCAGAATCACAGAATATTCTGAGTTGGAAGGGATCCACAAGGATCATCGAGTCCAACTCTTAAGTCAATGGCCTGTACTGGGATCAAACCAGCAAACTTGGCATTAGCATCATGCCCTAAACATCTGAACTGATCTCAGGGTCAAATAATCATTATTTTAATGTTTACTCTGCTTATAAGACAGTGTTCAGAATGGTTAGTGACTTGGAGTCTTGTGTTAGGTAAATCCAATGAGATTTAGTTGAGCTTTAAGAAAGAAAGATGGTAACATACTTGATCATGTGGACAAAATAAGACAGTGAGTTCAAGGATATGCTACTTAAATTAATTTTTGTCAAATTATTACCTTAATTCAAATTTAAGATAAAGAAATTTGAATTTAACAGGTATTTTAAAGTTTATATTGCATTTTGATAGAGATCACCAACTCATTATGTGCAACAGTTTTAATTGGTATATACAAATTATATACCCGAAATAATATTTAATGTAGATCTGAGACTGCTCCTTCTCTGTTAAATTCAATTTTACTGCTTCAGCAGGGCTCAAAAATTATTAGAAGGAGACCCTTATAAGACAGAACCACATAAGAAAATGAATTAATACTTTTTAGTTTCTTGACCTAGATAGCAAAATATAAGAACAAGGATTACAATGTAAAAAAATTATTATTAATTTTAGGAAATATATGGGCTAATCAATACCTTTTTCCCTCATATTTATTAGTAAGATGAAATATGGTTTCTTGCTTTTAAACAAGATAAAGAATAACCCAGATTTGACATATTTACCAATTCACCAAAAGCTCTAGCAGTTTAAGCTTTTCAGAGGTCAATGGGAACAGCCAAATCATTAGTGTATTCTTGTTAACAAATGTTTCTGTCTCTTCTATGGCATTTCCTTCAATCCTTAATTAGCAAAAACATGTAACTGAGCTCCAACAATTATCGCCACATTAATCTGAGTTAATTTCTAAGCAGAAATAGCTGTCTGGAGCCTTGTATCAGATTGTATGCCGTAGTATTATCTGCAATACATTTTCTCATGAAGTAGCAATGAGCCAGGCTGACTAATAAAACAGAGAAAAATTTATAGCTCTTGCTGTCATTTGGATGATCAATATATTATTCCTATCATGAGCCTCAGTATATGTTTCTTTTTCTAGACTGAATTCAAACTTTATCATTCTGTAGTTAGCAAAATGTTTAAGGAGGATTCAATAAAGCTTAAGAAACTGAAAACAGTAGTCAGTGGTCAGTTTTAGATAAATAATTGCATCAAAAAAAAAAAAAAAGAGTAAATTTTTGTGTCCCCTGAAATATAAATTTAAGTTTGTATTGGATCTACATGACAATTCCCCCATGGTAGTTGGGGAGATACAGGGGTGGCTTCTGTGAGGAGGTGCCAGACGCTTCCCCCATGTCCTGCAGATCCAATGCCAGCTGGCTCCAAGCTGGACCCACCACTGGCCGAGGCCAGGCCCAACAACAGTGATAGCACCTCTGGGATAATGTATTCAAGAAGTGGCAAAAAAATCCCCAAACTCCCCAGCAGCAGCTGGAGAGAGGAATGAGAATATGTGAAAGAGACATCCCTGCACACAGCCAGGTCAATGAGCAAGGACGGGAGGAGGTGCTCCAAGTGCCAGAGCTGAGGTTCCCCTGTAGCCCATGGAGCAGACCAGGGTGAAGCAGCTGGGCTCTGCCATCTCTGGAGGACCATGGGGCAACAGTGACCCTGTGCAGCCCGGGAAGGAGTCCCTGCCAAAGCAGGTGGGTGTGCCTGAAGGAGGCTGTGATCCCATGGCAAGCTGTCAGGGAGGTACATGGAAACGTCGTGCAGACCACACACTCAAACAAGCTTTAAAATGCAAAAACCAAAACCGGCCAAAACCAGGGGTGATCATGATGACATTCCAAAGACATTTAACAGGTGATGGGTTTGGTGTACCCATTGGGGATATTTTTACTGCATGGACCAGAATGATGACATACACAGCACACAAACACACATGAGACTCTCACTCGGGGGTAGCCAGGAGATGGGTTCACTTCACCCTAAGGGTCAAAAAATCACTCATGGACGTCCAGCAGTAAAACACCCAGGGGAGTTGGAGGGGTGGGGTGAGGGAACTTCATCCCAGGAAGTCTCCATGGGTGCCATCCCAGCCCCAAGAGGAGGTCTCCCTTATGACCTGCTATATGAGACTATGAGGGCATGAGTAAAACATCTGATTTGGTGCTACATGTTAAATAAGAAGTTTAAAAATTAAAAGGTGGGAAATAGCACAAGAGCTGTAAAAATTGTCACGTGGACTGAAATAAAGGCAATGTACGTGAAAAAGAAAAAAATGTTTAAAAGAAAGGAATTGCTAGCAGTGTTCCTCAACATTTTATCTTGAAACTGAACTCTTGCATTCTTTAATGACTGGGGGGAGAGTCCTTCTAACCATAGGCAGTAAAAGCAGAATGAAAAACGTCATGTATTCCTGAAATGGCCGTTACTTGGTTTTAACTCCTACTGTTTGTTTTCTGAATGTTCAGTGAAGAGGAAAAAAGAAAAAAAACATTAAAAAAAAGTAAAAAAGTAGGGACAATGGAAGCAGTAAAGCAACAGTTTTAGATCTCGTTTCTCAACAAGAGTACCAGTTCAGCAGGCATCTCAAAATCATATATTTGGACATAATACTGATATTAGTAAGCATGTTTCTGTTCAGCTGGAGAGATTAAGTCAAACTGGTTTGGGAGGTTTTGGCAGGAAGAGTGCAATGGGTTCAGTAGTCACGCAGGGGAGTTCTGACTTGCTACCTCTAATTTCTATGTACCTTTAACACCCTGAAACTGCTAGCAGTAGCAAGAACCCCTGGGAAAAGTGGTTTCATTTTGTGTTATTGAAGGAAAACTTGTCTCCTGGCAGAGCCCATTTTTCTCCATTGGTTTCTGAGGCAACTTATGCAACTTCCTCAGATAAAGTGTCTGTTGGAAGTCATCATATCCTATATTTGTTATTAAGGGCCATGTAAACAATAGTGAACCACACTTTGTAACAGCTCAGTGAAATATGAAAACAATATCTGAGATACATACAAAGAGTAAACTATGAAGGAGATGTTAGTATGCTCTAGTAAAACAAAATTATTCTCGTAGATTGTGTGCTTAAACACCTGCTACATTCTTCCTATTTCACCATTATTATATTACTATAAAGCAGACTCTGGCTGCTGCTATTTGTGGAACTGGTTTGTCTTACCAGTTTCCCACTACAGGCTTTTCACAAAACATTTCTCTTAGAAACAAAATATTTTGCAGGTCCATATAGGTGATCAGTGGCTCTGCCTTCCGATTTTTATCTGCACTCATGGATAAATTTATGTGCCTTCATTGACCATATAGATAAAATCAAGTTTGACAAGTATTTCTCACTAGAAACATTTTGTAGATATTAGCAAAGTTTGATACTTTACTGTGAACCTACATATCAGAAACTCTTTTATACATAATAGAGCATAAGCAATATTCCCAGCTATCTCAAACAATGTGCATGTGCAATATATTGTAGAAAAACCTTCTCTTTATTAGAGTAGAAAATTTCTATACAACAACTCAGAATAGCTTTCTTTGCTGGAACAACTAAGACTTTTTTTTTTTTTTTTTTTCTGAAATCACCTTACAAGTCCAAAAGAACTGAAGAATTTTATCTACTGTAGAAACATCTAACCATATAGTTTAACGATGCTTTTCGGCGGTTTGGGATCTGTTCCTACAAGTCAATGACTGTATTACATATCTCCTCCATATACATTCCAGTCTGGAAATATGTTGGTCTCAGTGCTATGCTACAGCAACAACTCATTCCACACTGTGATACTGGCACCACCAACAGATGCAGAGTTGTCTGCTCTTGTTCATTTAATGTGCCCTTTAACAGCCGCAGAGTTGACTTAAAACCTTTGTGCCAGGCAAGTGCAGCAAGCAAATTAGTAACTGTCAGGGAAGGATCTATTGAAAACTTCTCCTCTGTGAGTCATCCAACTGTTAAGTGAAGGATTATCATTGCTTGCATGATGCTTACTCACAGAGCTCAGACATGCTATATGGATCAAGTTGACAACTTTCTGCAAGTTGTGAGCATCACTGGCTGAATCATTTTCCTTCCACACTTCTGTCCTGCCTGTATATTTTCAGGCTCAGCACGCGCAAATAGGCCATTGTCATATCACTGGAAGTATTTCATTGCTTGTCAAACTATTTTTCATCTGGGCTAATGATCTGTGTGAGCTTGCATTGATCTCCCAGAAGGAGAAATGCAGTATGCCAAGTGAGAAAAAGAGAAATTAGGCAAGGAAAGACAGCTGAAAACCAGGCAGGTTGCAAATCTTCTTTTGTTTAATCGCTCTGACCTGTGCTGTCATCAGTGACTTTACCAGGGACTTTTGTGTGCTGCAAATAACTACACTGACCTTTTTTTCTCTAAAACTGTTGTTCCATTATGCTCCAGAATCACACAGTTTAAACCATCTGATTATGCAAGCACCACACTTAGTTTCTTTATGGAAGGTTTCCATAAGCCTTCAAAATAAAGAATCTTTTCTCTGCTTCACAAACGAAGGTATGCTAAATATATCAAGTGACTTGTCAGATTTAAATAAGAGGTCAGATTTAAAGAGGTCAGTGAAAGGAGTTAAGAGTTCATGTCTCACTATTTTCAGCCTAGTGTTTTTTCTACTGAATCTTTTCTGCGAGCTTTTGAAATAGTTACACCATATATATTGGAATTAAGGGATTTGGGATCACCATAATGTGTATATATTGAGTTGTGCCTTGATAATAATTCTCAGGATTTTTGTGTGGTTTTAGTCTAAAATGTTTCACTGAACAATGGATGGCAGTACACAATCAGAGTTCATCTGATTGTAGCTACTTGTGTGCACTCAGTGCTTCAATTATTAGCAACTTTGTTATAATGCATGGCACAATGAAATCAGCGAGAGAGTAATTATGCCCAAATATTCTTAACAATTAGACAGACATGTAAATAAACCAATTACTGATGGAGTTAGAGAAGTATGTACTTACTGTTTCCTGACATAGTGAAATAAATCTAAAATATTTCATATACATTTTAGTCAGAAGTGAAGCAAAACAGCTTATATTGCCTATAATAATTTGAAAGTAAAGACAAATCACACTTGATTGATAGAAAAGGTTTGGAGTTTTTGCCACTACATGACAGAAAAGAGTAATTGCATGGCTTTGTTAACAATGTTTGACACCAGCATGAAGCTATATGGAAACTTATATTTTGAATGGATTTACCCATCACTGGGAATTTTTGAAACACTTTGGTTGCGTGGGATAAAGAACAGGTTATATGTCATGTTTATACTTTTTTCTGCCAAAATACCAGAGAGGTGTAAGAAAAGAGATAAATAGGTAGAATTTTTAATTTCAGAAACTCTGTTGCTAAGTGTTTATGAATTGATACAAAATTCTGGGTTTCAATTAGAAAAATTGTCAGGAAACTGTCACAAAGGCAATATATGCAGGCCAGTTTATTCTATAACTTTCTTTCCTGCATATTAGCGTACTAGTATAAACTTGAAAAAATAACTCAAGAATTGGAAATCCACAGGTAATTTGAGTAAAGAATCTGTCTGTTTCAAACAGATTGTCAGCAACAGATTAGCAAGTTATAATACAAATACAGAGAAGTTTGCGTATGCCAGAGTCACTGAAATATCAAAATATTTGGTTGATTTCTCCAGAACAACGGACTTTCTTTGCATCTGCTTTCTCTTCTTTTTGCTGAAGAATGTAACTAGACACTCACAGGCAGGTGGACACTAAAGACCATTGATCAGGTTTTATTCTTATGAATCAGAAAATCCTTATTTCAAAGGCCACTGAAACTACACTTCTCTTACTATGGAAAATGGATGAACCCTGAAAAAACATTGACATGTAACTCCAAAGAGATAACATTAGTCTGCCTGATAAAAAACAAATATATTTTATTGTCAACCTGGCCATTACTAAGTGGTTTTGCATGCTTTGTGGTAAGAAATCTTTATTGTCTTGAAGAAGGGCACTTTGGTAGCCATTCCCTTCCAAGCCAAGCCATTCTATGATTCTATGATTCTATGATTCTATGATTCTATGATTCTGTGATTCTATGATTCTATGATTCTATTCTATGATCCTGTCTTCATGAGCTGAAAATATCAAAAAGGAGATAGAGATATTTTGAATGCAACAGTTTTCCGTTCTATGAGAACACAGGCTTCACAGTGTAAGTGAAACAAGCAGAGAACGACACAGACTTTAGTAGCAAAGCAGGACTACAGCAACTGGCCTTCTTCTAATGGGCTCAAAGAGATCCTGAAATGCATATTCCATTAATTTCTGCTTTATCATCCAATTTTCAGATGTAAGGCCACACAATATATTATTTCAAAAACAACGTTGTAATGCAACAAAGTTATGACTAGACCAGATGAGCAGCCAAATATCAATACAATTTATGAGTTCAAATAAAATTTGTCATGTTTAGGAAAGGAGCTGTTACATAAGAAACATTTACCATGCCTACATGGACACCGATTTAAAAGATTGTTCCTGGTCTTGGTCCTGATAACTATTATGGGTGCTAAGCTTCATCCGAACATGTCTTTGTATCACTGAATTTGAAACATGATTTCTCCCCCTCCATGGAGGTAAGAACTTTCCTGTATTGCAGCCAGAAACTTTTGTGCCCAACAGTTCTGCCTGATCTTAGAAGGAATACAACACTTCACTCATTTTTACTACACAGTATAATTAAGTAATCTTGGTTTTTTTCAATCTCTGTGAGTGAAAGTCCTTATGCATAGGTTCAGATTCAGTACTGGAAAATCTCCTGGAAGATATATTTAATGTGCCTTTAAGGTATAGTGACGGCCTTCCCAGTTTATTAGCTTGACAGATTAGTGAATTATGATTTTTTCCAGGGAATTGATTTGTAACTGATTACTGCTGTATCCTGAGAGAGAGTATACTAATACCATGCAGTTCGTTCTTATCCTTCTCATCTTTCCTGATCAGAGTTTTGTTCAAAAGAAACTCTACAGTACAAAATGATTCATGATTGGTGTGCTGATTTTTTTTTCTTTTCTGGCCTTAAGGACTGGACTCCAACTGTACTTAGCCCAGACCTTCACACTCTTTCAAAGAGTTAAGCTGTAAAGGTAACTTTATAAAAAGGTAAACCTGAGATGACTTTCCACCCTTATAAGCTGCAGCTCTTAGAACTGATTCCTTTGAGTCACTAATCCCTGAGGGCCAGGCTAAAGACAGAACAAAGACTACCTCTACACTCCTGCTAGATTGAGCCCATGGACAAAGTTCAAGGTCTGGTTATCTACCTATCGCAGTATTACTTGCAGCAGTGCCCATGGCAACAGTCCAGGGACACACAGTTGTGACCTATTCATGAACTGACACAATAACAAGAGTTTAAGTGTTTTGGAGGGGCTGAAAAATTCATGCAGCCTGCAGCTTTCCCCTCTGCCCTTGCCGTGATGATTTTGTGCGGCTATGACAACTGGAGACACTTCCCACAGGTGCTGTTTTTGACACTGGCCGTGGCAGAGGTGTGAGGAAGCAGCAGACAAGTTTAATTCAAGTTGCCAACAAAGGACACGACGGATGCCATGTGTAGTGTCTTAGGGACTGGCTGGACAGTGGAGAGCTTCCTGTATGCATTCTCTGTCTGGCACATTAGAGATGCAGATAATGAACCCTGTCAGACAAATCCCTGCAATTTCAGATGTTTCACACTCTTTCTCCAAGATACATCAAGAAAGATAAGGATCTGATTCACTCTTACCTTCACTTTCACATACATTCTGTTACAGCCAAATCTGATACGCAACCATTTATTTTTCTGCTTTGGACCATAAGTGATGTTCAAATGGTTTCGGGTTTTTTTCAGCAGCTGTACATAAAGAAAACTCTGTGGGAGGAGTGGGGTTCCATTCATGTATGTAATGTATAAAAATATATGTTTCTATGAATGACATGGCTATTTGTGCAGAAAATATATCATCATGATATTTAAATAATAACAGAATATTCAAAAAAGTTACACTCCCCCCCATTTCTGCATAAAATAAGCATACTTTTAGAAATATCTAAATTAACTAAGTAGAGAAAATAACCTTAATTCCTGCGGAAGTGATGAAGCAGCTAATCCTAAAAATCATTTCTAGGCACATGAAGGACAATAAATTTAGCAGGAGTAGTCAGCATGGATTCATCAAGGAGAAGCCATGCTCAATCAAATTGGTAGATTTCTATGATGAAAACACTGGTGAACAGTGAGTAGTTTTTACCTGGACTTCATTAAGGCTTTGGACACTGTCTCCCATAAGACCCTAATAAAGAAGAATGATGAAGTATGGGTGGGATGAACAGACAAAAGAGTTAGGTGGATTGAAAACTGGTTAAACAGTAGGATTCAGGGGGTGGTGATCAGTGTAGAAAGTCTAGTTAGAGGTCAATAACTAACAGTATACCACAGGACTCAATACAGGGTGCATTCCTGTTTAACATCTTTGTTAATTATCTGAATGATGAGACAGAGGGCTGCCAAAGAGCCAAAACATCACAATGAGAAAAAATAAAATATTCTGTTTTTTGTTTTGTTTTTTTTTTTAGCTTTGACTTAGATGTCAATTATCTAAATAATCAATGCTACTTGAGGATTTTGATATTTTCATAACATTGAAAAAGTGATTCTTGTATGATAAGATTTTTATAAAATTACTCCAATTATTCCAGAATATGCGGAGTTCAAATAATTCTAGTTTTTTTGTAGAAATTTAGGCATCTTCAATTAAGTATCCTAATTTAATTTTATCAAGACCTCAGGGAGACATATTTCATACTGAACTTATGAAATTGATAGTATTTTTCCAATATAGAGTTTTGTTTGTGACCTGAACTCACTTGCAAAATATATTCTTTTTAGTAATTTTAGAAAAAAAAAACAACTTTCATTTTGAGGAATCAGCAGAAACAGGTATTTCTGGGTCATGATGAGATAATTTATATTAACTCTTCTCACTCTTAATATTTGGGACATCTCAAATAATGTGTGAATCTTTATAAAAATATTCAACATCTGTACAACACCTCGGTGTGTCTCACAGACATTTAGCTTTTCACACAGGAGACTCTGTCACTGTGTCTGTTACTGAGGCACAAGGGGCGGGCTTCAGTTTATAACCCTATATTGATTTAGTGTTTGGTGCTGGCTCCTAAGTAGTCAGCTCAGAGAGCCTGTGGATAGATCTGTCTGTTTGCAGAGGACTATGTCAACATGACTTAGAACTTGCTCAGGGATATTTTTGTCAAGTTATCACTGCAGCACTATTGTATGCTCACTATTTAAATAATTAACTTAATGTATCTATAAAATTTAATCTATATAAATCTATTTCCAGGGCTAAATGAAAAAATTTAAATGTTTCTGATGGATAAATATTCTGGATGGTCATTTCTGATCAACAAGTCCCCGTGAACAGAAAACTTTTGAGAAATGGAGATTTTGTGAACTGAGAAAGACTTGTCTTTAATTTACATAATAGTTTTATTGTCATTTATTGTTAGTCCTGGCTAACCAGAGAGTTCCCAGATGACTGGAGGTTGGCTAATGTGGCACCCATCCACAAGACAAGCTGGAAGGAGGATCTGGGGAGTCTGTCAGTCTGTCAGACTGACCTTGGTGACTGGCAAAGTAATGTAACAGATCGTCCTGAGTGATGTCACACAGCATATGCAGGACAACCAAGGGATCAGGCCCAGCCAGCATGAGTTCATGAAAGTCATGTCCTGCTTGACCAGCCTCATCTCCTTTTATGACCAGGCTACCCGCCCAGTGGATGGGAGAAAGGCTGTGGATGTTGTCCTCCTGGACTTCAGCAAAGCCCTTGACACTGTTTCTCATAGCATTCTCCTGGAAAAGGTGTCAGCCCATGGCTCGGACAGGTGCACTCTTCTCTGGGGTAAAAACTGGTTGGGTACCCAGGCCCAGAGTGGTGGTGCATGGAGTTACATCCAGTTGGCAGCCCATCATTAATGGGGTTTCCAGGGCTCAGTACTGGGGCCAGTCATGTTAAATCTCTCTATTGATTTGGACAAAGAGATTGAGTGCACCCTCAGTACCTTTGCAGACAACGTGAAGTTGGGTGGGAGTGTTGATCTGTCAGAGAGTAGGAAGGCTCTGCAGAGGATTCTGGACAGGCTGGATGTGCTGAGGCCAATATTATAAGGTACCACAAGGCAAAATTCCAGGTCAAACCCTTGTGTCACAACAATCCCACGAAGTGCTACAGGCTGGGGGCAGAGTGGCTGGAAAGACACCATTTTAAAAAGACCTGGGGGTGCTGGTCAATAGCAGCTGAACATGATCCAGCATGTGCCCAGGTGGCCAGGAAGGCCAATGGCACCCTGGCCAATGGTAATAGTGTGGCCAGCAGGACCAAGGCAGTGATTGTCCCCCTGTACTCGGCACTGGTGAGGTTACACCTCAGATCCTGTGTTCAGCACTGAGACTCTCACTATAAGACAGACATTGAGGGGCTGGAGCAGGTCCAGAGAAGGGAAACAGAGCTCAAGGGTCTGGAACACAAGTCCTGTGAAGAGCAGCTGAGGGAGCTGGGGTTGTTCAGCTTGGAGAAAAGCAGGCTCAGGGTTGACCTTATCACTACTACAACTACCTGCCAGGAGTTTATAGCCAGGTGGGGGGTTGGTCTCTTCTCCCAGCCAATTAGTGACAGGACAAGAGGACATAGCCTCAAGCTGCATTAGAGAAGATTCAGGCTGAACATCAGGAGGAATTGCTTCATGGAAAGGGTTGTAAAACACTGGAATGGACTGCCCAGAATGGAGTCACCATCCTTGGAAGTGTTCAAAAACATGGCAGGACATGGTAATTAGTGACATGGTCAAGTTGAGAAGGTGGTGATCTGTCCAAGGATTGAAGATCTCAGAAGTCTTTTCCAACTTAAATAATTCTGTGATTCTCCTGCAGCGTTAAGCACTTTGCTCTCCTAATCCTCATCTTGCCATCCACTCACTCAAGAGGTGTGGGAAGAGAGGCTGCCATTAAAGACTGAGGCAAAAAAATTTTTGAGTATTTAAATCAAAAGTTGTTGAGCCTTCTCATTTGTAGCTACCAATTTGCCAGCCTTCTTTGTAATAGGGAATATTCCTTCTTTGACCTTCCTTTTCTGGCCAATGTCTTCTGTAGAAGCTCTTCTTGTTTTACTTTTTTACCTTTGCCAAATTCAGCTCCAGCTGTGCCTTGGCCTTCCTCACTTCATCCCTACGTAAACAGTCTGAAGCCCTACACTCTTCCCCAAATACCTGTTCTTGCTTTCACTGCTTACCCTTTGGTTTGACCAGCAGGCCTCACTCACCCACACCAGTGTCTTGCCTTCCTTGCCCCATTTCCTGTGCCTGGGCATCATTAGCTGTTGGGTTCTACAGAAGGAGTCCTTAAAGATCTGCCAGTTCTCTTCTGCTCCCTTGTTCCTGAGAGCAGTTTCCCAGAGTCCTGTTGAGTAACTCTTTAATGATCTGAAAGCTTTTTTTCCTAAAATCCAGGTTCTTATCATAGAATAAAATTCCCCTTCACCTTCTGAATACAGTTCCCTTTTTATATTAAGAGATTATACAGTATTCCTCATTAAACTGCTTAATTGCAAAACATGGATTTCATTGCTAATCATGAAGAACATTATTTAAGCAATAAGATAGAAAATCAAATTATCCCTCCAGAAGGAGCATTACATGTTTTCAAATACCCTTCATGATAGTAAATTAAAACTTGGCCCTGATTTGGCCGGAGGTTTGAATCGGATGATCCCCACCAATCCCCCACAATCCAAATCCTTCTATGATTCTGTAATCACTCACATAAAGTGTCAAGTTAGGGCAAATTTATTACCATTTCTCCAATGGATTTTCGTGAAGCTTGTTGGGTCAGGTTCATGCTTTGTGACTTAAATAATGGGGGGAAAAAAATTGGTGTAGATTCTGTAAACATGCATTCTATTAGCAGTGGTAATACTGGCTGCAGTGACTACTGTTACCTTGTGGACTAACTTAACCTAAGGGGGAGAAATCCTGTGGTGCTGCTGCTACTCCCCCCCTCAAGGCATGTCTTCCTTCTTATACATTGGTTCAGTCTTGGATTGGGGCTTTAAGACTGATTGTGAAGACTGCAATTCTATCCTGTCACTATTTTGAAAATAAATGTTTAGTCCTCTACTGGCTGATTTTCTCTGAGGAAATCTTCAAGAAACAGGAGAAGAAGCAGAAAAACATAAATGGACTTCAATGGCTGATGCTTCTTAATAAATGTAAAGAAGGAGAGAGACATGGAACAATACCTTTCTTACAATCAAATGTACCATTTTTACACGAGCTCTGGTTATCCTGGCAGCTGGTAAAAAGATGAATCCTCACAGGAAAGTTGCCTTAATTAGCAGCTTAAATCCCCATCATTGACAAAGAGAGATCTCACTTGGCTTGGGTATGAATAAAGTGCAGGGTTTTTTGAATTATCTAGTTTATGAAAAACAAGGCAATTTTTTTATTTAAAAAAATCAAGGTATTGTATACTAACAAACCAGAATGCTCCTTTTTCTCTTTCATAATATAATTTCGAGAAAGCAATGCTTATTGGGGAAAGAGGGCAACAATGAGCTTGGAGGCGCTTTATGTGCCGTGTTTTAAACTGGGTAATATTATACTGCTTGCCTGCATAGTATTAAATCAAAGGAGTTTGTCCAAGAAAAACTAACAAAAAGAAATAATGAGAGGGGTATTAAGCCTTACTAAGAACTAAGCCTTAGAGAACTAATAGCTGGTGAATGTACTTTTTGCCTTCAGCTAGACTGTCTAGATTTATTCATTATAGGGCCGAACCTAGGATCAATCTAAAACCATGAAGATCCTAGAGCTGGGAAGACACTTGTCATCAATTTAGTTAAGAGGCAACCACAGAACTCTGCAAGCTGTGATGCTTTTTATCAGCCAGGATATTCCCAGTGCCAGTATTGCCAGTAGCGGGATGCCCAGGGCAGACAGAAAAAAAATATGTCAAAGAACAAAGTATTGTTAGGTTGTTATAAAAGGTCCATGCACACCCGCAAAGGAAGCATAATGCCCTAATGCCCTAAAAACCTCGTCAGAGAGGAGGTCTGAGTACCAGTAGCTGGATTGGAGTGTGGGGGTCTAGAGTTTTGCATACCCAAATGCCAACACCTGTAAGGTCAGAGGATGCAGTTACTGGATAGACCAGCTACTGGAGAGATCCAGTATTCATGTGTATATTTTCCTCTAAGAGGCTTCATTTGGACCAGACTGAGGGCAGAACAGGATGAGGTCATTTGTCCTGTTTGCAGCTGTGTGAATGCTGTGTTTCCTGTCAGTGCTGATCTCTGTGCATAAATGTAGATATGATGTGGGTGGTTGTGGCTGTGAGGGTGTGTGGCTGTGAATGCATATCTGTGGGGACCTCGGAACAGGGAACTGGCAGCCTCGTACCTATTGGGCTACTGCATTTAGCAGCTGTTAGCAGGAGTGAAATCCCTTCTAGTTTTATCCTCTTTAGAAAAATACATACATTTGGGCAAAGTAATCAGGGAACAGGTGGGTGCTGCCTTGCTGAAGTCCCTTCTGCTAACTTGCTATTTAAATCACTTTGTTTTAGAAGCTCAGAAATATGTTTGTGTTATGCTGTGACCAAAGACGTGCTGTCTTGAGAAGCTACAGTTCTAATCCAGACCCAAGCTGACTAGAACAAGAGAAAGTTCATGTGAGGCATGGGAATATGCTGTAGTGTCTCTCTCTGTCAGTCTTTCTAGTCATGCTCATAGAGAGATGTTTAAATCAACTGCTTCTGCTCAACTCTGGAGGGCAAGATCTTTCTTGTAAAAAAACCCAGAATATCAATATTGTTGGTGAACAAATTACTTCAGTTCAGAGATATGCTCTTTGGAGATATGGAGTAATTCAAGCCTGTAACTTTAAGGGTGCTCTTGAGAAGTGCCAAAAAATTGCCTAAATTTATGTATATCAATAGAGTGAGCTTTCCTCTATTCACGTCAATGAGGGTTCTTTTGATATTTTATTATGGGATGCAACTTATTCACTGCTGAAATAATCATGCATCTTCATAACAAAGAGCATACTGAGGTATTTCAAATCCCACTAAACTCATCACTCTATAGGTTATCACACAACACTTCACTTCTAGCTTTCAGTCACTCAGATCAGCTGTTCTTGCTGGAGATTAATAGATTTATGCAGTATCTATTTGTCTAAAAGATCTGCTAAAATAGCACATTATCTCAGATAGGAATTTGGATGCCACTTAGCCGGATATATTTGTGCATTTCCTGCTTAACCAGTAGCAGATGAGTAATAAAGATAAGGAGTTAATTCATTGTTTTATTGCTTATACTTGCCAAATACTGTTACAAACTGAACGAATCTGAAGCTATCTGTTAAATATCTCAGCACTTATATATTCTCTGGGCTAGTTCTGAAAGTAACCCATTTTTTAACTAACTCTATTCTGGCATTTCTTGAAAGAAGGATCATGGGACAATTTAATGGATTATGTGTTTGTGGTTAGAAGTGTCACATTGCATTTCACTATTGGTGTCCAGGGCTTCCCCGATGTTTAATTTACTTCAACAGATGTTATCATTGTTAAGAAGTGATTGTCTTGATGTAACAAAACATTGGTAGAGGTGTGTTCTAGTTGTGCCATTATGATGTATTGGCACTTAATTTGGCCAAATGTTCAGACTCAGAAAAGAATACTTCTGTCTTTATGCTAAGGGTCTGCGTAGCCTTCCTTTCCAGTACAGAAAACACACAACAGCATGGAAGAGAAAGGTCCTTACAAAGTACTCATTTTCTGAAGTGTTGATGCTACATTATGACCCCAAATACTTGCTCTGTATTTAAGAGATTTTCCTGAAGTCTGCAAATTACAAAGTCATCAAAAATTTACATTGTCATCTATCTTCAAAATATGATTCTTCTGTTTTGCTTTAGAGTCATGTTCAAAATATCTTATGGATTATATCTCTGAACTTCAGTGCAGGAGCTATGTTGGACAGTTTCCCTGGGATCAGAGGAAGGATACTGATTGGTGATCAGGACAATAGACTTCTATACAAGAGAGAATTAAGGAAAGAACACTTCAGTGAAATATATGAGAGAAATATTAGAAATATCTACAGATATAATGAGAAACAGGGGTGAAAATGTACAGGGGTTTATTGTTTTTTTCCTCTTTTGGTAGAAAAATTAGGGAGGATTAAATGAAGTTATACAGTAGCAAATTCAGAACAAGGGTAAAGAAGTAGTCTCTTCCACAAATTTTAAGTCAGTCATGGAAATAATTGACACAGGACACTATCAAAGCTGATAACCTTCATGGAGTTTAAAAGGATTCTGAATATGTTTATGAACAAAGAAATTCATTCAAAGTTACCCAGGGCTTAAAAACTATATCTGTTTTAGGGAGCACCTGAGGAACAAATGCCTGAATGTTATAACTGCATATATAGAAATACAATATAAGCATGTAAATATTCTTATACTCATGTAAGTGTTCTTATACTTCACTGACTTAGGCTCTTAATCAGTCTTTGCCTGACCCTCTGCAGATGCTGCTATGTTCTTTCATTCCTTTGACTGATGTTTCCCTGCAGCATTACTGCTTCAAGGATTAATATCATACTTCACAGGCCGTCCCTGTTTATTTTCTTGCCAATCGGAGGACAGAGATAACAAAAGAAATATTCTCCCTTTCTTTGCACAGCATCAGGTTGTATACATCGGACAGTTTCTTTGCAACTATCTAATGGAATCAGACTTCAGCACAATCCTAATTAGTATATTCTTAACATGAATGATAGGAATTTTGGAAGCATTTGAAACTAGAATCAGATCACAAGGTTCTGTGCTTTCTATTACAGAAAACCATATCCATGTTAGAGCTAGACAACTCTTCTACCTCTGCCACTCATACCGGCAGATTTCTCTGTTCTTTCCTTGCCAGTAGGTTCTTGGATTTGAATAGTTTCTGTCCTTTCCAGTAGCTATATTCTGCTGTGTTTAGGCAGGGGAGTATTTAACTTTATTTCACCAAGACAAATAAACTGAATTTTCTTAATTTCATTCCATGGATGGAATCCTTTATTCTCATCATGCTGAGAGCTATTGTCTCTTCCTCCCCTCCTGTTAAAATTCATCTTCTTGAACCCAATTTATAAAAAGTGTTCCGTTTCCATTTTAGGGTCATACTAATACCTTGTGTTTTTTCACATTAGTACCCCTGTATATGTGTGTATACCCGACATACTACAGCATCAGAATCACTTCAAATTTTCAGTTCCATATTGTACCCATGACTCATACTCACCCATTCTGGTTAGTTAACACTCCTGGTCTTTCCCTTCCTTGGGTTGCAGTGGAAAATCCTAATTTGTAACAGACAAGCTCGATATCAAGCTCTAAGTGAATGATCTGGCATGTTTGTCTCTACTGCCATCTTGACCTACTACCTTTCCTCCCCTGTTCCTTGCAAGTTCACCTTCTCATCTGATAATTTCTCCAAGATCTTTCCTCTTTATCAAATAATAAACTTCCAAATACATGCCTATAAAGAAAATTCTAATGCTTTATTTAAGTCTGTCTTCCTTCATTCAATGCCTTTTCCACAGTGGTCAGTAAGTACATTACATAGCTCATCTTCAATCAAGCAGGGATGCAACCACCATTCATGTGTAGCAGATAGGTGAAAAGTGTATTTGTGTACATGTATCTTTCAGATTTTTGTTGAGGACGTTTGTCCAATTGATCCTGTAAGTTTAATAAAATGGCCATATTGCTTAATCTCAGCAGAGGCACATGTGATGGATTCACCTACTCCTATCTTTTCCCTTTTTATTGAAGCCTGCATAAATCTTTGTAAAAGCACTTAACAAAGACTGTATTTACAAAGTATTATTTGATATTCATGAGTTTGAAAAAATCTTTTTGCACACAAATAAGATTTAAGGTTGAAACAAACAGCTTATTCTTCGCAACACCCAAATGCAATCATGCAGCGAATCAGAAAAACTCCCATTACTGAAAGTAAATTAATAACATTTACATTGTTCTTAAAAGAGATGTTTAATTTGTTCGAGGCTTTGTGTTGTGTTTCTCACTTGGCACATGAAGTGTTAGAAGGGAATGTTTGAACAAAATTGAATTTGCTCTGTTTGTATTGGAAAGTGTCTAGTTTTGAAATGAGTACACGTAATGGAACTAGACAGGAAAATGTACATATCTTTCTCTCTGGGGAATATTGTTCAGAGTTTTACATAATTGCTTCTGGCTGCTATTTTTTATTTACTTCTATCTCTCCTCATTTAAGAAAAGGATAGTTTTGTGATATCAACTGATAGAATATCACATTATTTCATATCATGTGAACTCATAACTCTTTTTGCCTGTTATAATATAATGAGACAAAGGAGAAAAAAAAATTGATATTACATTGTATGTGGCTGTTGTCAGTGTAAGTTCCGATAAGATGGAACTGCATTTCCACAGCAAAAAATGCTGTTCTATTTATTTAGATAATGTTGGTTTCATATACTGAGGTCAATTGAATTAATCCCCACATTTTTTTTCTTTCTCATGCATGCTTAAGTTGTTCTATGTCTTAAACAGCAAGGGTCTGGCATTACAGAAATCATAGAAACTGCTTTACTCTCTTGATCACTCCAGAAAGACTCGTCCATCCTCAGATAATGGTTTGTTATTGCTTTGAGGATAATAGTGCATCCGTTTGGAGCCACTTTTTTGTAACCAGATGTCAGATTCCATTTTCCTCGACCTTGCAGAAACTTAAAGCTCAAGGCCCTCTCCTTGCCCTTCTTCCATCAAATGTCGTCTTTAATTTCTTCTGACATTTGGGCCTTTTGTTTCAAAAGCTGTGATCACACAAAAACTATTCCCTTAGTTGTTTTGGGCATGATTGACTATGGCTTCAAATGTCTTTTGTGTTCACAGAATAGACAATAAAATATATTTCTGTGAACTGTTGCAAAACACCTATTTTAAACTCAAGGGCTCTTGGTACTAGTCAAATCAAAGTTTATAATGGAGATTTTATACTCCAGTGTACAAATCACCTTGCACTTTAACTGGACAACTATTAATAAGTCATAAGCAGGAAAGAAAGCTATGTGATCTGCAAGGCTTAAAAAAAAAAACAACAAAAAACCAACCTCTTTATGATCCTCAGCTTTCATTTTATGTTGGTAGTTGACTCACATGCTCCCAACAGAACTCACACTGCACCAGCTTCATTGTTACAGTACAAATAAGTTTTAATAGCATTATTCACTGCAAATCTGTGTTATCTGAAAGTAATTACAGCTAGTGCAAAGAAGGAAGGCAGAGTGGGTTAAGCTTGGCCAAGAGCTGAACTCCTAACTGGTTGCTCACTCCCTGCTCTGCTGTCAGCAGGAAGAGGGAATGAAATATTTTGACGTGGAACAAGAAAGCTACTTGGTCAAAACAAAGACAGGTAGATTCCTTATTGTAACCAATGGACTCGATGAAAATGAATTTATTAACAATTAAAATAAATATTTACAGGTAGTGGGAAACAAAAAGACAGATATTACATATCTGACATATAAAACCGTATTTCTTCAATGCATTCCCAGGCTCAGCTTCATTCCTCACTCCTCTACCTTCTCCCCCACGAAGGGCACACAGGACACAGAATGAGGGGCTGTGGTCACTCTGTAAAGTTCATCTCTGCCCATCCTTCCTCCTCAGGCTTTTTTGTGCTGCGTGAGTCCTTCCCAGAGCCGGCAGGGAAACTCCTGCCCCGCCGGGGTCCCTCCCAGGCCGCAGGGCCATCCCTGCCGGGCCTCTCCTCCCTCCGTCCCTGCTCCCGCTCTCCCCTCGGGGCTCTCAGCGCTGTTCCCCGCCCGCTGTTTCCCGGGCAGCGTTTTGCCCTCCCTTGGCCAGGCTTTCCCCGGGGCTCTCGCCCGCCCGCCCGGGGCTGAGGGGCTCAGCCGTGCCCTGCGCTGGGGCCGCTGGAGCCGCTGGCAGCGCCTGGGGCCTGGCGGGGCAGCCCTGGCAGATTCCACACCAAGACCTGGGCACGGAAACCCCGGTCAGAAAATAGAGGAGGATGGAGGTCAACAACTGACCACATCAACACTTTTTTTTTTTTTTCTTTTTTAAAAACTAAGCTTTTACCTTTTTCATTTCAAAACATAAGTCTAACTGGCATGCACCGCTCCCTGAATACAGTTTTGCAAACATTTCTCTAGCTGACAAGCAAATACTCAGATGAAGAGTTTTACATGTGTAAAAAAGAAAAAAATGTACCATTTGTTCTAATAAAAATTAATACATCATGTCTGTATTATAGAAAGAGAGATCCGCGTTCTTTAAACCATAATGAGGATCAATTAAAAGGAAAGCTTGAAAAGTATAAAAAGGACAGGTAAGAAGATAGGCAAAAGGACACTTTTATGACCTATCTTGTTGCATAATCTTCTTTGAATGAAATACCTTTTCAGATTAACATCACATGAGAAAAATCCTTTCAAGGATAAGAGAAAAAGAACATTTTATTTGGCAAAAACAAGCAAACAAACAAAAATTCCAAAACACCTCCATTTAAAAAAGAAACTTCATTACTTGATGGTATGTAAGCATATAAGAATTCTTGTTCTATTCCTGTTAAATCATAAACATTTTAAGAGGAACAGGGTAAGAAGAAACTTTACTTAACATTCCTCTGTTTCAGTTTTGCAGCCTCCTATTTAATTGGAATCACTGGCTCCTGATACCATTTGCTCCTAAAAATTTTTGTATTTCTCTTCAGCCTTCAAATGAGTTAATTTTGAACTGCATGTGTTTCCCTTTAAATCTATTTACTGTTGAGATTCTGGCGTATTCAAAAAAGATAATTTATCCACATTTCTTCCTCTAAATTTTTTTTCAGAAGTCTTTTCTATGTTGTGATAATTTGAAAAGTGACTTTTGCATAAATTATATGAAAATCCTGAGTCATTCCTGAACTCATGGCTATTTGAAACACTGGCTTTGCAAATTGGCACTATATGATAATTAGGGCATGAAGCTGTGTATTGTATATAACTTGGCCACTTTTGTCAACATAAACTACGAATGATTTATATCTAGCACTACTAGCAGCTGGGAATTACACCCATTTATGCTTGGAGGCAATTTCCAGCTGGTGCTAGGGCTAGAAGTTCTTTAAATAGAGTGGAACTCTTAAAGTTAGTGGATTCTGGTTAAATAGTTTGATTTCATTTTAGAATATTATTCTGAAGGGCACAGAGGTAAATATAGAGCCAGATTAAATTCTAGTAATGTCTGACAGGACCTACTGTGAATCAGTTTTTCTCCTAATGAATTAAAATGACTATGACTGAACTTCACTAATACAGGCTACTTGTCTTTTCAAAAGTCTTTTAGTAAGATCTGTCACCACAGATTTTTACAGATATTACAGAATAATTTTGCATAAATAAATAGCAGGTTAAATTTAGTTTAAAAAGTTTTTTATGATAGCCTCAAGACCTTGTTGTAGTTACTTGCTGTATGGAAGACTGCATGGCTAAAATAAGTTTGTGATGTTTTTTGACTGCAAGAAGGCTTCATTTTGTCTTTTTATGTTGGGATGTCTGTTTAACAGACTGAATGATTTGAAGGAATTCTTAGACTAGAGAACCAGCAGTCTGATGTGATAAAGGTGTTTCTCCTTTATTGTTAATGACTTTTTCAGAATGAGCTTGTGGGTTGGGAAAGTATTAAGTGAATTACTCTTCTGAATCAATTCAAAGGTAACCCATTACCCTTAAGCTGATTTAATTCCATGCTGAACAGCAGACTGCTGGCTTCATGAAGTGCCTGCATAATTACAAATATATTTATTGTTATGTTATGGTACCCTGACTGCTTCATCTATACTATAGGCTGAGAACACAGGCTGTTCAACAATAATTCAACAGCAAGAAAACAAAAGTTCCACAAGGAAGCAAAAATCTAGTGTACGTAGTGGTACCCACATAAACAAATCTACAGTTCTTGATCTATATCCAGTCAAACAGGGATTAAAAGGCACTTGGACAACAAAAAAGAAAGGGTAGCTCTACATTGAAAAGGCTTTCAAATTTCCATGCCTGATTGAAATGTTTGTCACTTCATTTTAGCTACTGAAGATGTAGTGTTGATCAAGAAAGTGCTCTTGAAAATTTTACTGGAAGATACTTCTACAGGATGTAAATTGATGAAGTGAGTTTGGGCTGTCAAAAAACAAAGCCAAAATTCAATTAAGTCATAATCACCAACTTTATGTATAATGCACTGTATAATTGATGAATGATGAGGAATTATCATGCAGATACAAATTTGGCTGCTCAGCTCATAAAAAGAAACAAGAGGAGATAATATTATAAGTGGGAAATACTCAGGGTGTTAAATGGGAATGAAGATTGATTTCATTAGATAGATAAGTAATACACAATTTAAGTGTCTCTGACCAGTGTGAACAAAGAAAAAAGTCTATTCTTTTAATTTTTGAATTTGGGATTGTTTTAGGAAGATATGCTAACTCTCTCACATGTAAACAAGACTTCACACATAAAGGCATAAAGTAGGCAAATCAGATTTTGAGAAAAAATGAAAATAGTTTAAAATGATTTCAAAGTTAATAGAACTGGTAGGTTTTTAGACAAAATTACTCTGTAATTTAAATACATTAAGAGAATCTAATCAGAAATTTATTTTTCCTTAATCATTCTTGTGAAAAACTCTTAAGAAGTGGGAATGGTATTTGTAACAAAGAAAGACAAACACAGTCTTATAAGTAAACTTTGTTTTGTACAGTTCTGTATTAGTAGATTCTAAAATAAACTTTTCAAGTAAACGTTTGTACTTCCATATGGCTGTTCCATGTAATGTCCCAGCAGTGTGGGGAACACAGGCAGGAAAAAAGGTAAAACAAATTCTGAAGTACCATTACAATCATTGATAGCTCATACTTCTGTTTAAGTAACCTTCTGTGTACATATTTGACATAATTCCTTTCAAAAACAGAGCTTGCCACAAAACACAGGTAAAGGTTTAACTCCACATTTACTGTTACTCCCAGTTTGTCAATCCCATCTTTAACTTTTCCCGCTAATATTTTTAATGTCTATTTCAAAGTATTTTTTTTCACTGGAGATGGTGGCTTTGCCCACCAACATACTGGGGTTACTGATATGTTTAGGAGAAAATAAACTTAAAGAGAAGCTCCAGTGAACTGAAGCTAAATACATAGCTGATTTTTCTGTTTCTTTTTTTTTTTTTTCCTTTCTGTTTAGTTTTTATTGGTCATTAATAAAAACTCAAGATGTGTCCCTCTAGTTCCAACATCTGACTCACACATTGGAATAACTGAGATTGGGGTCAGAGCCAAACAGAGGAATTGTTGTTGGACATAGGCAGAAATGTTCACAAGTTCCAATCTTGACATAAACAGACATAAGAAAGTTTTCCTAAATTGTTTTACATTGGCTGTTGGAATTTGTAAATGCAGACGACAGAGTACGTAATCAAAAGTAAATCAGCACATAGGGACTCCTCATCCTCTTGCCTCTTGTGAAATCTTACTTCGCATTAACTGATGTTCAGTCTTGATACTCGATCAAAATCCAAGTACAAAAAATATGTTTGGTCAAGCAGTAGGTGTGCACCTCATACAGACGGAAGAGGATGTAAAATTTAGAATTCACATGGGTATTTTATTGTGTGCATCCTTTTTTCTGCTCACACCTGGTCCCCTGTTTTGCATTGATGCCTTCCATACTTTATCTTGTGCCCCTCAACCATGAGAAAAGAGAAGAGAAATGAGACTATCTGAATAAAATCCATCCCTGGGGGTCTTTACTGTAGAAACTATTAAAATGTGACTGCTGTAGCATTGGCATGGAAGGATTAAGAAAGTCTGAGCTATAAAATTGTCTTGTTCCTATCATTCTCACCACAGGATAACACAGAGAAAATTAATTTTAAATCAGTTTGAAAAAATAATTAAAAAAGGAAAAAACCCCAAATATATTTGAATAGAATCTGGACTTTGAAGTACTTAATTTTATTTTTTAAAGTAAAATAGCAATTGAACTAAAACATTCTATATCCTAAAAGTGTCTTTTTTTTGTTAGGTTTAATTTGTCTTTCCTTAACCTGTCAGCACACTTTTCCAAAGCTTTTTTCCCTTTTTAATTGGCTATCAGTTATAATTTTATTGTTTCTTTATTTGATATTTATAGTATAATAAAAATATAAGATATAAGATAATTAATTCCTACATTTCTGTGAATATGATGCTCCTTGGAAAGCAAAAAGACCCGAAGCAATCAACTAATTCATATGGAGAAAGAAGCTGAGGATAAGAGAAAAAATGAGGAAGATGAGTTTGACCAAAATATTATGATTTCCATTTAAATTGCTATATTTTCTGAAAGAAACAGAAGCTAAGATGACAATAAATCTTATATGTGTTTTAGACAACATCTCATTTCCTAAGCTAACACAGAGTGCCAAAAATATAACATCAATAAGAATTCTCCTTGTCCTGGGAAAGGCATGATCCATTATTTTTCATGATGATATATACTCCAAGAGTACAACTCTGCATAACTTTGAGAATCAAACATTCTTTTCCAAGCACATTTGAAACAAGTATACAGGACTGAAGTAAAATTGTAAAAGTAGTTCTAGCTGACATCACTCTGACTGTTGCAGCTCGTTTATTTAAATTGAGTTTGCTATCATTATGAGACTCTATTGAGTTTAATTTTAATGATATAAATATAATAAAGATGCCTTTCACTAGAATCTTCATCTCTGAAGGAGATGCCTGTATATTTCTTTCTTTTCTGTGCACAGTAATAAATTATTAAATTAGAAGGACATAAATATGAAGAGTAATATTTTCTTTTTGAAAAATTCAATATTTGTTCTCATTTATCTTCCTGTTTTAGCACTTTTAAAAATATGAATCCAATTCTGCTTCCAGATGATCAGTTATTTAGCATCTGGCTGACTGCTAAGATGATAGACAACACTTTTTTTTTTTTAATGTAATATGAAAGAATTAGTATGGTCACTATGTCAGTAGAAGAAGGTAATTCCTTCTTTCTCTCTCCTCAGGTTTCTGTTTGTACCTGACTTATCTGATACAATGATTTAATGGGACCACATTAAAAATATAATTTTCTATCTTACTGATATTCAATAATGGATACAAGATCAAAGGAAAGCTTCCTTCCTTCCTTCCTTCCTTCCTTCCTTCCTTCCTTCCTTCCTTC
>VZRN01004513.1:271485-321510 GCA_013397935.1 Dasyornis broadbenti | reverse complement strand
CCTTCCGCACCTTCCTTCCGCACCTTCCTTCCGCACCTTCCTTCCACACCTTCCTTCCGCACCTTCCTTCCTTCCGCACCTTCCGCACCTTCCTTCCGCACCTTCCTTCCGCACCTTCCTTTCTCTTCTCACTTTTCTAAGACAAAATATTTCCTTCTGTGTTTTTTCCTGCATATTGAAGACTAGTTTGTTATGTTATTTATGGATAACTTATCAGAGAAGAAAGCTGATTTAGCTGGATTACATCCTCAATGATGAAATGTTTGTCACCATTTATGAGCAGTGAGTAGACTAAGTGGACTCAGACACCAAAACACTTCAACGAGTGCTATATAAGAATTCAGAGGAGTCAATGACTTCTGTGCTCTTTCAAGGAGATGGCATGAAGCAGAAGAAGGGTGGCAAGGTGGGCCTGCCCACAGGCAGTGTGTAGTTGGGACCTGGATACTGGGTATGTGGAGAACTCTCTGGCCCCATCCCCATGCTCTGTCCTGAATGTTTGTGTCTTTGATACTCTGGAGCCTCCCTCTGCTGACTGATGCAATTGGCTGTGGGTTTGGATAGGGAATACCCAGCTCCTGACTGGGTCATGCATGTTCTCAAGGCACTGGACACTGACCCGGCTGTAGCATCTCTCCAAGACTCTTCACAGCTTTGCAACTGCCCCGGAAGGTGGTGGGTTGTGTATCCTGCAGGAGTTCCTTTCTTGTTCTGAGTTGCCTTCCCTGGGCTATAGGATTAGAAAGGGTTTATATGCTTTATGTGCTACCGCAGTGTCAGCCAGAGCCAAGCCATGACAATCGTTGGAGTGCTGCAGTGCCAGGCTAAGGCTGTTATGGATACAAATGATGGCATTGCTGTCACCTGAAGTGTTACTGCAACTTGTGTTCTGGACATATTTACTTTTTATATTGGGTTCATTAAAACGTTTTGTTAAAGGGAAATATGAAGGTAGGACAGGTAAAATATATTCCTTTACAAGTTCATTCTACATGCCTTTGGTTATTTCTTTCTGTGGCTCAGATCAATATAAGAAACTATGAACCTTGATTACATGAGCTCCTTAGCTTTTATTTCTAAGGCAATCCTCTGATTTACTGAACTTACTGTATCATGCACACTCTCTTTGCAAAGCTTAATAGTGAGTTTTTGAGAGAAAATATTCTTCTTCCCACCCAGTTTTCTGTGTTCACCTATTTCTCTGCTCTTTGAGACAGTATATCTCTCCTTTTTTTTTGATGTCATGTGAAGGAGGAGGCAGATCAGAGAAATGTCAAAACAAGTGCTGGAAAATTGACAAAGCAGTAGATCTACTGTGACAAGAAAGTAATATTAGCTTTAATCAATAATAGTACGTACCAGACTCTTTCTGCTGCTGATATAATGATTTAAATGAAGGGTATATGAAGGACTGGGCTTGTGGCTAAGTAGGAGTAATCTAGTTGTTAGTCACAGCTCTTTAACACCAACTAGAAAGATCTACTGGAAGTATCAGCCACCTTAGATTATGTACGTTCATGTGCAGTGGATGGGTTGAAGTTTAAAGATAATTTTGAGCTGTATTATAGGGGATTTAAGTAATTTTTGTGGGTAGGAGAACCACAAAGCCATTAAACATTAAACCCACCTAAAATTGGTAGGCAGGATGTATTCATTAAGAAGTAGGAGTACATAGATGTAGTCATCATTTAGGAATAATTTAACACAAGTGGTGTATTGGGTTGGCATATTTCTATTTCACATCATTAGTTTAACAGCTATAAAGTAGCAAGGAACACACTGTCAGTGTACTCTTTGCTGCTATTATATTTTAGGGTGCAGGTCTCTTTTGAATCTGGATTTACACAGCTTTGCTTTCAAAAATTTTCAAACAGAAATTCTTAGTGAAGGCTATAATGAAGCTGTCACTTTCTGTTTGAATTAATCCACAGATGATACTAAATACATTTGCATTTTAAATCTGAGTCGTTTAAATGTTGAAATACTTCAGTTGAAACAGTAGAATAATTTTAGAACTTCTCTTACACTGTGTTCAGATTCACATGGGAATTTAACCTTTACAGATATCGCCATTTGAAAGAGGAGAAAGGTACTTAGAAAGAAAATGAGGAAGTCACAAAAAGACAGTCATCCTGCAGCACTGTTTCATAATTTTTAATATTCGCCTGACAGTCAAACTTGGGTTTCATAATTGGCTTTTGTTGATAAGACTGCTATGCAGAGAAAAAGAAGACATGGGTAATTAAACAGGTGAAAGAAGCTGCTTTATTCAGTTGTCTGCAGTTTCAAGAACTGAAATGCACACAAAAGAGAAAAACATTTTTAATCCACATACTCCTCTCTGGAAAAAACATAATAATAATTGTAAAGAAAACCAAACCCCTAAAAGCCAAGATAGAGGAATTATTGTCTGTACAAAATACCTGACAAATGAAATAGGATTTCCAAAAGAAAGTCTGTTTTCTAAGACTGTAAATAGATTGTGAAATTACATTACCATATTTAGAAGAGTATACTAAACAAATATACTACTGAAAAAAAATTAGTAATTAAAGATAATGTTAAATATAGGTTTTAAATGAGTGTGACAAAACATAAATTATTTTTTCTCAGTGGAGGTGATGAGGTTTGAAATTTTTTTGTCTTTAGATAAACTACAATGTGCAGATTTGGAATACAATTCAAAGGCATTTTGAATTAGAAAACATCATAACTCCTCATCAGCTGCAATCTTGCAAGAAACAGAACTAGTGCAGTGTATATCGCTTTTATACAGTGCAAGTACATATTCACAGAAAAGGGCAAATATTCCTACTTCATTCTCTGTGAGCAAGGGTACATAATGATTGTGATATTATACATCATATTCAGCAAATTTGCCAACTCCTATGTTTCTACCATCAGAGCTTTAGTGAAGGGGTCCTCCTTGTGCCTTCAGGAGAATTTTGCTGACCAATAAAATAGTATTAATAATTGTATGAGTGCTACCATTACATTGTCTTCTGTTTTATAAAAATATGGAGATACAATAATTTGTTCGTTGTTCAAGTACACAAATTAAATATGATTAAATTCCAAAAGCATTCTGCTAACATTCTACTTTCCATTTTTTTTTTTAAATTATCAAAAGTTAACTTCCTAAGACCATTAAAAAATTACACTTATTTTGCCTTGCTGCTTTTAGCGAGAGGTTGGACAAGATGACATTCAGAGGTCTCTCCTAACGAAGGTTATCTTATGAATCTGTGATTTTTTTCTCCCTTCTTCTAAGATAGTGTTTTAAATAAAAAAACTTTATGTTAAAAAGTAGTTATGCATATTACATTAAAAAACCCCAACAATCTACATATCTGTGTGGCCCTTTCATATTAAATACTTCAGAGGTACTGGTAAATGCCCTTCAAGTGATGGAAGCATTAGTACCTTTACCTGGCAGATACAATTTTAGGTGAACAAGTGATTATTCTCAATGCTTGACAAGAGTAGAACTAGGCAATATGTAAGGGGAAGGGAGGGGAGGGGAGAGAAGGGGAGGGGAGTCTCAAGTACTTCAGGTAAAAAAAAAACAGAAGTGGGGAGGGTCAATAAGATACATTCAGGGTACAGCTCAATAGCTGCTAGATACAATAAGCCCTCTGGCCTTTGGCTCAAGAGTTCATAGCTGCAGCAACTTAGCTGACTTATCATGGACTTAGTCTTCCAACACCTTTGCCAAACTCTGCGAAAGCTTCAGGCAAAAGATTAGCATGTTAAACTAAGTTTTTCAAATTCAGAATCAAAATTTTGAACCTCAGCTGGTGTTAACTGGAAGTTGTTAATTTATTTTTCTCTTCCATTTCCAAAAAATTATTCTTCTCTTAGCAATTCTGTCTGGTAATTATTCTTTCTGTCTCTTATTTATTCCTGCATCTAGTGGTTATAAACCTCACAATTCTCCAATTCATTTCCAGCTCACAATTGCAACCTTTTCAGTTCTATTATTCATCTAACTGTTTGGGAGAAAAAGCCTAGATTTTTTTTCTGTTCCTCAAGCTTTTCAGATGAACCATACCAAAACCACAAGAAAGTGTACAAGTCCCCAGATTAATTGTATGTGATATTGAACAATTAACAGAAACCAACCATTTGCATTTTAATAACCTTCTGACAATTTGGTAAATGAATCCATTAATCTTTATTAGCTGGGTATCAGATACTGGACAGTAGAGTTCACTCGTGTGTATAAGTAAAAAGAGGAATGTAAGTCATGTTTGAAATAATTTTTTTCACCCAAAACTGCAACCAGTCAGTCAAGCTTGACTAACATGATGTAAGATACTGATTTATACTCACACTAAGAAAAAAAAAGCAGAAGCTGATAAGTTTAAATAATATGACGTCTGTCATATGAAACAAATGGCTAGGTCATTAAAATGAAACTGATACTTCCCATCTACATTATGATTCTAAGATTAAAAGAAAAATTTATGGAATTAGAATGTGGCTATGCTCAGGATGAAAGTCAGACTGCTGCTGATTTCTCATAGAGTAAATCAAAGCTCAGCAAATGAACAGCATGAAGTATATATATTAGTGTGAGGAGATAACCTTGTTATTTTCTCCCACGGGCCCTGTTGCTAGATTTGCAGTCTCTTTTTTGCATTATAGGCACAGTTGCACAACCAGAAGTTACTTGTTAAATAACCTATTTTAAGCTGAGGTCTTTGTTTCTGCAGAGGGTAGATCTTGATGTTGTAACCTCTGAAGCTGCAATTTGACCGTACATGTGACTGATTGCAGTGTTTGCATTTGCACTTATTCTTTCAATGCGGCTTAGCTCTCAATTAATTACTTCTCAGAGGAATCACAGGAGCAGCAAATTGATTTCAGCACCTCTGCACTACCCAAAGAAAGCAACTTTAGTCCCATTTCTTCCCTGATACTGAGGTGAAAACTGAATAAATGGGGAACAACAGAAAACAACACATCCACACCTTTTTCCCTGAAAAGTTGTCGAGTCTATTTTGCTCATGACAATAATTAGTAAGAGATCTCCCTCTCTTTATTTCAAGCCACAAACTTTTCCTCCATCCTCCTCCATTCTGTTAAGGAGGGGGAGTAAGAGAGTGGCTGTGTGGGCATCTAGCAGCCAGTCAAGGGCAACTCACAACAAAAGTCTGATATCTAATTTGCTTTTTGAATAGCTATGGAGTGTGAAACTGGTATTTTCATGGAACCGAAGCTATTAAACTCCCTAAGTATCCTAACTGGTAGTGGTTTGCTAACTTGAGAGGTGAACCCATGTGAATCTCACAAAGTGTGAGGTTCTGCAGCTGAGTTGTGACAGTCCCAAGCACAAACACAGGCTGTGCAGAGAATGGGCTGTAAGCAGCCCTGAGGAGAAGGACTTGGGGTGGTGTCGACAAGAAGCTCAATGTGACCCAGCAAAGGGCACTTGCAGCCCAGAAAGCCAAGTGTATTCTGAGCTGCATCACGAGGACCATGACCCAATGTGATTCCACCATTCTACTCCATTCTCAGGAGTGCCCATCTGGAGTGCTGTGGTCAGCTCTGGAACCCCAATTGTAAGGACTTGGACCTGTTGAAGTGAGCACAGAAGAGGGACAAAAAGATGATCAGAGGGATGGAGCACCTCTCCTATGAAGACAGCCTGAAAGAGCTGGGGTTGTTCAGCTTGGAGAAGAGAAGGCCCTGGGGAGAGCTCTTTTCAGCCTTCCAGTACCTAAAGGGGCCTACAAGGAAACTGGAAAGGGACATTTTAGAAGGACATGTAGGGATACAACAAGGGGGAATGGCTTTAAACTTGAAAGAGGCTAGGTTTAAATTAGATATATGGAAGAAATTCTTTACTGCAAGGGTGGTGAGGCACTAGAACATTTTGTCTGGAGGAGTTGTGGATATCCTATCCCTGGAAGTGTTCACAGTCATGTTGGATGGGGCTTTCAGCAGCCTGATCTACTGAAGGAGTTCCTGACAATGGAACCTGATGTTATTTAAGGTCCTTTTCAGCTCAAGCCATTCTATAATTCTATGAAATTAAGATTTTTATATTCTTTTAATTGCATGCATCACTGTGCAAGCCTTTCGAAATTCATCCACCTCTGTGCTTCTGAATACCATATATTTTAGGGTCTTTCTGAAGTTGTTCATGCCTGGCTCTCATTTTGACATTCTGCATAATTCATCCTTCAATACTTTTTTTTTGACATTGCTAGTCACTTATTGTTTTCAGGTTGACTAGAAGTTATTTGATATAATACACCACATGTCACAGGATATACCTCTGGGAAGGCCCATAGCGACTTCTTCCACTGAAAGAAAAGGCTACTTGTTCCTAAGTCTGGTTCCTCTCTTTTTACTGATTACTTTTCCCATTCAAGCAGTTTTGCTGTTTTGCCATGATTGCCTATTTTGCGGAAATCTTATGCATACTTGAGTCCCTTAAGATTATTTAACAAGTTTAAATTTAAAAAATGAGCCACATAATAAGCTTTAAAACTAAAGTTTAACAGAAAACCAATTAATATGTTACTAGCCTGTAAATAGTAACACATGACAAGAGAATAAAGCATAGAGTGCAGTTTTCCTGCATTTTTAAACACAGTTTCTTTTTTTTCTCTTGTTTGTTTGTTTATTTATTTGTTTTAAGGAGAAAGAATGGGAAAGGTAAAGCTCTTTTTATCATTAATTTTCTTCCTTATGCTGGTTATTGCTGTCCCTTCCAAAGCAGTAACTACTAAGTTTATATTTTTAGGTTTTGTATCCTTTGCACCCAGAAGTCATGGTTGTGGGCACATTATACAAAACATTATGTCCTGGCCTAAAAGACTGAATACAGGGATGAATATTCATATGTATTGTTACTTAAAAAATAGAGGCACGAAATAATGGAATCTCCCTGAAATTTTGGGTTGAGGCAGAACTGGAAAATTCATCACTTTATAGCATCTCACCAATCACTGTCTTCCTGTTTATATTTTCTTTCTTATAGAACTGAGTATCATAATGATGTCAGGGGATTTAATATTGGGTGTCATTTCAGTTTTTTAATGCAGAAGGTAACCGAAAATATTTGGAAGAGAAAGCAAGAAATAAAGTGAAAAGTGTAATTTTTTTGTTATCAGATGATAATATTGTGTTATGTACACAATCTACCCAGGGCAAACTACTTTGAATGTATTATTTTCAAAGAAAACATAATGTCTGGCAGCATGAAAACCATAATGAAATCTGAAGTGGAATTGAAAATACTTGCAAGTAGCTCATTTCAGTTTCCACACATTATGTGCAATGCAATATTATGAGGAATTTTCTGTGCAGGTGGAAATTTAATTGTATTCAATGCATGCCAGTCTCCAGTGTCTTTTCTGACACAGTGTTTCAGAATTTTGTATTGTGTTTATTGAACTCATTATACAATTTCCTTGGGTAGCTTTATGGCACTATTACAGAAAGGTTAGCATGAATGATTCCGCCACTGTCTTTTTAGACTACCAGGATGGATGCCACGGCAATTCATACCAGCTGCTGGCCTGTGCCACTGGCCTGTGACAGAGTCACAGTGAGGTTATTTTTATTTGTTATTATTCCTGTTGCAATTTTTCTTTATATTGCAATTCTCTCCTAGCTTCCTATATCTGTTCTCAGTAATGCTTAATTTCTTGCCATGTTCCTCAGCAGCATACTGATTTTTATATCCATCAGTCTCAAATATGTCTAAAAGATGTTAAATAAATGGGAAATTATGATGAAAGCACAATTTCCAGAAAGGCTGACCTTTCCAAGAATAGTCATGGTCATTCAGAAAAAGTTTCAGCAGATGTGACTGTCCTCTAAAATGTTTCTTTTCTGAAGCATTTTGTACTTGTAATTGCTTCAAAGGTACTTAAAAATCAAACAGACAAAAGATGGGATTCTGCCTCTCTCCAGTTCTGCACCACATGTGAAACAACTTACCCTCAACAAGAAGCAGTTTAATACATTTTGTATGAGAAAATGTAGCAAAGCGGAAATTAGTGTATATAGTAGGAACATCTAAAAATTAAAACACTTGGCCATTTTAATAAATAGGATTTTACATAGGTGGACTGGGAAAAGATGTATTAAACAGAATATATTTTTAATACTCAAGTACAAATGAATTTTATAGAGTGGAAATATAGGATGATGTATTTGTATATATTTTCTTGCTGGAATTCTATGTGATCACATGGCTCTGTAGAAAATCCTGTCCCTGCTCAGGAGTCAAGAAATATCTTTTGAAGACAAAAATTAGTTTCGTGTTTAATAGTGAGAGAAAATTTTCCCAGGTAGAGGTTTTCTCATGGAAATTTGAAACTTTTGAGAGATTTAATACTGAAACAAGTCAGTGTTTCAATATGCTATAGATATAAAAGCAAGCCAAAAGGATAAAATATATTTAATTTATCTTGCCTCTACAGCTCATCCCATCAATAATTTCTGAAGTTTTGTAAAAGTATAGAAGTACATTTTCCACACATTTTAGAAGGCTTTTAATGAACCTTGCAGAAAAGCAAATAGAGAAAGGCAAATTTTTGAGAAACATACAAAAATGTTTCATTTGAGAATAGTTATAAATTAAGAACAGTTCCAAAATGGGACATCTTACAGTTAATGGTTAAGAAGCCTTCATGATGGTTCTTCCTCTGTAGAATTTTTGTGGCTATACTGTCAGTAGTGTGTGAAGGGCTAGCACCTTCTTATCAAATTATTTCCTGAAGTCTGTAATTGTTTGAAGCCATGGTTATGATCTCTTTGATGATGAGAAGAGACCAGCTAGCAATTTATTTTTTGAAAGCAATTTGTTGTCCTAATTTTTAATTTTGGAATAAAATGCTATGCTGATTTTTTTGCAAATTTTTTACTTCTCATCTGAATTTCCTAGTTTTCTGAGCTTGTAATCAGCAACATAAGTATTGTAGTAAAATATGTAAAAATCAAATCATTACTGAATATATTTAGTTTTCATTACGAAGAAGAGGGTATTTATTTTAGGGACTTTACTCACTTTCTGAAAAGACGTTAGCTTACAACATTGTATATAATGAAAATACAGTTAAAATTATCACTCCATTTCAGGTTACGACAGTATGTTTCCTTGGGAATGTGTGGGGTTAAAAACATATCCATGCATCTAACTGTTCTTCAGGGAGCTTATGAGAAGAGGTAACAATTTGGTAGTATTTGTCAAAAATGTCTGTTGAAAAACACCCTATTTTTTCCATTTCTTCAATCCACTCAAAACTCTCAGGAACATTTGCACTGATTTTGATTGCCCTTTGAAATATTTTTGGACTGAGATCAAATCTGGGACAAATCACCTGGAAAAGTTTTGCCTGATAATGAAGAAGTAGCTGAAAGAGTTTGAATAGAATAAAAGTTGAAATTCATCCATATTACATTCTTATCTTGACAGTCACTACTGAGATCTGCCTTAGAATATTCTTTAGAACTCAAGTGTACCTGCTAAATATTACATTTATTACAAACTGCATATTACTAATTTAATTTGAAGGAGTACTGATTCCAGTTATGATACCAACAGCTGTGAATGTAAAAGTACAGAGATGACTACCTCCATTATCATTAAAATTCATAGGAGGTGGGTTAAGCAGTTCCCATTTTCATTACATTGTTTTCCTGTAGCAATCAGAATACTCTTAGACTTTATGAAAATGTGATATAGTAAAGGGCCTTAAACTATCTCAGAATTTAACATTTTAAGATGTTCTCTAAAATATTACAAAATTGATAATTTGATTTTTATTCCTTATACCTTTTAAGACAGTAAATCCGATGAAAGTCCAAAGTCTCTGTAAATTGCCCAGTGTATGCATGAAAGGGGTTATCCCAGTTGTCATTGGTGGAGATATATATATTGTTTTCATGCACCTTCCTGCAAAGTTCAGACTGCTTTATTCTATCCACATTAGTGGCTGTTTTACCCATTTTAATGGTGAACAGGTCTTGTTCCAACACTGGTCGTTTGTATTAACATTTCATTAAGGTGAAAAATATCAAGTGAAAGCTGTCTATTTCTTCTTGAAAGAAAAAAGAGCCCTGTTATGGCAAAAATCTTGATTCCTTTCACACAAGGCAAAAGCATCTCAAGTCAGTGTCAGCCACACCAGCTGCAGCATTTTGATTTTAGCCATTCCTGTAACATTACCCTCCTCATTTTCCCATTTGCATTAAACTGTTTAAATGGCCAGGGCTCAAATCACTGTCTCCATGTCTATAATGCTAAACTGACCGTGCTCAGGATTGTTATCCACTGCTGGTGTCATCTGGCACGGAACGGCTGCCATCCATGCTGCCAAGCTCTCTGTTGGGAATGGTCCCTGTCTGTGACAGCTCTTAAGGCACAACCAGAAATGGTTTGAGAGAGTGTTAGCTTGTTCAGGATGAAACCATGATAGGGACTGTTGAAACACTTTGAAAACACACACACACACACACACACACACACATAAAAGTAACCAAAAATAAAAATTTTGTCTACCCAAGGAGTGTTTAATTTATCAATATGGACATAGTAAAATAGAATTGATAGTTATGACACTGAACTTTACTGTCCCTTGATCCCAAAATGAACCTTGCAGCCAATAATTCTCCTCAAAGGTCTTTGTCAATATGGCAAAAGTGTCAAGTATCTAAGGAAACTCACTGCTGGTGGATGCATTGAAAAAGAAATGCTGGACACAGGAGCATGCAGTCCTGAGGACAGAAAAAATGTTCATTCACTGTTTTAGGTCTGTTTGCCTCATTGCTCCGTCCTAGAACTAGACGTGATCTTTATCTTCTAAAGACAGTCCCTTTCTTTCTATTTATAAAACATGGAAGCAGCAAGAGTGCAAATGAGCTGCCCTTAAACCTCTGCATCTCCTGTTTCATACTACAGCAAAACTTTATACTACACCGGTGATGTCAGAGCCCCAGCCTAACCTAAAGCAGATCAAAACATATGCCTGTCGTTTAATTAAGCACAGTAGCTACCTGGTTCTAAAACAGAAATGTGTGGGCACAACATTCTTGCTCAAACTCTGCAGAAAATAATACAAAGTTAACTAAGCAGAAAAAGAAATGCCTCATGATTAAGATATTCACATACAAAGAAGAGGGAGGTCTGATACCTTGATTTTTTTTTTTTTCTTTTAATAACTAAAAGATACAGGAACAGAACATTTCAAACATTGTAAAATTTTAAACTTATGGAAGCAAAACATAGATTTTGAAAATATCCTTACTTAGTAGACTATAATAAATCTCACTTTCACAACACATGCAGATACAGGACGATATACTGTAACTGCAATAATGTTACATTGCTTCCAAGTGTTCATGCCCTGTTAATGAGACCTAAAGATATTCAGTGTGGGATTCCATTATGTTAACTACTGCTAAATTTCTATCAACTATTCTACTTTGGAAACCAAATGAGCTATTCCTTGTGCAAGTTTAGTCTTCCTACCCAGAACATCTCTTGCCTGAGATCAGTTCCTCCCTAAGGAAAAGAACAGAGACGACTTACACAGAGCAGGTTCTGCTGTTTCTCACCCACGCTGGTCAAAATCCTCACCTGGCTAGAAATTAGAGAACTCTCAATTAAGCCATATATTTTTTTATTATTATTTTATCATTTTATTTTATGCTATGGATAAACCACAATGGAGTGACATATTAAATCAGAATTATTGTTATATTAAATATCCAAGTTCAATATCCAATAGCCAAGTTCTTTGTTTTAGAGAAGAGGAGAACAGTATTTCACAATATCTGAATAAAGCCTCTCCAGGGTATCCTACTCAGGCCTCCAGCTAGGAATTTAATCCAATGACAGCTCTGAAGTTCATTTTCCTCAACCCTGCCAGCTTTGTCCTTAGTGCTACACTTGTCGCCTCTTGTTAGAATTAAAGAACCAGTTAGAGATAGAGTGAACAAGTAGTGTCAGGCTACACAATGACTCTATGATGGTACAGATTACTGAAAAAACACATTACAAAGCGTGCGTACTAAAATAATAATCAGCTTCCACGCTTCACAGCTACTACAGCATTATACATCAACTGCAAGAATTAGCTGATACAAAGAACCATCAGTTCTTCAGTCTAAACTGCTTGTTTGTCCCTTAAGGCAGTTTCTGTAGCCCTTTTTCTTACCTTTATTTGCTTCACTTCTTGAGGCAAACAATCAAGGTTTTTCATCTCATTTTCTGTTTCCTGTCTCCCTGAGAAGAGGAATGGTGGAGCAGATTGGTGGACACCTGGCATCCAGCCAGGATCAACTGATATGCAAAAGGTCAGCAACTCTTACAAGGTGTATGGATTAATTCTTAGAAAACACTTTAAAAATGTACTTTGCATGTTTGAAGATAGTGATTAAATTTCTGACTGTCTTGAGATTTAGTGATAAAATATGAAATGCTATTCTCAGAAAGTTTTATTTAGAACTCTTAAAAAAAAAAAAATAAAAAAAAAAAAAAAAAAACAACAAACAAAAAACCAAAAAAAAACCACCAACCAAAATATGCCCCCAAACGTAAAACCCCCATGAATTCAGAGCAGACTATATATGGTCTGGAACCTAACATCAGATCCTGAGATTAGCTCAGTTGGTTAGAGCATGGTGTTAATAATATCAAGGTTGTGAGTTCAATTCTGGGTGGGCCATTCACTTAAGAGCTGGACTTGATGATCCTTGTTGGTTCCTTTCAACTCAGAATATTCTGTGATCTGATAAAAACTCCAATAGCAGATAAAGACTTTCTAAAGTAATGGACACTGTGGCTATACTGAAAGCAAAAATTTCAGAACCAGATACTCAGATTAGCTTGAAAATTTATTCATAGGTTTATAGAGGCAGACACCAAAAGGATAAAGTTATTTTCATTGAGTTTGGTCTTCTTTAGCTACAGAATGACAATTGCTGACTTGTACAAGGAGGGTAATTCTTTCGTATATCAATTGGAGAACAATATTGAAATTAATAACGCATTGTTATGGAACTCAGTGTCTTAATGCAATATAAATAATTTTGATTCTGGGAACATTTAATATAATTTATTTAATGCATAATGTTTGACATGGGAAGATATCTTTTTGTGTCTTATGACTTTAGGTATTACAAGTGCAAAATATGTACTGCATTGTTGTAACATAGTAACTCATTTAGTTAACACATTTGTAAGTCAAATGGCTTTGAAATTTTTTCAGATAATGAAAGATGGAGCTTGCATTTGCTGGGCAACTTTTTCATTTCATGGTAATGTCAGAGAACTAAGAACTGTTCTATTGCACAAACTGGTGTAATTGATGCTTTCACCAGAAATTAATCTGACCTCTTTGCTATATAAAGATATATATTTGTATGATGAGGATTAATTCTTCTGCTATTTCCATCAATATAATAGAAGCTATTATGAGGTGATTCCATAGAAGATGGATTAAAATTCTGTTTTCACCAAGAGATTATTCTTCTAATTCTGTAGAGCTTTTTTAATAAGTTACTGTTGGTCCAATATAACAGTTTTTTTGTTTGATCTCTGGTAATGAGCCCAAATGAGTAATCTTCAGAACTATATGAGTATCATAAACACAATCTCATAAAAGGCAAAGAAAATGCATAATGAATTATTAAAATATCAGTATTTTACTATTTTTAAGTCTATTTCTACTAAATATAGTACTGTAAGAGTTAACTTGGGTCCTCAAATATAATTGTTTAATAGGCTGAATGGCAATATTATACCCTTTTACAGATAGACTTATAAAGAAAATTCAAAGGATAGGCTTCAAAAACTTGGTCCAATATTATAGTTCATGTCAGGAGAAAAAAAAAGCCATTCAATGGATGGGGTAAAATGCAGTAAATTTAGTTTTATTCTGAGGCTAATGGAACTGCTTTAGGAAATAAAACAGCAGGGAGGGTGTAAATATGCACAATGACCAGCAGAAACCCCAAGGACAGTGCTATTATCTTTATTAAGGACACATCCACAGTAAGAAGTCAGGGTAGACTTGGGACCTTACATTGAGACTGTAAATATACTGCGTTCTGGCTACCATGCACCAGTTCCTGTGTACTCTTAACTAACTAATTCTTACTGGCAAAAATGTGCACAAACTTTTCATAGATAACTGAACTTGCTAAGACCATATTTACAACTCAGACTGCAGTGCAATGCAGGGATACTCAATCTAGTTTGGAATGAGCTGGCTTAATTACAGGAAACATTGGAGCCTGAATAGCAACAGCAGATTGCACTCTTTCATGGACAGGGAATATCAGTTGTCTGTGAACACCATGCTAGGAGGTGTATTTTTATAGGCATGAGGCGGGCATGGTCTTTGCACACCAAAAGCAAGTGCAGTGGGTTCTTGGGAGCAATAATGAGCTAAGTTACATTCTGTTCACCTGTTCCTAAACTCCTGTGTGGGTAAATGCTAAAATTACTGGGTAGGTACAGGTCTGCTGTTAAAAGTGGAAAGTACAAGGTTCTTAACACCTAAATTCTCAGAAAAACAAAAAATAGAAATTGTTCTAGAAACTATCTTTGTTTTTCCATAGTTATTTTGTGAGAGATGTGGTGATTAAGCTTCTTCAGAGACTTCAGCAAGTAGCATGTGGAAGAAAGATATGGCAGAAGTTTTATGGAGAAGAGGCTAAAGCATGATAAATCTGTTTCAAGCAAGCACTCAACAAGTCTGTATGGATGCTGTAGGCCTATGATCAAACCAGAAAGTCAGGCCTGGATCAAGGAAATATTAGATGGGATGGAGATACAGTGGCAATGCAGCCTTTTCTTGTTCAGGAAATTAGCTAATATATATTTTATTCCTTTCATAAGAAGGAGACGAATGAAAGGACTTTTTTAGTTCAAAAGTTCATCTGGTTGTTTTGCTTTTTTGTTTTCTTTTTTTATGTTTCAGAGTTTTTTCTATTTTTCACTTCATCAGTCCTTGTCTCTGACAGATGTTTGTTGGGCCTTCTCACTAACAGTAGAAATTCCAGAATATTTGCAGCCAATTATTCCACAACGTTCTAGTCTCAGTGAGAGCACTGAAATTTTCAACATCCTGTTACATATCCCATATGACATTTACTTTTTTTTTTTCAGTGTTAGTTGAAGTTGGTGACCCTCTGGAATACCTGCATTCTTTTTGTTTTCCTTGCTCTGTGTTAGCAAGCTTGACTGTTCTGTTTAAGTGTAATAACTTTTCCCTCAATTCCATTTGCAATACTCCCACCTTGTTATCCTTATGTTGTTTTCTCAGTGCTGACATTGGCTTTTTTTTTTTTTTAATTTTATTTTAACTCAGGAAGGTGTAGCTGCCTCCTGTTTATGAATTAATATACGAGCTAATTTTAATTGGGAGGCACTATCCCCTGCTGATTCATAAGTTTCAGCATCCCTGAAAGATCTAAGTTTTTTGTTCCTGTGATTGATACTAGTTCTAGCATGTGACAAAAATCTCATTTTCATCCTAAAAAAAAAATCAATTCCATTTAATTTTGCATACTCTGTTTCAAGCTTCAGCTAATTTTGAATTCTAACAGTCCTTTGATAGTGTTAGAGTCCTCTGGGGCTGCTATTTCTAGCAATCATAATAAACATTCCCTGAAAGATGGAATGCATTATTTCACTGATAGTGTGGGAGCCAATAATTCACTTGGAACATAAACAAAAACCCCAAAACACAATACCTTAACATCTGAGCTGTATTGACAGCAACACGGATAGTACATTGGAGGAAGTTTTAATGCACTTTTTGCAACTTTTTAGAGTGTTTCTGGAATATTGTATCTGGTTTCAGGCACCCCAAAAGAAGAAAAATGTTAATAAACTGGAATAACCTGCAATTTAGTGGGGGGCCGAAGCACTGTTCAGCTTGAAGAGGTGGCTACAGAGGGACATATTGAAAGAAACAATCCAAGCTCTCTAATGTAGTGCATTTTCAGCAAAAAATGTGAGACTACATTCGTAAATTTAAAGCAGTAGGTTCACACTGGGCATAATAACAGATTGGATATGTTTTCCTGAGGCTGGACTGGTTATTTTGGAACTTTTGGAGAATGCTGCACTTAAGACCTTCCAGGTTCCCTTGTCTTCTTTGCTCTTCAGAGCTGTTCCTGCTTGATTCCACCTGCCTGCTCTCTGAAAAAGCCTCAGGCTGTTTCCTTGATGCCTGAGGTCTGGGATCTGCTACTTTATTTCTTTTTTGCCCTTGGGATTGTCATATCAATTCTTCATTCGCACTATGGCCAAGGTTGCTATGGATTGTTGCATCCTCACTGTATCATTATTCAGCTTTAAACTGGAGCTCATCATTGTTGATGACCTTTGTGCTTATAAAATTTGTACTCATAACAGAAGGAACAATCTGACGAGTATCTTCTGCACATCTTAATATTAACATTGTTTGGAGGAAAGTTTTTTCATTTGTAGAAAATAGAAAAAAAGTAGGAAGGTGACTGGAATTTAGATGTACACTTGTGGGTTTATTACCGGTTGGTTGGTTTGTAGTGGTTTTTTTAATTGGTTTTTGTTGGGGTTTTTGTTAGGGTTTTTAAACTGATGGATAATAGTAGTTTAATATTTCTTGTAGCTGATGTAAATTTCCCCATCTTTCTCCAGCTTTTAAAGCAATGAAGTAGTAAGGCTCAGAGCTGTATGCCTGTGCTGTGTCAATGCAGAGGGTCTCTGGCTTCTACAGTCCTGTATCATCCTTAGCTCATGTCTCCCTGAGACTGTGACCTGGCTCTCAAACAAATTGGTTTGTGTGGCATGTACAGCATGCTTGACGTTGTTAATGATGCATTGAAAGGCTATTTAAAAAGATAAGCATTAACTGTAAATAGACTCACAAATTGGTCTGGTTCATCCCTCACTCCAATTTTATTAATGTGTTAAAACAGAAAACAATCTCCTACATAAAGCAGTGAGTCACAGAATCATAGAATGCTAAAAACTTGGAATGGACTTGAAGATCACCTAGTTCCCAACCCCCCTGCAATGACTGAGATGTTCATTATGAATCATTCTCTTTCCTGTTATACAAAATTATAACCGTAAAATTATCAAAATAGAAAGATATGGGAAATCATTCATTATAATGAATATAATGGGATCAGAGAATAGTATGTAACTGAACCAGCTTCATGACCACCTGAACCAGTTCAACGTTTCTCATCAATGCAGACAAATTGAGGGCAAAGTTAAGTTTCTTTCTGCAGTGTTAGTTTATACTGAGCTGTAACAGATTCTCTCTTATATATTGAAGATTACTCTTGTGAGTTGAAGAACTTCTATATCATTAATTTCCTACCAAAAAAAAAAAAAAGAAAAAAGGACTAAACAACTTTTGCTATTTAGTTGCAGATTTTATTACAAAGTCACGTTAAATACCCAGCTGATATAGGTTCTTTTATGGTACCAAGACATCTGAGCATTCCTGATAATAGTTACTCCTCTAAAACTCTGGAAATAAATCAAAACTATTCTCATTTTACAAGGGAGGTTCTGACTGACAGAGAAGTAAAGGGATTTACCACAGTTTATATTAATAGGCCACGGATGAACAACCAGCTAAGCCAAGTTTTCTAAGGAATGCCAGCACTCAACACAGAAAAAGAACAGTTCTTTGAACCATGAAAGAGTCCTTAGCAATATAAGATGGCATGCTGCAGTAATTTTGTAGGTATATTGGTCTATATTTTCTCCATTTTGGTAAAACTGCTCATTGCCATATTTTGCTATGGTGCACACCCACCTAGGGGTTCAACTAAATGTTTGCCTATTTTAACAGTGCATTCAGCTAGCACAAAGGAATTGCACTGGTTTTAGTCATAATGTCTCCCGCAAGCAACTCTTGGAGCCTGAAAGAGTATTTCTTTTGTGGCAAAACACTCTTGCACATCTACCAGCTTACTCTGAGTGCACTTCTGGACCAGCGTAACTAAATCCGTCATTAGGAATAGCCTACGCGAAAATACTCTGTGCAAATTGCCCTACTCCATAGTGAATGCTTTGTGAACAGATGCTAAGTTATTCACCCGTGGACAGAACTTTTCCCTCCAAGGTATGTCCTTATGATTTATGCATATTTTCCAGGATAATTCCACCTGCTTTCCTTGTATCCAGGAGGTACATATGAGTAGGCAGACCCCTAAATCTTTCCTCCACTACTACCAGGATATCCATAAGTGTTTAGTATTACTTTTGCATCAATATCCCTTCTTAAATTGCCACAGAAGATCCAGGAAAAGTCATCTTGGTTTTTAGGAAAGGATTCATACAATTGAATGTGAAGAATTCCATTTATGCACATGCTTCTGTGTTTTGCCTTGGTATGGCCAAAGGTAATAAATGGGGTAATTTTAAATTGTTTTCACATCACGGAGGCAAGGGGAATAGAATAAGCAACCACCGGACAATAGAAGTTCCCAATTTTTATATGCTGCTTTCCACTGAAGAATAGGATGTGAAAGCATGTTTAGGAATGAGGTATGGCAAAACTAAAGTATGGTGTCAGAGGGTTATCATTAGAAGTGACAGTGTTGTTTTGTTCTAGTTTTGTAATTTTTTCAGGAGTGGAGAGTAGAGGAATTGTTCCCAGGGAACAGGACTGCCAGCTATGGATCATGTGCTAACTGTTAGGCTGGAATGCAAGTATACTTCCATTCATGATACCTATGTGTTTTCATTCTGAGACTAAGAAGCTGAATTTTCTGAGTTTTCTGAGTTTCTGAGTTTCATTTTCCATTTCCATCATCCAATTAAGTACTGTTCAAGAAAGCAAATAGCTTCAGTGGACTGGGGTTTTGCAGTTTTTCTCTAAGTCAGGCAAGTTTAATCTTTCAGTTGGGAAGGGAAAAATCAGGGGGTTTTACGCTTATTAAACATCTTTAAAGGAATAAAATAGCATAGAGAGAAATATTAGACAGCTAATAATGTAATATTTGAATTTTATAATATTTGGAGGTTTTAAGCAGGATCAAATAGATATCAAAGTAGATAATTGATATCAGACTAATTTTTTTGATAGATGACAAGGAGTAATTGTATTATTTCACTTTGTCCCTTTACCTAGGTAGTGACATTGGGCAGGTACAGCTTATTTAGTAACATAGCTTGTGTATCAGGATGTGTTTGCCTGTGTGTAGAAATGTTGATTCTGCTTCTGTTTGCTTTGCATTCTATGTTAAATGTCCTGAGAATCTCTTTTCTTTGACAGACTACATACTAACAGAGTTTCCCATATTGTCATGTTATGTATTCTCTATTTTTAGTCTTAACTTTCTGGAAGGTGGGAAGTGAAATCAGAAAAAAGATATGGGAGGGTGACTGCTAACAAACACATTGCAAAGACAATCTCTACTGTGTCAGAGTCTCTTACTTTGCCTGTAATGTCTCACACGCACTCTGTTTCCAAGGGTTAATGAAAAATATTTTGCCGTAGTTGCTGAGCCTCACTCATGAGGTGTTTCTTATCACTGTTTCCATGCAGTGTAATGTTTTATAATGTTAGAAGATGAAAATATACCTCTAATGCTATCTGTATGCTCTCTACTATCTGTAGCTATACTAAATTCTTTTGTCTTCAGCTAGGAAAATCAGTGTTTTTGTAAATATTTCATAGCGGGAACTGGAGAATTATCCAAATGCAAATTGGAATCATCCATCACTGGATTCAGTACTTGTTATCTGTAGAAGCTGGCTCTCTTATCTGTGAACTTTAAGGAGTAAAAGAGTTTAAGCAAACTGCTTCCTGAGATCTAATCAGTTTCCAGTGGAGCTTTCCAAATTTCAGCTGTGTCCTCCATTTTCTTCATGCTAATTTAACTGTGGAAACTAGCTACACCAGAGAGAACATAGGGACACAGATCCTTCTATTACTTCTGCTGCTCATTTACTATTTCATTCTCAAGGCTATTTCCCCTGCCGCCTCTCCTGTGTTTTGTTCAACTGCTGTTCCTGGTTTTAAGTCCCTGAGAAGTGCATGTATCAGAACTTTTGAAAATCGAGTGTGTAGTGGTTTACCCATCTTTCAGAGGAGCACAGCACCTACCAAAAGAATCTCAGAGAACAGCTGCATATTTGTGAAATCAAACGTCACTCCACATTTGAAGATAACCGAAGCTTATATCAGTGAATAGTATCTCATTACATGGCTGCTTTACAATTGGTAATTGCCTCCACAAACAACAGGAATGTCAGATGAGGCAGAAAATGTGTCAATAGAATTTTTTTTTTTAAAGGAAAGTGAAAACTGAGATAAACTGTGGCTGGGCAAACTAGTCAATGTCCTTTAGCCTTGACCACTTAACTCAAGATTAAGGCACTGAACAAATACTTTTCCTATCTTTCACAGTTCTTTTCAAAGCAGAATATTTTCCCTTCTCTTGTGAAGCTTGGTGTCATTGAAAAGTGAGAAAGCAAAGCACAGGAAATGAACAATGTTTTCCCTTTAGATCTTATAATATGTTATATTAGTTCTTTTTTAACATATACTCTTAAAGAATTTTAAACAAGAGAAAATGTCTCAGTGACTACATTATCGTTATCTCTGCCAGGGGAAGAAATTGCACTTCATCAAATATTTTCTCATGGATTTAGGGTATCTCTCACGTTCTTGTCCTTCCAGCCTCTTCTGGTAGTGAAACAATACATCAGGAGAGATGGAGAGGTTAAAGATATTTGCTTCTAAGCTTTTCTTTAAATATGAAAACAGAGGGAGAAAAAAAATTGAAAGCTACTCTGTGTTTCTGTTGTCTTCAACATGAAGGTCTATAACCCTTTTCTCTCCCATCTTATTTGTTTTCCACACAGAGGAAAAGCTATTAGAAAGCTGGAGATGTACCCATGTTTTTGCTGAAATAAGTTTGCATGGTACATTTGGCAAATGTATTCAAATTTTCCATTCCCTATGTAACATTCTGTTGTGTTTATCCTGTTTCTAACTAACACTTAATAATGTTCATTTTTTTTTTTTCTGAAAGTAGAATGAAAATTGTAGGAGACGTAAATTAAGAAACGTGATTGCTCTTTATAATTTCATGTTGTTTAAGCATAAGCTAATTAGATCTTACAGTGTGTAATCCATCCATAAATGTGAGAACATTCACTGTTGATTAATTGCATCTCATAAACATTCAGTTGCTGCACATTTGATTTAAAATGTCAAGGAACACAGCAAGAATTTGTAAGTTTTATTTTTTTGAACATGCATGCAATCCTTCTATAGAAGCAGCCAGAAGTTCCCTTCCATACATGAAAAGACTATATTCAATATGATTAGAGAAAAATTTGGATTATTCTACTCCTATCCTCTTTGATTAGCACATGGAAAGACTACTACCTTTAAAATATTTTCCAGTTTTGTGATCGACAAAATACTGTCAAATGCTTGTCTCCTTTTTATATTTTAATGAAGTTTTAGAGTGAGAGTGGTGGTAGACTAACATGGACATTCCTTCTTTCACTTTAGGATAGCATATGAAATTCCTCAGACAGACTTCCTCATTGTGCTCTTGGGAATAGAATTCTTTGTGACACCTCCAGGAGCAGTAGAATAGTGACTTACACATACACTCCATTCTTAGACAAACTTTGTTGCCTAAGATAAAGGACTTCATTGTAGGAACCCTGTAAAAATATGAACAAGAACAGCACTGTTTGCCTATTAGCGAAAAGAGGTATTTTTGACTTTGTGGGGCGTTTTCCCAGTTGTTTTAGAATTAGTATGCAGTGTTTGTGAACAGTAAGATTTATACCCCAGTTATAAGTGAAGGCTAGTACCCCACTTCTCCATTTCCCTGGTTCCGATGAAAAAACCCTGCTATACTTCTGAGAGTGCTATGCATGAATGAATCACAATCCAGAGGTATAACTAACAATAAAGATGAAAATCCTCTGTGGCCAAACTTGCCTTACACACATTCAAACAAGCAATGTGTGCTTCTAGAATTTGTAGATATTGCCACAGACTCTAACGTTATGATGATAAACAATGCAGAAGCTGAGGCATTCCTCCTCATCACAATATTAAAATGTGTGACACATGATGTTTAGATTTCTGATTACTTATTTGCTAATGACAATGTTTTATTCTACCGGACATTAAATTATTTTATACTCTCAAATAACTTCTTAACACTGCTTTCAGAGATTACAACTTCAGGAAAAAGAAATCATTGGAGAGCTAAAATTGAATTTACAAAAACAGTAAATTAAATTATCTGAAAGTATGCACGTTCTTGGAAAAAATTATGAACAGCTATTGAGATTTTCACTGATTTATATGCATTCTTGCAATGAAGTTTTCAAGAAAATTAAGCCAAATTAATCATAAAATCATAAAAGGAATTGGATTGAAAGGGACCTTAAAGATCATCTAGTTCCAACCCCCTGCCTTGGGCAGGAACACCTTTCACTAGACCAGGTCACTCAAAACTTCCAACCTGGCCTGGAACACTACCAGGGATGGGGCACCTACAACCTCTCTAGGCAACCTGTTCAATGCCTCATCATCCTTACAGTGAAGAATTTTTTCCTAATATCCAATCTAAACCCTTCCCTCTTTCAGTTTTAAGCCATTAACCACTGTCCTATTACTACATATCCTTGTGAAAAGTCTATCTCCAGCCTTCCTGCAGGCCTCCTTTAGGTACTGGAAGGTGCTACAAAGTCTCCCCAAAGCCTTCTCTTCTCCGGGCTGAATAATCCCATCTCTCTCAGCCTGTATTCATAGGAGAAGTGCTCCAACACTTTGATCCTCATTGTCACCCTCCTCTGGACTCAGTCCAACAGGCCCACATCCTACCTATGTTGGGGTCCCCAGAGCTGGACACATTACTGCTGATGGGGGTCTCATGAGATTGGAGAAGGGCTGGGAAAATCACCTCCTTCAAGCTGCTGGTCATGCCCAGCCTGTATTTATGCTTGGGATTGCCCTCATCCAGGCGCAGGATCTCACACTCAGGCTTGTTGAACTTCATGAGGTTCATGTGGGTCTACCTCTCAAGCCTGTCAAGGTCCCTCTCAATGAAAAGGGAACATCTGGGATCTCACATGCCCACAGAAGACAGAACGGATGTCCAAATATCTGGCATGCTATTACTATATTTTGTAGTATAGGAGATAAGCTGGCATAAAGCACGTGTCTCTGTATTCAGTCTGAGGTCCAGGGCATGGCCTTCAGACAGATGTCTCATATTTGTGGTACCTATTTTACTGCCCAGTTTTCATGAAAGCTGTGTAAAGAGGGAGGTGGATGTTGACTCGCTTTTCCTCCTGCTTACGATCATTGAAAAGCTCAACAAAACCACTACTGGCAGTGTTAGTTTACTTAACAGACAAAATTTGATCATGCAATAATGTGTTTGCACAGAAAATAAATATTTATGGAAGATATTGTTGTTTTTTGGGTTTTAAGTTGGAATAAAAACTGTGTAATGAGAGAAAAAGGAAGCTGTGTGGATAAGAGAGAAAAACATGCTTTTACATCTGTTATGAATATATTACCAGTGCAAAGTGTTTGATGGATAATGCAGAAAAATAACTTTTTAATGTGTAGGTTGCTGTCAGATTGTGAACCGTCACTAAAAATAATTTATTTTGAGCTAGTATTTTTATTTTTTAAGTAAATGGCTAAAATACTTCAAGAGTAAATGACAAATAGTGTAAAAATACATCCTGGATTGGTTTCAGCTTTCAATGCGGATATTCAAATGGTCTATGAGAATTAAATCCTATTCATGCAAACCTATAGAATAGATAATCAGAGTGAGTTGGAGTACATCTCTTTGAGAAAATCTTCATGAACATTGACGGGTTTATGTGGAAGTTTCAGACTAACCAACCTCTCAGTTGCAAATGGCATAAGAAATACCACAAAACTAATGGTATCTGGCAAAATATGACTTACATTGACTGTGCTGCTCTTCCTTAAATATATTGCTACATCAAGAATTTTATGCAGTAGAACACCCTTTTCTGAAGCTCTGAGTAACAGATTTTATATCTGGAATTGAGCACAAACACCTCCTTGAAGACTGCAAAAATCTTATTGATGTTTAGATCTATTCACGTTGAAAAGAAATGAGGAGGGAGAGTATGAGAAGCATCATTTAACTCTGGTTTTCTGTTTAAGTGTTATCTCAATAAATGATGCAGAGTGATGGAGAAGACAAAAAAACAGTCACTGTCAGCCATGTCTCATTATAGCAAAAACTTCTGGGAAAGCCATCTCTGCCTTTCCCTGAGAGTAACTGAGCAGGCTCAATTCAGATGGACAAACAGACTAATGTGGAGTTGGCAGAAGGCGTTAGGGAAATGGTTTTGTAGTAAGCAACCCATTATCTGTGGTAACCAGAGGCAGTGTGCTGAAAGCTGAGGGGACTGGGTAAAAAAAGCACCCAGTTTTTCTACACAGTCATCAAAGGGTAGACTTGATTTTTGGGTTTTCTGTTCAGTCTTTCTCACTCTCATGAGAATTTGATAGTCTCAGTCTTAGCTATTTAATTACTTGCTCTGGAAAGCCATTATCTTTGAAAATTATCTTACCCTCTCAACACCACTTCTTGCACAGCGATGTGGAAGTTTTTAAAAGACAGGCTGGGACAATTGCACCTCAGGCCCTGAAGCTGTGAGTCTGTGTTGCTAGGTTTGTTAGTCAAATCATTCAGAATGGCTTGGAGCAAGTTAATAAAAATCTCAAAACCAGAGGAATGTTTTTATTTATGTTGCTATTTGCAAACAAAAAGAATTGTTCAGTGTTTATCACTGACAACAGAAAGAACTTTAGAAGAGTAGAAGAAAGGGTAGCATCATCTTCAACTTGAGGAGAAGCTCCAGGGAGAAGTAAAGAAAATTCTTCTTTGACTCTTCATAAAAGAAACAGAATTTCATAACTCTACGTTTACTTGTCTAATCAGTGTTTCCATACACAGTGGTTTTGGTTGATATTTTTTTTTTTTTTTAACTGATTTATTTGTTTCATCAGGCTTCTGCTAATAAATACTTTTTAAAATCATAGTTTGTCTTATTTCTGTTTTCATGTTGTGAAGTTCTGGGTCTTGCTACTCTTTGTGGTCAGCTCTCAAATTTACAAGAAATTAGACCATAATAGCTAAGCTGTCTTCCATAACATTGAAAAATATTATCTGACACTTCAGAGTTTAAAAAGTTGTTAAAGTATGTGTCCATTTGTTGAAAACAATGAAGAAGTAGCTAAGCAAATAAGATATTGAGCTCCACAGTGTTTACTTTGAAACCAATATAGATTTTTTTATTAGCTTAGCTGATGGTAAACTAGATTTGATAAAACTAGGTTTCCACTTTCTCAAACTAGATTTGGGAAAAACATCAGCAGTTTCTCTCACATGTTTTTCATTTGTTAGGACTAACCATTATTTCCAGCAGTCTGGTACTTTTATCTTACCATCTGGAATAGCAGGAGTTTTATCTAGCATCATCTTTTCCTTGACTTCCAGGATTGCTTCTTTTCTTCTAAAAATTTCAAGGTGACATTGTATGTAGGAAATCAGTGTGCACTTAACATGCTCATCTCCCCTATACTGGCCACCTTTATGAAGAGCTACGCACATTTAATGGGCAGCCTTTCCTTCTTCTGACAGTGACAGTGGCCACTGCAGTCTACAGCTGGTCTGAAGGGGTGATGGAGCCATTAAAGTGCTGCTTTTTGCCAAACTTAGGCATCTTGCTGGTGGGCTTTCAAGGCTTAATCATAGACTTTTAGTCCTCAGACTAAAAAAACTAAAGTTTTAATGCGTCTGGTAATTTCTACAACTGGAGCACCTGAATGCTAGGTAAAACTGACCTGTGGATACCCTGGGATAGTTCTTCACCAAATAAACACCCTGTGTCACATAATTACTCTTTAAGCAGTTTCTGGTAGATGCCTGTCTTAAGAAAACGAATGACAAAACCCCCATGAAAGTTACACAAAGAACTTAATTTTTGGTTAACTTGATCAAATTTTGAAATCTGACAAGTTAGGGTTTTTTTGGTTTTTTTTTTTTTTTAAGTTCAGTAGAAGAGGAAGTGAAATATAATTTAACATACAGCAGTATTAAAATACAATGAATTAAAGCCCTTTGAGGTCTAGTTAAGCATTATCTGTTTGTTTTTGGGATTTTTTATGGTAGTGACAGCTGAAGTTCAGCCTTGAGAGAAAGAATATAAGATGAACTACAAACATGAGTTTTGTTCACTGCCCCAGAATGAGTTAATGTTGGCATTTTAAAGTAACTGATAATATGATGAATAAATAGGTAGAATGCACTTCATGTTTGCAAGGTACCTGTTCTCTCATCTTTAACTCTGATTTCATTAAGATATACTTTGTATCTTGTTCCTATGTATTGCAAGGTTTAGCTTTTGCTGTGCTTGTATATCAGACCTTGCCAACATGAAATTTCAGAAATGATGCAACATTATAGTATGAGTTTAAAGTCTTTAGGATGGCTGCAGTTTTACTGATAATGATAGTTTTAACAGATGCATGAAGATACTAGTAGGAAAATATAACAGGTGTGCGGAGGAGGGCTGTACTTCTTTGACTACATCTGATATATACATGAAAACAGGGCATAAGTCAACTGCTTTGTGTACAATAGATAATTTTCATGTATTAGCAAATATGTTTTCCATTTTGGTTTTCCTCACAGAATTTTTTAGTGCCACAGAAATCTGCTGTCTTACCAGTAAGTCTTTTCATCATATCTGAAATCCAGTAAAGCCTGAAGTTAAAGTAAAGGATAGGCTAAAAATCTGTAGTCTGTAATTTACAAGCCTATACATACTAAAATGTGTGTAAAGAAGTGAGGATCTGTTGCACTTAGTAAAGATTTAGTGATATGGACTGAAAGATGGTAAGGCTACACTGGCGCCTCAGCCAGCTTACTTCAAGTTCCAAGGATCTTTTGCTGGAGTGTCTTATGCCAAAGTATTATTGAAAAAGCAGCATGACACACACACAGTACAAGAAAGTGTGTCAAAATCAAGCAGTCAAAACAAATTTATTAAGAAGTGTCACTGTTTGACCATTACTATGTAAGACCCAGTCTGACTCCAGCTCATGTCTGTGTCTCACTTGGGAGTTCTGCTGCTTCTTTCATAATAAATTCAACTAGGCACTCTGCATTAAATGTTGTTTCATATCATTTTGCTTCCCAGTTAGTGACCTAGACCACAGGACTAGTCTAGAAACAAAATACCTTTTCTCAATTGTGCCTTTCACATGCTGGCTGAGCTGGAACTTCTTCCTTTTTCCCTCCCACCTCATTTTGGAAAGTAGTATTACTTTCCTGCATTATTATTATTTTCCTTTATAAAATGTTTTACCATACCTGAGTGAAATCTACTAGAATCACTGAAAAGTGTGTGAGGATCCCTGTCTTAATTGTGGTTTATAAATATCAAAAGAGAATTTTGGTTCAGTTTGTATTATGGGTTTCAAGACACATATTGAAAATGTTGTAAAGTAAGGCCTAGGTTTTACCCCTCTACTGGTAAAATATTAAAAACAATTTGAACTTAGGATTTGGGGTTTTTTTGTTTGTTTGTTTGTTTTTATTTTAGGCCACTAAGAAAGTTTTAAAGGATTTTAGTGCATTAACTTCTATTACCTTTCTAAAAAAAAATCAGTTAATTTACATACTGATTAAACATCTTCCATGCCTTTCTAAATTATTCTTAATTACAAAGGCTGTTTCCATAGTTACAATTTATATCTTAATTTCATAGTAAATTTCTTTCCACTTCTTCAGTTCATCCCATTTATCTACCTTATTTGTTATTTGAACTACACATAAACTTCAGGGGTGCTTATCTCTTACAGCTTTTGGGAAGGAAAAACTGCATTAAGGCAGCGATAAAAGTGTTTAGTATGCAGCTAGTTCAATTACCATGGATAGACTTCTCTCTTCAATAGAAATACAGGCCTTTGAAGAGGGTCTATAAGAAAATAAGCCAAAGAATCAATTAGATTCTCCTAGAATTGAAAAAAAAGTGCAATAAGCACCATTTAAAATGTGTAATAATTTTTAACAAACAGCCATAATTTTTACTATGTTTGTGAAAAACAGATAAGTCATGAAGCCATTTAAAATACTTCTAAACAACTGTAATGCTTAAAGAAGCCCATTAATATTTTAATTAAAGTTGAAAAAATATTGTTCATTTCTCTTTACTAAGCTTATTTCTTCACAGAGGGCAAAGTCATTCAGAGCAACCCTGAGGAGAAAGAGTCAGGGGTGTTTGTTGACAAAACCTCAACATGACCCTGAAGACATTCCCACAGCTGAGAAAGCCAACAATATCCTGGGCATGACCAGCAGGGCAAGGGACGGGACTGTGCCCCTCAACTCCACTCTGGTGACACATCCAGAGTGCTACATCCAGCTCTGGGGTCTCCAGTACAGGAAAGACATGGACCTGTTGAAAGCAGGTCCAGTGGAGGGACATGAAGGTGGGGGCTGTGCCCCCACAAAAGATGACCAGAGTGCTGGAGCAGAGGACTAAATCTCTGCTAGATCGAGACTTTCTAGCGTAAAGTCCATAAACGTTGAACAGAAATAACCTAGCAACACGCTTGTGAACGACATGTTTGTTTTAAGGCTGTATATGAAACCTTTAAATTCCGCTTCACCCTTATTGTCACACAGTCATAGCCAAACAGCTTTAAGGTTATTTATTCACTAAGTTTTTATACACTGAGTTCAGCTTTTGGCAGTTCCTGCTGTTTGATAGTGCAATGCTGAATTAGTCAAGAATACTGGGAAAAAAGAGAAATGCCAAACTTGCAATAGACCTCAGACATTTTTAAGTGATGTTTTATGACCAATCTCATACTTGACCAATAAATAGACTGTGAAAACAATTTCCCACCATCCATCTTAGTTTGAAAGTGGAATTGTTTCCTGAATATCAAAACCAGCTGGGTCTAACCTTTTATCAATTTGTTGCTTAGATAGCAGTGCTGAAATCACTTATGTCCTCTAGTATATCTGCGGAGGGTACAAAGGAACTCTTTGGTTGCACAGTTCAAGGCGTGAATTCTTACTGCTGAGCCAGTCTATGGGGAGCTCCTGTGCCCTGAAGCTTAGACTTTAGGAAAGGTATAGATTGAGCATTCACTGCAATCAGCAAACTGGCAAAATTGTATAGTAGTTCCAGAGGTCATATCAATCAATCTAGCCATAGCTAGAATATATTTAAGCTGGATCTAGAAATGGAATGCTAGACTTTTTGGTTTTCGTAGCATGAAGTGACTGCCTGATATCAAAAGGAGTTTTCTGGACATTGATTGCCATTATGATGTTGTCTAAACTGCTTTAGTTTCCAGCATAGCAATAATATTTATTGGCTCTGTCTTCATTTTCCTCTTTATTCAGGTAGTTCATTCTATGACACATTTATGAGAGCTTTCCCTCTTTGAAGGACCTGGATCTTGCTTTAGGATATATCCTAGTAAAAAAGTAAAGCAGTCTGATCTCTAAACGGCTTTCTAGCCAGCAGGGAGTAAAGGGGAGGCCATAATTTTTTTCTAAGATTGGCCAAAGGCAATGAAAAAAAAACAGTGCATGCATATTTTGCTGTCATAGCATCCATGGCATTCTGAGAATTACGTGTTTGCTGCCATTTTGTGATTTTATGTCAACTGCGATGTGTATTCTAAAACTTTCTGAAGACAAATGAGGAATTCTCATCAATTATGATGACTTGCTAATTGCTTGTCTTTCCATTATGCTTGTGATTGAATCATGAAAAGATCATCTCTCTTCTCCTGAGCTTTCTTTTCCTGAAAAGGAAAAAGGGTAGGTTTCTCCAAGGTAAAAGACTATAATTGATAACTTTCCAGAGTAAAGCTTTGATGCTGATATTTTTCTCCTTCTCAGATCTTCACATGAGCATTGAGGGTGTATAGCTTATAAAAATATGTGAGGTTAATTTCTATTTCATTCTTCCTCCTTGAGATTTTACTCCCAGATTTTTATTTTTTTTTTTTTTTAATATATTGATAGGGTTTGGAAGACATTAAATTGAATTGTCTGTGGCATGAAATTCAGGCAACACCCCATACTCTTTATCTTTGCTAAATCTAAGTGACTTTGCACAATGAAGAGGCACTCTAAATCACCCTTCTTCCTATATCTCTTCTCTGTGTGTTTATGCAATGCACTTCTGCTCTCTATGGATTCATATAAGTCAGGGATGCACTAGCAATGGAGTATGCCAGCAGATCACAACTAGCTTCTTTTACCTGAGTCACCACTGAACATTGTTTTTATTGAATTGCAGTGAGGCTCTCTGATGGACAAAATGCAAACTATGTGACTTAAATGTTCCTTGAAATAAAATAATTCAATGGAGGATAATCCATCAAATAGAATATTTACTTTAAATCCTCCAGAACTTGATTGTTTGTGTTTTGGTTTTAATGTCACTTAAGAAAAACAAGGGAAGAGCAATATTCTCCATTTGACTCTAGTACTACAAAAATCCTTGGATTTGATACTGATTTCCATGCACAATAATTAATTATTGTGTTCTTTAAATTTCTTTTCAATGTAGAGTCGAGTTTGAATGTTACATATGCAATGCATATTTATTAAGGTAGGAGCTAACATCTTGAAACACCTAGATTGGATCTATAAATTGTTAGCTTTCCAACTTCCTATTCATTATTGATTTTATGTAAGCATAGAATGTATGGAAATTTATCTGGTGTTATAATGAAACTGAAAAGGAGACTGGGCTGGAGAAAGTAGCAATAGCATTTTTGAAATGTTGATACGTGTTGTGCATTAATCCCTCTGGCAATTAAGACCCACACAGCTGCTTCCTCACTCCCCCTATGTGGAAGAGAATGGGAAGGATAAAAGGGAAAACTTGTGGGTTAAGGTAAAGATAGCATTTAATAGGGAAAGCAAAAACTGTGTGTGCAAGCAAAGCAACATTAGGAATTCATTCACTATTTCACATCATCAAACATGTAACTCCAAGACAACAGGGCTTTATCATGCCTAACAGTTAATTAAGGAGGTAAATGCCATAATTCCTAATGTACCCCCCTTTCTCCTTTCCTCAACTTTTATTGCTGAGCATGATGCCATATGGCATGTGATATCCCTGGAATAAAGCCTGGCTGCATAGATGGAAGTAATGAAGCATGATCCCAAAACCACTGCAATTCCCCTAAGGGAAAGAAGGGTCATATCAGGAACCTCTCCAGCAAGCCAGGTGGACCCAGGCAGACTTCTGAGGTATGATATTGCTACTGAGTGCTGGGGTCCCTTGGGGTGGGGTCAGAGGGTGAAAATATCCTTGCTTGCAGGAGGTGTGGGCTGCTTGCAAAGCTGGCTCACCAGGGCATGGGGCTGCAGGAGCAGGTATGGAGCATCAGGGAGGACGGAGGGCCCAGGACTAGCACAGATGCCCAGTGGAGATGAACTCCTTAACCCCCAGAACCATGCACAGGGGCGGCCAGAGCCTTTGGCCCAGGTCCAGGATGGGGTTCCCTGTACCAACAGGATATGACTAAACTGCAATGTGTGCCCGGCTGCACAGGCAGATAGAACAAAGGACCAGCTGTCCCAGCTGTGTCCTCTTCTAACTTCTTGTGCACCCCCAGCCTACTCTCTGATGAGGCAACATAAGGCATTGAAAAAGGCGTTGATGGTCTGTAAAAATGGCTCAGTAATAGCTAAAATATCAATGTGGTAACAAAATTGCTAACAAAGCTAAACCACTATGACATCAGCTATATGAAGGAAACAATGTCTATCCCAGCCAAAACCAGTACAGTCTTGTCCATGATAGTGTATTTAATGTCTTGCAAGTAAAGTGCTCGCTTAACCCAGCAAAACATTCCCAAAATCTCTACCAAAGACTCCTGAAAAAATTTAGCCAGAGGAGGGCAACAAAGGTGGTGAAAGGGCTGGAAAGAATGTGCTGTGAGAAGCTGAGGACTCTGAGCCTGGCTAAGTTTGGAGAGAAGGCTGAGGAGAGCACTTCATTGTTTTCTGCAGCTTCCTGAGGAGGGGAAGGGGAGATGAAAGTGCTCAGCTCTTCTCCCTGGTATCCAGTGACAGGACACGTGGAAATGGCTGAAAGAAGGGAGAGGTTCAGATTAGACAGTAGGAAACATTTCTTTACCTCAGGGGTGGTCAGCCACTGGAACAGGCTTCTTGGAGAGGTGACTGATGCCCCAAGACTGTCAGTTCTGAAGAGGCATTTGGACAATACCCTTATGTAGTATATGCTGGTCAGCCCTGAAGCGTCAGGCAGTTGGACTGTATAATATTTGTAGGTCTTTGCTGGAACTATTAAGTTCTGCTCTCTTTTGCAACTCCTTTTTTTTTGGGAATGGGACCATTTAGTTTCTCACACAATGCTTTATTATTATTTATCTACATTATGGAGATACTCAAAGCACTTATATTGTGAAACAGTTCCCTCTAAATCAGCCTGAGTGACAATTAATAAACATTAAGGCAATGACAAGTCTGCACCTTGGGTCTCAGTTTTAACTCGACAGGTCCACAACACTCACTTCTTCCTGCTGTGTTCCCTGGGAGCATATGGTATTGCATGGTTAGCTCAGAAACCACTGGTCTGCACTACCACCTGATAAAGCAGGGCAGGCTCAGCAAGAGGAAGTTTTCAGTAATTCTTTGTTTCTCATCTTAGGCAGCTCTTATTCGTTTTCAAATGTATGCATTTGTAATGACCATGGAGATTTCAGATGACATGAACTCAAGTTCAAAGACTAAACTGCAGTCCCTATACCAAAAGCCAGATTTGTTCTAATGGAGGTCTTCCAGTATTTATCAATCTTCCTCTTGTCCCCCCACCTCAACCTTGTTCTTGAACACCTGAATTCTGACAAACTAATGAAGGTGAGTGCCCCTCTTTCCTTCACAGCCTGACCCCACTTCTCCTGCCTGCCCCAAATTAGCTTAGTCAATATAAACAGAAGGGCCAAAACATGGCAAAGTCATTAACAAATGCAAGTAAAACCCTGTAATGAAAAACAATCTAGACAATACTAATACATTGCCAGCTACAAAAATATGCTATTTTTTTTCCTGCTTCTGGAAATCCATTTGAAAATCTGTGTTTTAACTGCTGTCTTGTAGACACTTCACATTCTTTATGATTCTGTTGTGACTTTTTTATCATTTTCCCCACAGGAATAAATGTGCTTCTTTGTCCAGTTAAAAAATCAAATTATGTCAACAAGTTATATATTACAAAATACCAAGGCTCTGCCTCCTACTATAAGCACTTTTCTGCTCACAGACAGTCATCTCATGCTACTTGCTAAGAAAAATTTGTCATAGTGATCCTACTGGCTGTGATTGAAGTAGAAATATTACTTTAAGAGGCTAAGGAATGAATATGTCCTTATTGAGTTGCAAGTAGCAATTATGAACTGTCTTTGAGTACAATACAGTATCAGAAATGAAACTGAGATTTGGCCTTAAAGCAGCTATCATTAAAGTTTACTTCAGGGAAACAAACTTTCTCTGTTACATGGTTCAGAGCGATGGTTGTAGCCTTCGTTGCATTTAACTGCAGGTTTTTCAAGTTCAATTGACAAAACTGACATCAAATTGACAAAGAGAGTACTTTATCTATTTTGAGATGTAAGTAGGTTTTTTTTGTTGGTTTTCTTTTTTCTTTTTTGGTCTTACAAAAAAGACATACATCATGCTAAACGATCTCATAAATTCACTTTGCCCTATTCATCTTTTGCTATAACATTTTAAGCGAAGTGACATTTAAGGGGTCGTATCTTACCTGCCAGCACAGATAAATTAGTTTAGAATGTGCATTGAGCAGTTAATGTATAAAGGACTGCCTGTGTCACTGAGGAAAGTTGACTACCATCCAGAAGCTCTGTTCCTAGTATTAACCTGTACATGATGAAGTGTCTCTTATTCTTAGCACATTAAGTTTCAGGTATCATTCAACCTAATTCTCTTTTTTCCTAACATTTTTAAGGATGTTTATAGGTCTTCAAGGTATAGATGTCAATGTTCTTAGATATGCAGTGATGGAAGAAAGAAATGGAAATGTGTAGCTTGACTGAAGTTTTCAGTCACTTGCACTGTTTAGAGCAAGGATGCTGTGGCAGCTGATGGGTCTAGGTCAGAAAGAACAATAGGAGCAAATGGTTAATTTTGCATAAAAATTCCATATATAGGAAGTGCTGTTATAGATCTGATTTTTTATTCTGTCTTGTGGAGTAGAAATGTGACATTACTTTACTTGAGTGGCCTCTACAGCAATTTGTGTGCAATTTGATAGTATAAACCGTGGAAGATAAAGTGAACTAGGGTCATGCCTGAAGTTTTTCCTGCTCAAGTGTATGCAAGGGTTGAAGTATAATCTGTCCATGTTCTAGACATATTATGTGTATATAAGTGTATTAGAAGGTAGAAAAATAGTCACACTAATCTTAAAGTATTTCATAAATCTTTCAAATATGAGTGATATTTACATGACACCATTTATTTACTTTGGCTTACACACAATAATTGAGCTGTTTGTTGTCTATATGCTCTTCACTGATACAAAATAAAACATATTTATTTGAATGATTAAGGCTCAGCTGACCAGTGGAAACACATTAAGATGCCTGGAACATAATACTTCATTAATACAGACGTGGAAAATCTGATACTTGATGGGTGGGGTTACGGGTTTTAAGGGAGTGGTTGTTGAACTTCCTCCTCAACTTCCTAATCCTTATAAAATCTCATTTTTTTCCTGTTAAAATAAAATAAAATACTTCTTACCAACACACCTTGTCCATGATTTCGAAAATGTGTTATGAACAACTAAATACAGCCCAAAAGTGATCGTTTTGTAACGGAGTCTTGTTTGTTGCCTCTCTCTTTCAAGAAATGTTTTGAAATTATGTTAAAGGTTCCTTCTTCTCTTAGTGGGAATGGCTGTTTACACATATTACTAAAGAGAAAATTATTGTTCCAGAAGAATTACTGTTTAAGACTCTGAATGGTCAAGAAATAACAAAAATGCAAAAGTAATAATTTAATGAGTTCAATAGAGTCTCGAGTTCTATCAGAAATGCAAGTTATAATTTCTTAATATTACTCTAACCAGAGAATAGTGCACACCTTTGCTTCCCACAGTCTTCTCTACCCACTCATGCACTTGGTGTTATTTAGGGCATGCTCACAACTTGCAGTGTTATTAAAAGACAGAATGTATAACTGGAGATTGAGCAGCAGGTTAATTTTTTTCACTGCAAGAGGTACAAAAACACTTAATAACTGATATTTTATTTTTCCACTTAACTGTTTTGAGTTCTATGCAGGGGGGAAAAAAATTGTTATTGTGTTTCCTAACTGAATACAAGTTGTTATTGTCCAACAGGAAACCTATCTACTGGGAAATAAACCGATATTTTTTATCTTTTTCTATGTTTTAGCCAAACTACTTAATAATAAAATCATTTTTTTAGTATAATGACATGATAAACTAAATAGTCTGTAGTAATGTATTTTCAGGCAGTACACACATTTTGAAAGCCCCAACAGAGGTCACATTGTTGGGTTGCAGAATAAATAAAAACTAGAGCACCACTCTAATCAAACTACTTCAATATTGGACTTCAACACAGTAATTTTAAGTGACCAGCTTACTGAGACTGTAGATTACTTATGTAGTCTAAACGAAGCGAGACAAAATTTTCCAGTGCACGGTGCCATCCGTGTTTTGGTCTCTGAACACTGCAGGGAACTCTGGGAGTGCACCTGCCAGTGTTAAATAATTTATGCCAATCTGAACCTACACGGAGCCAATGTGTGCCAAGGCCCTTTCTGTCATTATGAAATTCTCCATGCAACTGCTGGCAGTGCAGTGTTTGAAGCACCTCCCTTAATTTCTAAGGAGCCAGCTCAAGAATGAGAAGCTGCAGAAGCTTCAGTCTTTGCAGAAAATCTGTGGTTAAATTGCCCAGTATGTATGTTCACACAGCCATAGATAAACTACTTCTATCCTTCAAGCCATCTGGTTTATAGCAAACACTGGTATTTCTGTGCTATAGTTAAAATTACTGTGTGAGGCCATTAAGGGATGACATAAGGCAGTAATTTGCATCAAAGATTGAAGAATTTTCATGACCTTGTTTTTGCATAATACTACTTGGAACCAACTGAAAATAAAGTCCAGGCTGTGTGAAATAATTAAGAAAAAAAGTGAAAAAAAAGCCCCAACCAAAACTAGTATTGTGTTGTACTCAACTCTCTATATAAAATGCTCTTTGTTAATCATCCTATTTTTTGCAGTTCTTCTGAGAGGCTTTACAGTCATGCATTCACATTTAATTACATAAATCAACAGCACTTCATTGTCATTTCCGATTTTCACTACTTGACAGCTTCTCTTTTGCTGTAGAAGACATTTTTTTCTGAATATTATATAGCCATACTGGTGGGAAACTGATTCTATTTTGAGGCTTTCTAAGGTTAGTCTGTAGATACTCAGAAAGGTGGGATGGGTGCTGGCTTTTTAAAGGTGAATTGCAGACAAACAGAGTTGTCTTGCTTACAACACTGACCTTATAGCCTGTTTAATGTACGGTGGATTTTTTACTGTATGGGGTTCTTTTTACTGCATCATTTTATTATCTACATCTGTCTTCTAATTCCTTGACCACAATTTCTAGAGTTGACTGCTTTTAAATTATGTTTTTCTGGGAAAAATAAAGCAGCTTGAAGATAGTTAGAGACTGTAATTTTAAAACTGATCAGAGGTAATTCTGCTCATTATAGCCTTGATTCTGTATGTCACTTTTCAGTACTGGAAGAGATGTTTCTGATGTTAGTGGTGTTTTCTTTATGTTTATTTTGGGAGCTTTTTCACTGAATTTCATTTGAGTCCAGTGCACTTAAAAATTTCCATGTTGCACGAAAGTCTCCTTATTTTTTGTTATGTTTATTTAGAAGATGGCTTTCCCTTATCTGAGTGTGGAATCAACTTAGTACTACCTTTATAAATCTCATTAACTGCTGTTCTGCTTGATGTGTATAATAACCAGGGTGATTCTATTTGTGACAACCACAGTGGCCATTTGTTTTTCTGCTGTGCTGATGTGTGTTGTATTTAGAAACATTAAGGACTTCTTCGCTAGATAAATCTAAGATACCTTTCTTCCAGAGTTTCAGTGCTGCCCTTCTGCTATTGATTCCGGTTTAGTGTACATGAAGTGAGAAGCAGCTTTTATTTTTCCCGCATTTCTAGTTTTTCTCTTAAACTGCAAACACCTGCTCCTAAGTGAGGCTTTATAAACTGAGGGAACAGAGGGAAAGAGTGAATTTTGTGATAGTTATTACTGGAATGAATATTGCTGCTCAATTATTTTTATTTATTTATTCATTTATTATTTATTTGTTCTATTATGTTGAATATATACCAGGATTTTTTTTTTTTTTTATGGTTCCACAGAACTTCAAGGGTTTTCAATTTTGTTTTTTAATTTTTATTTTAAATTACTCTGAAAATTATTGGGTTTGGACACCTGTAATACACAATTTAGACTAGTAATGGACCAGCCAACCAACCTTGTTTTAAGGCAGAGGTCTATTTTGAGCCATTCTGCCAATTGCATGTTCAAAAATTAACATTTTATAATTGGTGGTGACCACAGGTAACAAGAGAATGCTTTTCCACTCAAATATTATTTGGAAGTGCTTCTTAAGGATCCATTCATCTTCTAGCAAGAGTTGCATTTAAATATTTGACTGTGACACTAGGATACCTTTGAGTAAACAATGTGAAGCAATTAAGCTATGGTGCCTGAATGTGAATATCTGTCCTATCTCCTCTCAGTCAGCTGTCTTTTTCTAGGCTGAATAAGCTTCTATGATTTCATTTCTGGATGTACAGTGTTGCCTAATATCAAAAGACAAAAACTCTTGCAACGGTATTAAAATGGTAAGATAAAAAAGCAGCTCTTTATTGGAAGCTTCTGGGTGCCTCCCTAGTTATGGGCTATGGGCACATCTGGCATTGGATTTCTACAATTTTTATAAGTTTAACAAATTAACATCTTTAACAAATATTGTCCAATTAGAAGAGCACTTGGTTAGGTAATTTTCCCCTGGGTACTGTCCCATTGGAGTTGGTCCAGGACTCCTTTGCCCCAGTTCTTGTTGTGTCTTCTCAGATTCTGATTGGAAAACAAAATGTCATTCCTGGAAGTTCTCTTTTTGAAAATAAGACTAAACAGTGTTTCAGGAATATACTGTAAAATCTAAGAGAAAGGGTAGGAAAAATACCACAGGCTATATAACTACATATTAATAATCTACAAAGCTACAAATATATGAAAAATGTATAAAAGCTGAAATCTTTAAGCATCAACAGAATCTCTTCCACCTTTGGCTATCCTTTTCCACTCTTCCCCAAGCTTTATCCACTCTGCTACATCCTTTTGAACACTGGGAAGAGAATATTCACAGTTTAGAGGTTGCAGCCACTGGAAACTTAAGAAGGTCTGTAATGATGTTCTATTTCTTACAAAGGTCCTTCCTAATTATTCCTAAAACCTGATTTGCTTCTTAAACCACTGCTGGATTCTGAATTGATATTTCTTTATTTATCTTACCTGAAAGTCGTACATGAATATCCAGGGCTATCTCAGGGAACGTAATCTTATTTCAGGGTAACATGACTTGGTTTTTTGGGGTGTGAGTGTTCCTTTCCCATTTAGCTATTTAGTCTTCTACTGAATCCTGCAGTTCTCTGCATTTCTTCAGGGATGTCTTTTATTTTCCCTCTTCTGAACTACTTTGTTTTATCAGCAATTGTGATCTTACTCTTCTTCTTTCTCAGTTTCTTTACAGTCTATTCAACAGCACTTCTCCTAGCATAAATTTGTAACTTTGTCGCTGACTCCCTCCATGGTGAAAACATACAGTTTACTCTCATCTTCTGTCTTTTCACCAATTATTTATCCATGCAAGATCCTTTCTTCCCAGGCCATAGGTACTTTACTTCCTAAAGAACACTCAATGAAAGCTTTCGACTAAAGTCTCATAAATTCAGACCAGCTCTATTAATTTTGATCTTAATTATTCCTAGGCTTGCTGAAATTTGCAGAGGAATCCAGTGATTCAGTGAAAAATTATTTTTCCTTGTTTACAAAAACTGGTGGTCTCTTCACTATAATTTTTAGTCAGGCGACCAGATTTCTGTACTTTATTTATGCCTTCTATTACGATTTGTCCCCTGTGAATGTCAAGCTTAGAAACCCAGAGTTTCTCAAGTCTCTTTGGCTATTTTCCAGTTCTCTGCTCTGAAAGAGAAGAGGTTAGCCATTGAGCTATTTCATTTTTAAAATCCCTAGGTGATTACCACCTGGCCTTGGCAGTTTGTTTCCTTTTTATTGATTTCTTCCACAACCTCTCCTGCCACCACTTCATCTTCTATCCTGCCCCTGCACATAAGGCAAAGCTCAACAAGAACAAATACAGAAAAGTCCCTTTCTGGTATGTATTTTCTTCTTACACAGCAGCTTTTTTACTGGGATTTTTTTTACTACTCTTCCAGGTTCTTTGGCATGTTTCCTTAGTAATTACACATCTTTTGTCTCACCTGGCAACTAGAAAATGTGTGGATTCGCCCAGAAATAACAGAAACTTTTAAAGGCCTCTGAGAGAGACCAATCTGATTTTTATTTATGCCTCAAGATATGTTATTCATTAGGTGAAAAATTACTTCAGGCGCTATATACACCCTGGGAGCCGTGTCCCCAGGAGGCTTCGCCTGGCAGGCGATCAGGTCAGAGAAAGCTTCCACGATCGGGCTGTGAGCAGCCCTCTCTTGCCCGTGGGGCAGATCCCCGAATGCCCGGGATTAAAAGCCCAGGAAATCGGGCTATAGGAGGGCCAAGCACATAAAAGCAGTGACCTGCGACACAACGAGGGCCATTTTTCTTTGGGTTTCTCAGAGGGAGCGGGAGCTCGCACGGAGGGTCAGCTCTGCCCCCCTCGCATTTTCCTCCCTGCGGTCCTGCTGCTTCCCTGGCTGTCTGTCCTGCCCGCCCCTGCCCTGCCCAGCTTCGCCGCTTCCCCGAGGCAGCTCCGTGGCCTCCACAACCTCGTGTTCGCTGTTTGCCCGACGGAGCCGCTGCGCCCCGGCCCTGACACTGCAGCTGCTCCCTGAGTGCACTGGGAGCCTCCTCTTCCTCTTCCTCGGAAGGGACACGCAGCTGCTGCTGTTTGGAAATCGCGCCCAGCCCGGGCCGGGAGCCATGCAGCCTCCTCGCAGCTCGCAGTGCACACGCTGCATCTGCCAAAGCCTCACCGATGCGGGGCCCGGGCTACAGTGGTAAGGATCTGTCTGGTATTCTCTTTCTCTCTCCGTCTCTCCTTTGCCCTCTTTGTTCCTTTTTCTGTCCCTGTTTGGTAGGAACATTTTCCCTTCTTTATCAATAAACATTTCTCTGATATAATATTGCCACGTTTATGCTTTATTTTTTGTCCGAGAAATCTATTAAAAAGAATCCTTCCCGACTCCCCCTTTTTAAAGCAGGACGAGACAGCCTCTGATATTTTATTCTGGGAAAGTGTAAGAACCGTGACCAATACATAGCTTTAATCTCTCTACTGTCCATAGTTACTTTCCTATTACAGATTTAAGGTTCAAAAATAAGATTCTATATAGAAGTCTAAGAAATTTATTTTGCATGTGTTGTAGTTTAGCTGCTTGGTCACTTCATCCACCCTCACCATGTTGCGTTGGGGAGGAGACTCAGAAAAAGGTAAAACCCGTATGTTGAGATAAGAACAGTTTAACAACAAAAATATCAAAAGCAACAGCAATAATAATAATGTTACAAAATAAGAGTTGTAAATAGTGTTTTTATTGAAGCCTTTAGGATAATATTAAGTATGTGTTTAACAATGTAAGTAAATTATTCTTTGTGTGTATGACTTAGAATATGTCTGCATAAGGAATTTTTGGTAAAAACATTTCAAGTTAAAAAAAAATAGGAAACTAACAGGTGACAGCATAAACTAACAGAAGTTTTGTTGATCCTGCAGAAAATTCTATCTAATCATATGAAGCAAAAAAACCTGAACAACCCTGGTCAAGTGCTGGCACAGCTTGCTCAGGAAGGTTTTGGAATCTCTGTTCTTGGAGATACTCAAAGCCTGAGTGAACATGGTTGTCTTGGTTTGGAAGACAGGCGTCTGCTAAGGAAGGTGGAAACCTGCCTTAGAGGATATGACCCCCCTCCCTCCAAATTGTTATAAGGTCGAAATCAAAGGCTCTCAGGCAGAGATATGGGAAAAGGAATAACAGTTCTTTACTCGTATCTATAAGGAGGAAAACAAGCAACAACATCAGTAGCCATAACAAATAAACAGAGCAGAAACCCGGCCGCAGCTTTCTCTGAGCTGCCAGACACCGCCCCTCCCCTTTGGTGCAGTTACGGTCACGTCCGGCAGGGGGCGCTGTGGCGCGAGCTCAGCTCCTCGGTGATGGCAGACGGAGCGGAGGGCGAGGCGGCTGCACGGCGAGCGGAGCTGCAGCAGGGAATCTCAGGGCAGCAAACTGGGCGGCAGAGCTTGTCCACTCGAGCGGGCGAACAAAAGGGTAGCAGAGACTCCAGCAAGGAAGAAAAACCCGGCAGTGCTGAGTTCCCGCGGCAGCAGTGAAGGGGAAGAAGTAACAGCAGCTGTCTCCTCCAACAAGTCCCGGGAGCAAGTGAGTCTCTGCCCACGGCCAGCCACCTTTTTCTGCTCTTGCCACACCTGGCTGTTTTTAGTCTCTTCAGTGAGTCTTTGTCTCTTAGGTACCCAGTCATTAAGGCTCGTTAAGGTATCTCTAGCCACAGGATGGAAAAATTCCCAACCTCCAACAATGGTGTTGGTCAGCCTGCTCTAGATTATCATTTTCTCAGTAACAGGATTGGACAAGGTGATCTCCAGAGGTCCCTTCCAAACTCAGCCATTAGGTGTTTCTGTGGTGGGAGGTGAGATAACGTTTCTTGCTGCAGTAGACACATTGTGTTGTTTGTCTGCTTCCTGTTATAGGGACTTCAGTTTCAGAATTACTTAAGAAGAGGAAATATAATTAATTTTTTTTTTCAGGAGAATATATTTTCTGAAAATGAGAAGTCTAACTGAGGGAGCTTCCAGCAAATGCATTACTAAAAAAATTTTGAACCTCTATTTTATTTGGAATTATAAAATAGACTATAATTTTGACCTACGACATGGAGGATTCATGTTTAATACTTTAATTCAAATATTGTAAGCAATATTATAGTTTTGGGCAAAAACTTTCAACCTGGCATTTTAATGCATGTAGTTTATTTTGGTATGGAAATGCATATTCTAGTGTTATTTTCTCCCTTTGGGAAACCTGAAATTTAGATTTGAAGATTTATTTCAGATTTATTTAATCAACTGAGGCTTTAAAATTATTTTTCCATTCTCTTTTTTCACCTCAATAAATCACCATGGACAGTTTGTACTTTAATTTGCCTTTTTACCGAATCTGGATTTGTGGGGATTTTTAAGAGGATGGAGGGAGAAAAGTGCCTCTAAGAAGGAAGGCTAAGTGGATTAGTGATGATGAATGGTAGGTTATCCTTAATATTGTGCTGGTTTTGAAAGTAAAAATAAAAGGAACAAGGCAAAGGGACTAGCACGACGTTGAAATAAAATAAAAGCTTTAAATAAAATCTGTGGAAAAATTGAGATTTTAAATTTTTTGAGTGTGCAGACAATTTTTTTTACTAAACTTAGTCATAACTGACGCTTAATTTTTTTGTCTTTTCTTCTTCTTTTTTAAATCCGTGTCTGAAATGCACTTTGCTATGGAATTGATATTTTAGGGGTGCCCTCTCCCCATTTACACAAAATGAAGTCGTTGCACTAAAACCTTTGAGTACTGACAAGTTCTAATGGCATGACAAGAAATATTTGCTTCTTTTGCAATCATGATACCTTTGTTACAGTGATAATGAATGCTTCTCATGAGAGATGTTCAAAATACAAATCAGAAGAACAAATGTGAAATTTTGTCATTTATGTTAAACCACTTTGACCATAAAAATCAGGCAAAGACTACAATCTCAAGTACTTTAAACTCCAATTAGATTATAGAGTTTTATTTGTTATCTTAGTAAAAATGGCACATTTGATTAGTTTCTATAGTTTTTTCTTTAGATAATGGTGCTATGCTACATTCTACCCCCAAGCAATGAGATTTCTTTGAACTCTTTGATTAGCTGAGTAGGTGTCTATAACGATGAAAAGGTAGGTGTTAGTGTATATTAAATGTATAACAATTAGTGTGTAGGAATGCAGTAGATTAAAATACAAAATTTACAATGCTCTAATGTGGAAAAATATCTTATTCATCTGTATTACCATCATATTTAACATCGGAACTCATCTGATTTAACATGAGATTGCTTGTGGTTTGTTTTAAAAAGAGACCAGGAAGTATTTAACTAAAGTGTTTGGAGCAAAATTCTAACATTCTCTCAGTTTGTCATTTCTGTCCTTTAGACAGACTCCTGTGGACAAACCCTTCTTTGCTTCATGGAAGTAGAAGAGATGGGAAACTAAAGGAGAGAACACATCACTGAGCCTTCCCCTGTGCTAGGAAGCAGGTGAGAGTGTACCTGGTATCCAGGGGAATACGTCCTGTATACTTCCTGAATACTTCCTTCCAATCTCTTCTGGCAAAGCACACTCTCTTCTTTCATGAAATTTTGGTGAAGACAAAACTCTACAAATCTAGATGTGATTCTAGAAGTGATTTTCACTTCTTTGTGGTAGGCTGTTAATATAGTAAGATGGACAGGATATTGGCTTGGTTGTTAGTTCAGGACTGACGAACCTTTATTTTTAAAAGAAGCTTAGACGATATTTATTTTCACATTCATAATAGATTGTTATTTAAGAATATTTCTTTACAGTATCAATCCTAAACTGAATTTTACCTAATCCTTGAGTTGGATGCTCTTGAGATGTCTTGGAAAACCTCTGACAATTACACTTTATTACCACGTAAATCTTGTATGAGATGAAGTACACCTTGATGGCCCAGGTGGAGCCAGTGGCTCCAGCAGACCCAGCGCAGGGCACGGCTGAGCCCCTCAGCCACGAGCAGGCGTGTGAGAGCCCCAGGGAAAGCCTGGCCAAAGGAGGGCAAGAAGCTGCCCAGCATTGCTGCTCCTACACATTTCTCATCTGGAGCCCCCATAGGCACGGGCACCTGGGCCCCAGGCACAAACTGCCCTGTGTATAAGGCTTAGGCCTCAGAGAGCTGTTGAGCCTACAGCTCGAGGGACACTGGCACTGGAAAAGGCGTTGCAAGGGCAGTCACGGCAGGGTGCCCTCACTGCCTCTCTCTCTTTCCCTAATTCTCTTTCACCACAACTGTTGGGTAACATAGTGTTTCATGAGTTCAGAGGTTTTACTCAGCTGGGCTAAGCTTCTTCTAGTTAAATGCTAAATTAACACTAAGTAATGCAATGAGAAGGGGTTTTATGTTGATTTCAGTGTTGTATTTCATTCTTTGCCAAAGACGGTTGATTTTGGATCATCTGATTTTGATATTTTTGCCAGAAAACTTCGGTGTAATTTTCACCTCTTGAGTCTATCTGCTGGGCATTTCTCCTTTGCACTAAGACAGAGTAATAGAACCTTGAGCTAAACCACTGGATCTAAGGATGCAGGGCTTACCAGGTGTCACCATTACCAATTTTACCCTGTGTAATGTGTGCTACCTATGGTGATGAGCACCTCTTGGCCCAGTGCCAAGCTGCTGGTAGGGGCTGGGATTACAGTTGAGATAGTCAAAGATCCTCATGTCCCAGGCACACGGGTGCTGGAAAAGGCATGCCAAGGCCATCCTGGCAGGGCCCCAACGTTGCTGCTCCTATATCTTTCTGAGCTGGAGTAGCCGGGATGTTAGGCTCAGCTTCAGGACTAGGGCTACAGTTAGGGTTATGCCTGGGGTTAGGGTTGAGAGATCTAAAGAGCCTTGAGCTCCCGGCACACTGGTGCTGGAAAGGGCCTGCCGAGGCCATCGCGGCAGGGCCCCAACATTGCTGCTCCTCCGTCTTTCTGAGCTGGAAAACCCAGGGTCCTGGCTCCAGCTTAGGAGCTAGGGCTGGGATTAGAGTTACGCGTAGGGTTAGGGTTGAGAGATCTAAAGAACCTTGAGCCCCAGGAACACTGGCGCTGGAAAAGGCATGCCAAGGTGATTGTGGCAGTGCCCCAACTCTGCTGCTCCTATGCCTTTGTGATCCGAGCCCTCTGTAGGGATGGGCCCCTGGGCCCCAGCCACAAGCTGCCCTGAGCGTGGGGCACTGTGAGGGAAACAGCCCTCTGACCCCAAGGGCGGAGCGGGAGCAGGGACGAAGGCGTGGAGAAACCCTGGGCTGCCGTTAAAGCTTCTGTTGGCAGCCCTGTTGGTGCTGTTGTGAAAACAGGATGATATTCATGATGCAGTTCTGACTGTTTGGAAGCAACTGGGAACACAAAAGACCTCTCTTCAGAAACACAGGTCTTTTGAGTAAGGGAGAATAGAGGCAAATAAGGGTCAGAAGGAACACGAAATGAAATGTCAAAATAACATCTTGGGGTGTTTGATGAGCATTTCAGCAGCAGCTATATCCAGCTCTCTGAAGGCAGCTTGCTCCCAGTGTCTCTATCCCATTCTGTAATGCTTTTCTGCTGTACTTTGCACTGGTTAGAAATTAAAGATAGCCCGTTTTTTTTGCTTATCGTGTCAATTGAACCAGCTGCCTTACTGTCTCTCTTGCAGGATAATTATGACTTGTGATGCATTAATGTAGCCTTTTCAAATTAAACAGTTGTGTAAGAAACAATTAAATGGTAACATTCACCTTGGAAGAAAGCAGAACATTTTCTGCACTAAAGAAAGGGCGCTCTTCTATAACATTGTCAGACATGGCTTTGCCTTAAGACAAATACATCAAGAAAATTACACTGGCTTCAGTGAGGCTGGAATCCCAGAGGAAGAGGGCATTATATATTAAATTTTACGGGAAAAAAATCCCAAAACCTGCCAAATACCAAATCATGGCCAAACAATAAATGAAAACCAAAATAAGACTCAAGTTTTTGAGCTATTGCTGGTAAAATTACTGTTTAAAGTTATTATTGTGCTAGTTCATAGAGCTACTTCTTGTAGGTTTATGAAGAGAGTATTTGATTTTCCACTCCTGAAAAGTAGGAATTCTCTCATTGAATGTGGGCAGCATTTTTGGTGGAGGAATCATCAGTCATAAAATACATACTTTTATAGGATAAACAATCCTAGATTATTCAATGCATGAAATAGAGGGAATAGCAATTCTTTACATTTGGAATTCATGTAGTTTTTCTGTCTAGGAAGGATGGCTGAAAATTAAATTCACTATCAAAAGTTCATGAAAACAACTAAAGATTTAGAAAATTTGTCTAATAATTCAGTCTTTAAATATTAAGCTAGGGTGTTTACTTACTATATTAGAGGGTGACTTGATAATAGTCAGCATTCCCATGGAGGGAAAAAAAAATCATTTAAGAGGCTCCCCATTCTATCACCAGGAAAGAACATAAAAGAGCCAGTAATGAAGCTAATGCTAGTTAACATTTTACAGCAGTATAGAATACAAAAATTTAAAGATGAGAGGAATGAGGAGAACAATATTTAGCCAATTATGTGTCCTTTTGACTAACAGCTGATTTGGAGGAAAATTCTGCAATGAGGCAGTTGCGCTGTAACATTGATGCACTGTGTCTGATATAGTAGAAACGGATCCCAATTCCTTACGTGGAAATTTATTTTGAAAAAATCCAAGTCTTCTCTAACAGTTAAAATGATGCAGACAAATGTTTGAAGTACAGCTCAGAAAAATAGTAAAATAGTCAGACTTTTATAAGTCTGGAACAATATTTTTTTGACAAAACTTTTTGTGAACAACCATTCAAAATGAAAAAGAATAAAAAAAAGTTTTCAGGTATTTGTGCCAGAGAATTTTTAAAATTTTATTATAATTACAGTGACATAGCAAAAACAAATTAGTCACTGAGGGATCTTTGGTTGCTTGCAAAGATAATATCTCTCAAGTTAAATTTTTATTTTGCATCACTAGTTTAGTCAAAATCTATTAAAACTATTGAGCATTCGACATGGATTTTACTTTATAACTGGATCAAGATCTTATGAACATTGATTGTGACTATTGTAGCAGAGAATGCTCTCTCAAAAAGTTGCTAATAACATAGCAACAGTTTTTAAAATTATTTATCATGTGCATTTCCCTAAAGCAGATATTCTATGAAGTGTATTTGTCTGCAATCTTTTAATAAGTCACACAACCACTTAGAGTCTAATGATTTTATATAAGCAAATGTGTGCATGGAAGACAGCCATGCCAAGGATATTTTGTGTTGCTTAATACCCACACTTCACCAGGAAAACTTAGACTTCAAGCAGTGAAAGGAAACATGGCCTTTCTCAGCTGCCATTTGAAGTCTACATTCCCTTGTACATGTTGGTATGCTCAGCACCAAAGTTTTTTCTCAGCATTTCTAGTCATGATACACCCCCAGATACGTAATGTGCTGACAAAGTGTAATATTGGAGCTATTCTGTAAACAACAGTCTTGCAAAATGTCCTGCAAAGTCCCCATTGCTGGTAAAAGTGGGCTCTGCAGTGCCATTACTGTGTGATCCATGCAGCTTGTCAGGACGCATGAAGAGGACAATGGAGAACACTGAGAAAAATAAAGAAAACCATAAACTGAAAATACTTCTTGTTGATGGTATTGAATTGTGGCCTCCTAATCACAAGAATGATTAGCAAAAGATCAAAATCTTGACAGTGAAAGTGCCTTAAATAGAAAGAGAGAACTGCCGTGGATTAAGAATCAGTGAGGGAGATGGCGGGACATCTCTGCAAAAGGAAGAGTCTTCTCCTGCCTAGGATGTTTTCTGTGCTCAGGCAAGGGATTTGGAGCTTATGAAGTCAGAAAAAACAGTATCAGTGATCTGATTTTACCTCCCATATAGTGCATGACAGAAACATCAAATAGTAATTCCTATTTGAAGTTTAGCGTATTTGTAATGTGTAAATATCTAGGCTTATTTCAAAAGTCTGCAGCGATAGAAAAATTTGTGACAGTCACTGCCAACTTCAGGATTGTATCAGAAGAGGTTGACATAACTGTTTAAATCTGCCTTTGCTACCCCTTGTTTCATTTGGCAGATCCTTCTGTTGGAAACATGCCTCTGCCTTCACTTCAGTTTGCACCTGAAGCTCCTTACTGGCTCTGTGTCTTGGAAAAGAGATTTTGGTTTTCCTTTTTTTTTTTTTTTTTATTTAACCTCAGATTAAAAGCGGGCTATTTTGATCTCAACCTCTTAATTGCAAAAGAAGCTGTCAAAATGACACGTTCTTTTTAGTTAATACTATATTTTCTTAATACAATTTTCTTATTCTTTGATAATGCATACATACCTATTCATCTATCCATTAATGCTGGAAATCAGGTTTGAACATCAAATGAACCGTTTGCTCTTTACTAATTAAAATTTCTAGACTGCTTATGTGCAGTTTTTTAAATATGGAATTAAAAAGAATTACACCCAATGGTGTTTAAAATTATTTTTAGTTTCAAGTATAATCAGTAGATTTTAGACACAGATTTTGACTGTAGAGTGCAAGGAGTATCAAAACACTGTAAGAATACTTGCCTTTAATTAATTCTTTCAAATACCACATCAGCAGAGAAATGCATACATATTTGTCAGAAATACCAGAAGAAAAAAACACTGCATATTTTTAAAGAATGACAGTGATTTAGCAAACTTTTAATTTATTAGATATGAATAATAGAAATCTTAAAGCTCACAAAAGCAAGATGTATCATTTTTCTGCTAAATTATAAAGCTTTTAGGGTAGAAATCTACTTCTCATATGTTGAGAAGCATTTATGGCAAGTATTCAAACCTTTAGTAGTTAGGGCACAGTAGGAAAAAATAGTTGAATATGCATTTTAATTGTAAGAAATTAGTACAGAAAATGTAAGAATCTAGCAATAGGAAGAATACCATAGAAATAGGTGAAAAAAAATATTATTTGTTGCTATTGCAAAAATGTATTTTATAAGTGATTTGGGGTGTGATGTCCAGGCATAATTAATTCAGAATATGTATTCAGGTGAAGATTAGAGAGAATATTTAGACATCTCATGTAAAGAATTGAAATGTTTTACAGGTTTTTAGATTTGTCTTATGAAAGCACATGTAGATCAATGTTAATTTATTGTGCTTTGACATGACTGCATGTCAAAAAAAAAAAAGTGGCAATAAAATATTTGAGGTTAGTAGGGTCCTGATTTCTCTTTTTTCTTTCTTTTAAGGAAATAGATATGAAATCAGCACATAGGTATAGTTATACTGAGTGAAAGAAATATAACAAATATTTTTACCCCTAATTTGCAAGGAGTGGCTGAAAAGCTCTTCTGCAGAGTTCTGTGTTTTGTTGCTACCACTGGGACTACTTAGCACACATTTTGATGTAAAGGTCAGGGAGGTGCTCAGTCATTAAATATTAAGCAAATACTTAATATGTGGTCATCTGTGATCAAACTAGATTTAAATCCTCTATAATCTTAAGTTAGTCTTTCTAGGCCTTTGCATGCCACCTACAGAAGACAGCTTATGATTTTTATTTCTTTTTAAATTATTATTCCACTGTATCTCTCTGTCACTACAGAATAGGGATTATTAGAGCATATGAAGTGGAAGTGATCTTTAGATTCTAGTTTTCTAGCAATATGTCATATAGCCCATTTCTTAAACTTAGCAAGTTCCAAAGAGCACTCAGCATTCTGCATATCATTTACTCCTGTCCTTTCTAGGTGTCGTGGTTTAGCTTGGCCCAGGTTTTTCTAGTGGGGGGG
>VZRN01004513.1:260352-270930 GCA_013397935.1 Dasyornis broadbenti | reverse complement strand
GTGGAAGATGGACCCCACGCCGTAGCAGTTTTGGGGAGACTGCTTGCCTGTGTGGGGACCAGTGTCACTGTAGCAGTGTCGGGCGGGCTGCCGACGGTGAGACCCATGGCTACGCAGAGGAAAAGAGCCTCTCCCCCAGGCAGGGGAAGAAGATCTGGGTGATGAACTGACCTACCCCCACCCCCCTCATACCTTGTTCCCTTGTGCAGCTGCTGGGAAGGAGGGAGGGGGGTGAGCAGAGAAACGGTGGCCTTGAAGGGTTTTTTTTACTTCTCATTTACTCCTCTGACTCTGTTAGTAATAAATTAGATCACTTTGCAACCTAAGTTAGTCCTGTTTTGCCTATTCTAAGTGCGTCTTCTCCCAGGTTTCCATATCTCAACTCATAAGCCCTGAATGTGGGTGTGTTAATTTGGGGGTACCTGGCATTTGGCCGGGCTCAAACCATGACACTAGGTTAGAAGTTACTTCCTCCTTCTGTGCTTAGACCATTTCTGCTGTATTTTTATGTAGTAATTCTTCCCTTTCACTGTTTGTTTCTCTAGGTGAAAACAGTCCTGTTCTTCTAGTCTGCACTTAAAGGATAAGATTTCCATTCTCCATGTTTGTCTTCCATGAACATGCATACCCACAGGTGCACCTGATATTCCAAATGAAACTCTTTGAGACCGCCTGCGCTTATGTTAGTGATGTGAATGACAATTGATGATGAAAATAATTGTCCTGATACTGGGATTTTGTCTTCTTTGCAACTGCACCAGAATGCTAATTTACAGTCATCCAATGCCATGTACTATTTTCTGTAATTTTTAACTCTAGAGCTCACAACTGAAGGTTGTTGTGTTAACAAGAAAAGTGAGTTTAAACTTATTGCAGTAGCTTTATTCTTTTTTTTTTTCACTTCCGTTCCCAACAGAAGGAGGCACAAGAAATTTTGTGGCTTGGCATTTTCTCCAGCAGAGACCCAAGCAAAGGCAAGAATATATAGCATAAAGTCTAAATACATTTAATTGTTACTAGTAAAGTGACATGGAGTTTTACGTTTAGTGCTGCTATGATAAACAAATAAACAAAATAACTATATCTGATTAGGGATGAAGACGTAAAAACTGAAAAATGTTCCTATATTATTATATATCTCTATATAGATATATATGTAGAATGAAATGATCCAATAATGCTCAAGACTGGACTCCAAGTACTTCTTAGGATATGAGCAGAGTAAATAATCTAGAAGAGTTTCTCTGGCGCTGACAAAAAGGTATTTTCAGAAACTAGTGTTCATTCTTTGGATTCTGGCTGCTGGGAAGCTTTGACCACTGACAGTTACCTGCTCTAGGCCTTCCATGGTTCACTGAATAAACATTTGTTTTGTTCAGGCAATACTTCATTCAAGAGATCTAACAGATGAATTTAGCATGTTAAATGTAAAGCCTTCACTCATTATGTTGTTTTCTACATATTTGCACATTATTTTTTTCAGAATGTGTTTGAAAATATTTCATGTCTTCAGTTTTCCCCTACTCCCCTTAATTTGTTTTTTTCTAGTCTCCTCGTGGTGACAAGCTGTATTCTTTCCAGATTGTTTTGTCAATATTCATTCCTGAAGCATATCTTCTATGCAAAGGAAACAAAGTGAAGACCTGGTTAATTAATGGTTTTTTGTAATTTGTAATTGAAACATTCTTCAGTAACCAGAATCAGTGGTCTCCTCCTAACATTTCTGAATTACGACATTCTAAACTCAATTCTACATCTTATTGAAGTACTCATGTATCGTCACTGGGCTATGTTAAATAGGTTAATTTAGAAATAAGGCTGATCAAAGACAGAGGAAAATGTCTTATCCCTTAACTATTTTTAAATGAGTGGAAAGAGAAAAAAGAAACAATGAATATGCCCATAAGTTTTTCCCTTGAGTTAAGATTCTCTTTAAATTTTCTGTAACACCTTACAACGCTCCTATTTCATCTGATTTAAAATTTAATGTCAATATAAAATTCCTAAATGTCAAGTCATAGCCAGCCATATTTAACAACTGCACAACTGGCAACTGGAAGACACCCATATTTCAGCTCATTCTGAATAAACATTCATCTGCACATCATAAACCAGCATCTCAGCAGGAAACAAAATGAGCATGAGTATAGCTGTACCCTTGGAAGGTTTTTGAGCAAATAACAGCACTGTGAGAGAAGCATAAATTGCTTTCTGGGCTTGAAAATGTAGTGTGCATTGTAACTGAATACATGTGTGTGTATGTATTTATATGCATACATATATGTACATCGGTGAATTAGGGATTCCCTTGATGGGGGTGCTTGGAAGATTGACAAATCAAACAACTTAAAAAAGTTAAAATGTACTTCATTGATGTTCATTAAGGACACACATGAACAGTGCATAGTTTTTAATGACTATCAGTCATTAGACACTCAAAGAATTAGTCCTTAACTATCTTGTTTTGATCAGTAGTAAGCAAAGCTCACCAGGGCTGATGCTGGCTATCAGTGCTGACTGTGTTTGGTCCTCTTTGGTCTTAGCCATGAAGGTTGAGGTCATCAGGCCTGAGAGCTGGACACAAAATGCATATTATTTTCTTCCCTCAGTCAGTGTTGGTTTTTTATTTGTTTGGGTTTTGTTTGGTTTTGTTAGGTTTTTTTTTTGTTGTTGTTGTTGGTTGGGTTTTTATATACTTTTTGCATCCTCAAAAGAATAGTGGAAAATCCACCTGCTCCAGGCCTGGATCATTTCTTTTCTGCTTTTGCCAAATGTCTTTCTTGCTTCTTCTAACTCTTTAGTTCTTGAATTGAGCATTTTACAGCATATGCCTTTTTCTATTCTCTGCTTGTGCAGCTCTACCACAAATCCTGTTACTATGAACTTGCTTAATCAACACCTGCTTTACAGGTGCACCAACACCTTGATTTGTCTGCACATGCATTATGGAACTCCTGGACCTCATTCTCTGTAAGGACAACCAGGGACTACTGATGTGCCCAGTCTGCTGTGCTGACCTTGTCCCATCACTCCCAGGTCACAGCTACTCTGAATGTTGAAATAGAGGAGGCTTTCAGTCAGTAATGAAATGAATATGCTCAAAACCATCTACAGATTTAGAAACCAATAACTGGACAAGAATTCCTCCTGCATAATTTCAATAGAAAGAAAGGTTTTTCTGCCTTCTTATACATGTCTACTTCTATGCTTTTTCTTTTCAATTTGCTTTTGTATTTATGTATCCCCTGTATTGTAATGCCTTTTGCAGCATTTGAAGACAGTTACAAATAGATCCTATATACATATATAAGATACTCCTCCCTCAAAATACATGATAGATTTGGAATTGAGTGGGCTCAACTTTTGAGGTCATATTTAAGAAATGTTTTATCTACAGAAGTTAGTCTGCTGCTACTTGTACTAATGGTAGCTATGTTTCCTCTTTAAATTGTTCTTTTGTTTTTCCTTTACCCCGGCCTACTCCTACTGACCACTATCTCTGGTTATTATCTAAAAAAGGTTATAGAAGAACTTAGGTACGAATACGCTACTATAAAGCACCTTTTACAATAGTGACAGTCGTATACATTAAATAATTGTCTTGATTTAAAGAACATTAGACTGATTTAATACTGGTGTAGCTTTCTTCAGTCAGGGAAGTATTTTTCCTTTTATATCTAGTGATTCCATTGTAGGTAAACTATCCATAAACTATAATAAGCTTTTTATATAAGGCTAACTTTTTGAAAGTCTGCTTGTGTTTCTTTCAGTCTTAATGTAGTCCTTTGGAAATGTCTGATTCCTACAAAGAGAAATGCGTGTTGGATAATTTTTGCTACCTTCTATGGTTCCATCTCCTCTGTAAAACAGGAGTGTTGCTTCTCTAGTACACCATATTGCCAGAAACTTACTTTTCTACATTTTTGACTTGCTATGGTGCTACTCACTGCCAGAATTTTGCTGTGGAATTTTAAAGACCATCAGTGTCACTTGTGTTTCTACTGGCACATTATTGTTTCATTAGTGAGCAGTAGAGAAAATGTTTTAGGTGTTTCAACCTTTGGAATCCAGTATTGTTGTCATGCATATTGTGGTGAATTTCATTTAAGGTTATCCTAAAGTTTTTCAGAAAGGCATAGGGATAGATGTAGTAGATTGGGTAATGGGAAGGAATATCAGGAATTACAGTGCTCTGGATAAGCAGAAAGCAGAAACTGCTTTTTCCAATAAATACTCAGAGATCTTTCAAGGCTTTTTAAGGTATGTTATAATGGTAAATGCTAAGTCAGAAGCCTGAAGAGCTCTGGATCTTGTCAGCAATATTAACCTATCAGAAGATACTAACCTGTAGAACATTTTTGTGAAGAACCCTACTGTTATAATCAGGCTACCTGACAGTGATGTGTTTTGTTTTATCCCAAGCAATGAAAGGACAGGTTTAGCCCATCAGTGCTTAGGGCTTTCCAGTTTTTATTCTGTTTTCAGCAAAAATTTTACATCATACATAATGCATCAGATCTGTCCAGTCATCTGGATGAAAACTGACATAACGAAAGGAAAAAAGAAAACAAAACACCAACTTAGACTGGATTGTCAGCCGGAAACTGTTCATGATTGGGTTTGGCAGACAGTGAAATTAGAGTGTCAGAATGTGATTTGAATTTTTCAAAGCATCATTAGAGTGGTTTCTAACTTTAAATTCCAAGAAGCTCTAAGTGGTTCACTTTTAAAACTGACACTTGATGGTATTAATTAATTAAAATTCAAATATACTGAGATTTGTCCACATGGCTTGGAATTTTTTCAGTTCACCTATGAAAATACACAGATTTCAGAGATAAGTGATAAGGTTTGATAAATATAACTTTTTTTTAAAAATGTAGGTTTAATAAATCTAGCTGGTTAAAATCGAAAGACAAAGGATAAAGTCCAAGAGGGATTTATTTCACATTACCTAGAACTCTAAAGGATTATATGGAGAAATTCCTTTACAAATTCATTTTAAAATCATTCAGACCTTTAGCTGGCATTGCAACTAATTGTATACTTTCATGACATACTTTCATGACATTGCTATTCTTCCCCATTTTTGCTGGTTTTATTCTTATATTTATCTACTGTTTTCATGCAGTGTACTTTTCTCTTCCCCATAGAAATGGGCTTTTCAGATGGAATAATAATCATAATTATTATATGTTACCATAATCTACTTTTCTTCTCTTAAAGAAGCAGAACTGGAGGTACCATTGTTGAAGAGGCAGTGGTTGTGTATTTCTAAAGAAAGCATCACTATGTATATTCTTCAAAACATGTTGTGTCCATAATTATCTACAAGACTAATCCAGAAAAGTATGGCTTCTTGTCCCCATCTCTCTGTTTAGAAGTATTCTCATCTGGAAGCCCTACAGAAATGCCCTAAATAATGAGGGAGACATATTCAGTCTGGATTATTTTCATCCCAAAGTATGCACTTTCTATTGTTGTCTTTCCAAGTGTGCTCCCATGTGCATTTTGCTGGTTTTGCAGTGGGATGTGTTATTCAGTGGTGAGTTAACATGACAGAGTTAACTTTAATTGCAACAGTACAGTTTTGTCACATGCTTCTCCTGGCAATTCACTGCTCATATTTGTTTTCTCCTGCTATTAATACACTGCAAATGCAAAATGACATAACAAAGATTAGAAATACAGGCACCGTATGCTTAACTGTTCATTTTTAATGACATGAACATGTAAAAAGGGCATAATTAATCTTTTAAAAAGTCCACATATTCTGAATGAATACAAAATTCTACACATTGAGCAGCTTGCTCTTTCTTAAAGACTTCAAGGAAGGTTTTGAATCCAGACAGAAATTGTTGTTTGGAAATGGCTCCTGATACCATACTCCTATTGACTATTCCAACCTTAATGACTCAGTCATATTGCTTGTGGCCTGTACTCCTTTTACTGCGTCATATGTTTCTTCATAATCTTTTCGGCTTTAGAGAACTCCAGGAAATCCTAATGTCTTTGCAATTTGGAAGAAAATTATGAATCCCTGAAACGACAGTCAGTATCATATTGCCTACCTTCTTCTGAAAAAAATTGGCTGGATACTCATTTTTATAATGTTTCATGCTTTGGGAATTCCTGGATAACACCTACATTGAGGATTCACATAATATTTGATTCTTTCAAAAGGCAAAGTACTCCTGAAATTTAATATGAGAACGTGTCTTATGTTTGTTAATTGGAATATCTATGAAAATATTTGAATATGTGAACTAGAGTTAACAAGCATGAACCTTATTATCTATTTAGCAACAGATCTTTATTCTGAGAGTCTTCCCCTGAGCAAGACATATTGCATGACCATACATGTCATCCTTAATCTTAATTTGATCCAGGTGATGTCTGACAAAAATAGGATTTGTTCCACATACAAGGTGTATTATGTATTGTTGTAGCCTGCAATATCCTTGTTCTGTAAAGCTGTCATCCTATTCCTCTGACAAAGTTTTTAAATTCTCCTTTCTATTAATTTCAACACTTTTGTTCTCTCCATATCAGTGTTTTTCTTTCTTTATTCCTTTTGCATTTTCTCTTTAGAAGTATAATAGGTATTTTGAGAAAGAAGTAGCTGTATAATGGAAGCCTGATTTGACTATTTTTTTTTTCTGTATTATGCCTGACTCTCAGAATAATTTGATTTGACTTAAAATAAGTACTTCAAGGAATGTTAACATTTATGAATTTTAGAGGAAAGCAAATGTCTCCTAGGAGTGCTTTCTTCTCCAGATTTGAATATTCATTGCACAATTCTGAATAAATTACCAATATTCTATTAGTACTACAAAATTTGAGTGTTTTGATTATATGGGTTCTTTAATGGAAAATAGTGGAGGTGTAGTAGGAAGCTGAATCTACAGCACTTGCAGTGCTTGCAAAAAAAAAAAATAAAATGTGTAAAGAAGGTGATGTGGGGTCTGTAACTCCACTGCACTTCTGTGGTAGCTGTTTTCCCAAGGGAAAAGTTGTAGTGAAGCAATACTATTCTAATTAGTTGTTCTATTATTTTTTCCCTTGTACTGCAGTCAGGAACTGATAATTCTCAATTGTTTGCTCCATATGCAGTCATAAGGCTTCAGACTAAGTACAGGGAACTTACATTTTCTGGGACCTTATGGAAGGAATTCAAGGAGAAGGAGTCTGAAAGTTTCAGTATAGGGTTTGGGGGGTTTTTGCCTCCCACGTTAAAATAACCCATAGGAATATAGCATAAATGTAAATTCTAATAGGAGAAAATAGCATTCTTTTGTACACACAAAGGCTTGTTAAAAATCAGGCCCACATTCTTAGCTGTATCTGTATATTCTCTGCTGCTGTTGAATCTGTGTATCTCTTTCTCAGAAATGCCTGCTGATGCATGTATAAATGTATTTGGACATGTGTCACATTTTCTTTCATTGTATTTACCTTAGTAGCTTTAGAATCTTGACGAAAGTGAGGGACCTTTCAGAATATTTTGAAGAGGTTGAAAAAAGTTGTTAGGAAGCTCATATACTAGACAGGAAATAAGGTAGTCAGTAATATTGAACCTGGGCACTTAGTATTAAACAACATTATTCTTGCCTCTTACCTACATTTATATGAAAACAAGATGTATTGGCTTTTCTTCTTGAGTCATAGGGAGAGGTAACAACTTTGGTGCTTCCTTTGGCTGTAGCTTTTATTAGTGAATATCATGAGAATTACCAATCCAATATACAACATAAGGGGAAACGAAGAAAAAGCTTTGCTGTGTAAAGTCTCTTTTTATTTCTTTCCTTGTTGGGAAAAAAAAAAAAAAAATTGAACATTGCTGTCTGTGTAATCTCAGCTGAAGGTATCTAGATGAAATACTCAGGAAATGCTGAGTTTCATTTTGGCAGTCCATTCATGCAAGCTGACACAGATAAGTTATTTTTCATGTAAATGAGAAACCCTGTGAGCACAGAAAATATTTCCATTTTTCACGGGAGTTCACTAACTTCTGAATTGTAATACAGAGTGGTGACATTGCATGCAGTCTACTGTAAGATAAGCAACTGCTCAGCTTTGGCATGAAAGAAGTATACTTGTTTTAAATTATCAAACCCCTTGTAAACTGCAGTCTATTTAAAGTCATCTTGTGTGCGTTAGCAGCACTTACACAGCATTGCCTATAATGATTTTCCTTTGGCATTTTGCCACTGTAAGCTATTTAGTAATTCTCACTCCTAACCGTTTGGCAATGGCAGCTGTCATGCTAATTTACTGTAGATGTAAGCTCCTAAAAGTTAATTCTAAAAGGTAAGTTAGTTCACCTCCTTGAGCTGTTGAACAATTATAGACAAAATTCCTCTTCCAAGGGCTTTGATGCAGGTTCTGCACCTCCTTCCTGCAGTGGTAACTATCAGCACCCAGGCCTTCATTTTGAAACTACAGTGTCTTTTTCTGGCTTAGGTAAAATCAACTTGTAATTATTACTTGCATTCTTAACCTTCCTTGTGCTTTCTGTTTAATTCTTAAAGTAATTTCCAATTCATTAGCTGAGGATTTTCAGATGAGGTGGAGAGAAAGATATGAGGGAAAGACAGAAAGAGCTCAACTTGGTTGCTGATCCACAGAGGCATCAATAGCCAAGACCAAAGGAGAAAGCCAGGAAAACTCTGACACTTTGAATTACACTTTGAATTTGCTTAAAATTACACTTTTTTTTGCTTAAAATGGAAAAATTGCCTTTAGATTGATGCAACAACACTGTTGGGTTTTTAGTTTTTGCTTTGTCTTATTTTCATAATTTTCCCCAGGTTACAGGAATTTGACAGTTTTAAAAGCTGAAATTTTGGTTTTCTATGTTTTCTTCCACAATGGACTCTATTGATCAATGTTCAAATGGCAACCTGACTCTTCTGTCCTTCCTTTTAACAACAACATAGAGAAAGCAGAGGAAAAAGTACTGAGAGAATAGTTTGGGCAAATGTTTTATAGCTGCTTTGGGGAATAACTTTCAACTATCACCTTCTCAGACTTGACAATTTTCATGACTAAAAATTCCTACAGCACATTAAGTGCTGATTATATTTGCAATGTATTGGAGCTTGATTTCTTTTTTGTCTAGAAGACATTATACTAACACAAGTGGAAATGTTTTAGGTTGGTAATCTGTGATAATAAGTAATTTCCTTGTAGGATAAATTACTTTGCATCTCCACTCCTCAGCGTAAATTTTTCTCATCATGTCATGAGATTTTTCTGAGTTTTACTAAATTACTGAATCTAGAATTACTCAGAATATTTCAGTAATGCTTCTACAGGCATTTAAAGAGGGTGATGCATTTAATGTATTGTGCTCCCTTTTGATAATTTTCCTCTAGTATTCAGTAATACGCAATGAATCACTCGAGGGGCCATCTCCAAAGAAATTTGTTGGTCAAATATTCACGTATGTTCCAAAGTAACATAGAGTTTAAGGAGGTGCAAGCAAGTAGTAAAAGTCAGATGGTGATATGAATATGGACGTTACAAGTTGTGCCTCGTGAAATGATTTTTCATTCTACTTTTTCTAGTAGACTAAAAAGCATTAGATTTCTTACCCAAAGGCTAATGTAAAGTGGAGGAGGAATTTTCAGACTGTGAGAATACAAAGTATCTTGCCAATGGGCAGCTGTTACAAATTTCAGTGAAGTCAGAGAAGTTTCTTGGTTTTCCTTAGATTTCCTAAGCTTCCTTCCTTATGATTTTCTTAGGCTAAGAACTATATATGCTTTTTTTTTAAAATTTGTGTTCTGTAGTAAGAGATTTGTTGTTTCACTGTGAATGAAATCTGGAATAAAGAAACTGAACAGAAAAAAACCCAAATATGTTGGCAGTAACGTAGAAACTAGGCAGCAGGTAACAAAACTGAGCTATTAATACCTATAAAAGTGGAAGAAATGTGTACATTTTCAGTTACTCTCAGATTATACCAGGCTCAAGGAAACAACACAAGAAATAAAGTAATTATTAGCTTATAAAATTATATAGAGATAGGAAAAAGTGCAGCCAGGTGTTGACATTTCTGTTCAGCCTAGAGCTGAACAGTTTTTGATTGTTGCTAAGAGTCAAAGAAAGTTGATGAGAAAGCAGAGGACTGGAAAAGTTCAAATACGTCTACAATTGACAGTCTACAACATGGTGTAACAGTAAGAAAAATGTGTTTGTTATGTTGCTGGACCTTCATCTTAGCATCCTCACTCCTTTGGTGACCCAGATGAAGTGTTAACAGAAGATATAGATCATCCACTAAACGTGTGAGAAGCAACACTGCATCTGTCACTGTCACTGAAAGCAAGTGCTGAAGGAAAGGGGTGGGGGTGAGGACTTGTCTCACGGGCTGGCACTGAACAACGAGTGAGCCTTGCCACGCTGGCGGCGGCCGTTTGGGAGCTTTGTTCCTCAGCTGCAGAGAGCTTTTCCAATCAAAGCAGTGACAGCCAGCTGAGTCAGAATACAGACTTCACAGAGCTGATATCGATCAGTTTTCCAAAAGCTTGTTCCAGAATTCCATGACCATTTATTAAAAAGGAAAAAAAA
>VZRN01004513.1:240894-260343 GCA_013397935.1 Dasyornis broadbenti | reverse complement strand
AAAAAAAAAAAAAAGGGAAGAATTTTTGGAAGAGAGATTGTGGGTATCACAGGTATCAGAACAGTATGTTTTCAAAGAGTCTGTCTGTGCCTCAGGGCCCAATATCTGATTCAGACTAACCTATTATTAATAACTGCACCTGCTTTTGTAGTAAAATAATCCAAAGATACTCAGTTTCTTGATAATTGTATATTCAGTGCTATTGGAATACACTGGTTTTCTGTAGTTGTCAACAGTAGAAATGGGTTTGGTTTAATTAATTTCATTAATTTTTGTGGTATAACTAATTGTAAGCAGTAGTGGTTTTGTATAAGATTCATCTATTACTTGATATTGTAAAATACATAATATGATACACAAGTCCATCAAAATATTTTAGTTGTACATCTTTTAAAAATATGATCTTTTATCTTCCTGGATATAGTAAAAATCCTTGTCTCCTGTAGGACTAATTCTGATTCTGGATGTGAAAAAACTTTCTTCAGAAGAATGGCTTATTCTCAGATACAACTTTCTTAAACTCAGATTTTTAAAAAAATCTCCTGGAATGATGCCATCGCAAGAGACTTTAAAGCTGTAAATCTTTATTAATTTGAGCTGCTTCTGAAGCTGATAGAAATGGGACCTTACTCCTAGGGAAAAAAAAAAAAAAATTTACCATTGGATTTTGTCCTACAAAATCTGCTTGATTGTAAATAGCTGCAGGAAGAATAAACACTTATAAAGAATCCTAAATCTGACATATTTACCACAGCAGACAGGTAAGAGAAGTTACTCAGAAGACCAGTCTTAGGGTTTTGCTCCAAATAATTTTATAGATAAGACTGTTCTTTTTTTACTGACTGTGTGGGCACTCTGCGAAATCTGGGTGGTTCCATGAGGTGCATCAAATTTAGTAACATGAAACTCCTGGTTAAAAAAAAAAAAAAAGTGAAATTGCAATTAAACAATGACATTATGGAAGTCATAGACATCTCCAAGAGTTTGATACAGCAAGAAAAAATGAAAGGTCACTAATACGAATCAGTTAATTTGAATGGTCTTTTAAAATTCTGAGTTATATTCATGAATGGTTTTAAAAATCATAGAATCATAGAATAGTTTGGGCAGGAAGGGAATCCTAAAAGTCATCTAGTCCAATTTCCCTGCAATGAGCAGGGACAGGGTATCCACCATTTCTCTGGGCAACCTGTTCCAGTGTTTTACCATCCCGTCTGTAGAAAAACTTCCTTATATCTAATTTAAATTGACCCCCTTTTACTTTAAAACCATTACCTCTAGTGCTGTCACAACAGGCCCTGCTAAAATGTTGTCCCCATCTTTCTTATAGGCCCCCTTTAAGTACTGAAAGGATGCAATCAGGTCACCCTGAAGCCTTCACAAGGCTGAACAATCCAAATTCTCTTAACATTTCCTTGTAGGAGAGGTGCTCCAGCCCCCTCCCTGATCGTCTTTGCAGCCCTCCTCTGGACTCACTCCTACAGCTCCACATCCTTCCTGTGCTGGGGCCCAGAGCTGGATGCAGCAGTGCAGGTGGCGTCTCACCAGAGTGGAGCAGAGGGGCAGAATCCCCTCCCTGGCCCTGCTGCCCACACTGCTTTGGACGCAGCCCAGGATAGGTTCAGCTCTCTGGGCTGCAAGTGCACATGGCCGGGTCATGTCCAGCCTCTCATCCACTTTCATCCCCAAGTCCTTCTCGGCAGGGCTGCTCTTGATCTGTTCATCCCCCAGCCTGGGCTGACAGCAGGGGTTATCCCAACCCAGAAGCAGCACCTTGATAAAACCTCAAGAGATTCCCATGGGCCCAATTCTTGAACTTATCCAGGTCCCTCTGGATGGCATCCTCTCCTTCAGGCTTGTCACCTTCACTGCTCACTGTCACCTGCAAACATGCTGAGGCTGTGCTGTCCCACTGCCAATGCCACTGATGACGGCATCATCAGTTCTGGTCTCAGTACTGACCCCTGACAGACACCACTCTTCACTGATATACATTGGGGCATTACAACATTGACCACTACGCCCTGGATGTGACCATCCAACCAATTCCTCGTCTACCAAGCAGACAATATTCAGCCATAAGTCCTAATTCTTCAGTCCTGCAGGGAATTTATATTTTTAAGCTTCCTTCCGCAAAAGAATTCTCTCTTAAAATTTTGCTCGTATCTTGCAAATTAATGCGAAATAAGTGTGTTTTTCATTAGTAAAGAATTGTTGCTACATTGCACTAGTGGATCTGAAGGTAGTCCTGCAGGAATCCTTTTTATTTACATGCCAGAAAAGAGTGTTCCAATTTTTCCCATATATTCCAATGGCTTGTCATAGCTAACCCTGTCAGAATTATGATGTATTTGGACTTAGTCCTAGAAGTAAGGTCTCACAATCTTGCAGGCAATACTGGAGTCCTACTGCAATTTTACTGCTTTCATGTCCTCATTGTAGCTAATACTTTTTGTCTTCACCCCTACTGAAAAGTACATTGCTCTGACAATGACAGTAAAAACATACATTGGTGTGTCAGTGTTGTGAATATGTACACTGCCTCCTTAGCTCCAACACAATTCTTAACATTTCTGCTGTCCTTTAATTTACACGTCCTTAAAGTAACCTGGGTAAGAGCTGAATTCTTTACACCTTGTGAGCAGTGGGCATGAAAGAGTGGCTGCTATCCACACACTACAGTCAACAGGAAAGGCAGAGAAAATGGAGTTGAGACATAATGCCACTCTGACCCAAATCACAAAACAAGCACAGCTAAACTAACAGCATAATTTGTGCCACCAGAGGTCACTGCAAATTTGCTACCTGCCCAGAGCAAAAGGAAATTAGAGAAAGGAATTTCAGAGACAATTCTTCTCCTATGCTGCTTTCGGGATAGCACAGCTACTTGCAGACAATTTATAACAGGTTTGTTGCCATAACCTCAGACTGACCATATTGGGAGAAGAAGGAAAAATTAAAGAAGTACTCACCTTATATTTCAGAAATAGAATGACAAATTGCAGTGAAGAATAATGTTACAATGTTAATTGCAGTGCTTTGGTAATTGGCCTTTATTATGCAACTTGAATAACCAAGAATTGTAATGGAAAAATTGATCAAAGGACAGTTTTCTTCATGTCTTTATAACTGTTCTAATTTTGACTTTAATCTCTTTGACTTTACTATAACAAAATATGATCAGGCTCTTTTTCTTTATATGTGGGTTTAATTATTATGGAAATCTGTTGCAAGATAGGACCAATCTGGATTGTTTAAAATTGACTAAAAATAAAAATGAATAAGTTTTCCATTAAAGGCGAAACTAAGTTCACGTGTTTCTATTCCTTTATTTTCCGCCATCCCTCCGTGCACTCTGACAGGACCTGCACTAAATTAATACTGTGTTTTCAGTTAATGAAAACTTAATATTTGAAAACTAACTTCCATTTTTTCCTTTGCATCACAAAATTATCTGGGATGGAGTTGGTTGACAACCTGTATCAAGTGCACACCAAAATTTTAATGTCAGCAGAAGTCACAACCTAGAAATATTATACCTTGAGAAGAGATTAAATGTTTCTGTGAAGCAGAAACAAACAACTGCAGGTCTTGAATTTGCCTAACTCGCCCTTAAGGCCAGGGATTTGAAAAGGTCTGAGTAGTGTGCAGCACCACAAAAAAGTCACTGGACAAAAAAAGGAAATTTAACATAGGAGCTGTGCTTGATTAGCTTATAAAAACTAGATCCTATGTAGAGCACTAAGCTTTGTTTTATTTGGCACTTTTAATTTTAGGGTTTTTTGTGTTCATCTTAGTAAACAGTTATTGTATGCCTCACCCTTGATTGGTAACATCTTTCTTTTTCTTCTCCATGCCAAATAGATTTTAACTGTCAAATAAAAAACAAGAGAAAACCCCTCACACATTAAAAATACGGTGCAAAAATATGTGATCAATAACCAGAACAACTCATATCATCTGACTTGACAAATTCAGTGTCTGAATGATATAAAGTTTATACTTCAAAGAAATTTTATGCGTTTGGGGAAACTAACTAGAGTCTAGAATTTCTACTTTTTCTCTAACTGTTTACTAACTTTTCCTTTGGTTGATATTTTGGGACAAGTGGATATTATTTAAAATACACATTAAAATATCAAACAGAATATCCTTAGGCTAGTGTTCTTTAGCTTCAAGTTTTGCCATTCCCATGTGCCTATCAAGACACAGAGTACTCAGCTTTTTCTTCATTTACTTCTGGTTCTTTTAAGTTTCACTTTGCAGGACAATGAAGATACCTCAGTGTGATAACCTTTTTTATACTCACAAAGTTGAAATTTTCGTTCCCTGGAATATGGCAGATCTAGTAATCTGTTGATTTAAAATGGAACCCTAGAGAGAAAAAAATTTTTGTTTATACAGAAAAAAAAAATGTTATGACAGCATCAGGTTAGAATACTTTTTCTTTTTTTTTTAGTCCTTTATAAAGCACCAGTGTTAAACTAATAATTCTACATATAGCTATATGTAAATATATCATTTACATGAACCTATTATTTCTCTTATCTATTGAGCATCAGAAAATGAGAACTTGAGACACAATCCTCATAATTACTAACAATTAAAATCTACAATGATTTCTGGATACGGTTGTCTTCCAGGCTTTTCCACTATTTCTTTCAACTGTCTAGTGTACTAACTGGCAGGCCACCTAAATTTTTCCTATTTGGGGGGTTGCAGCAGATTTTTTGACAATTAAACTATAAAAATGTTTGCCATACAGCATTGTAGCCTGGTACGTATTGTGCAAAAATGGCTTGTTGGACGACTTTGCTTAAAATAAATGTTTCTTTAGTATCTTCTCCCTGTGATAGATTCAATGGAGGATAAAATTTGTGGGCAGCTAAGCAATACAACACATATTCTCACAGGCAGAATTCTATTTTGAACATAATGGGTGTTTACAGAGCATTCTGATTTTGGAGTCCAAGACATGGCTTATTCTTGTACAGCTTTGTGTATTTGCTTTTAGGATGTTTTCAGTATTGTAACCAACTTTTTCCTAAGTATGACATGTTTTAAGAACCAAAAAAGTCATCTTTGTGTTAAGACTGAAAAGTTTCATGTAGTTTTATAAGGAAAACATTGATCAGAGAAATATAATTGATTCATCACAGGTTTCTCCCTTCAATTATGTCAATGGAATTTGCTAACCTCTCAACATGAAATGTGTTTGAGGCTCATAACATTGAGAAGTTCCGTAACTGTCTGGCAAAGGGTTTCAAATAGTTTGTATCATAGAAGAGCAAAATAATTTCAGAAAGGAATGAAATATTTTAAATAAAGGTGGAAAAAACTACTATAGAAAAATTTGAAATTGAGAATTACGACAGGGTTTCCTGTTGGAGGTCATCTTCAACCATACCTCTTAGAGAGGCATGATGTGTTAAATATTGTTCTTCAAACAGAATTGAATGACAAATGAAATGTAAAATTGGTTGTGTGTTTTTGTAAATTTTTTTTCTTGTCTTTCAGATGGTAATTTAGGCACATTTCCTGGCTATAAGCATGAACAATATTTAATTTAAAATTAATGTGTTTTCTCTTGTGTGATCAGTTTCCCAGTTGAAAAATCCAAAAGCAAAGAAAAAGAAGTGGAAATTTAGAATGTTAGCTGTCTTGTACATAAATATGATTCTAAGCCTATGCAGTTTATAACTGCACATGAATTTTTGACTGGCAGTTATGTCATGGCTGGAATACCTTTGTTAAAATTTGGTAGAAATGGTTCTGAGTAAATACTTTATACAGAGCTCAATATAAAATAATAAGCAGTCAGTTGTGAGTCAGGGGAAGCCAAAGAAGATAAACCTCCAGTCCCACTATTGATTTTTCAGAACTGGGTATTGTCCGTTCCCTTGTGCCCAGCCTCTTATTCTTAAGGAGAAAACCAGCCGACTTCCTCAGAAAGGCAGTTAATTCCTTTTCTGATTTGAGAAAATGAGAAGAGCAAGAATCTTAAAGAGGGTGGAACTTGGAGGTATAAAGTTCTGCTGCTTGTTCAAAATTTAGAATAGTATGTGGGCGGAGAATGATTGACAGGATTTTGGTTTCATCTGGTGGATTTGCAACTTTCAAAATTGATAAAGGAAGAATGGAAATGCTTTCCTGAGGAGATATTAACATGAGATAAATGAGGCAGATTCTTTTAGGAGCTATCTACATGTTGTTTCTTCTATGCATGTGAGCTTTTTGCAAGGAATTGTAGCTCATTCCAAAACATATATCTAGGTTTCTCTCTTCCACTTACTTCCTCTCAACCCTTTCCCTGACATATATGTCCTATATATGCAAATGCCTCAGACAGTCACCACACGTTTTGTTAAACCTACGTCTTCATTTCTGAGTTAGGTGTTCTTAAAGTAACTCTCACTGCATGCAGGAATGGATCCAGATTGTTTGTAAACCCAGATGAACAGCTGACACTCAAAAAGTCTTGTGCCTGGGAATTCTGTTTCATCCACATGTCTGCAGAATCATTTGCTTTTATTTCTTTTCAGTTTGGATCTTACTAGCTTAATACAGTAAATTCTACTATTATACGAAAGAGAGAAAACCAGTTTTCTTCAATCTGTTGTCTATTTAGGATTTAGGTCTTTTCCAGGTGGAAATGGACAGTCCACTTAGCCATTCCCAGTGAGAAAATATTCCATAATGTTGATTGATCATTTTTCTTGCCCTGAGCTTACCTCTCTGAACTTCTGCAAAAGTTTTGAGTCTACACAAATTATTCAGGAGGCAAGTAAACCAGGGATTTATTATAAAGCATAATTACATTCTGTTTTTTCCCTCTGCCTTTTGAAATACTTCATAGTATTTGATTTGGGTGTTTTGATTGATGCTAAACAGCAAGTTGACATTTCTCATAGAGCTCTATTTTATAATCATAAAATCACATTTCCAAGGTGGTTTCAGAGTTGCTTTTTTCTTCATGAAGTAAATACTTCTTTTTTTTCCCATATGGAATTTCTTAATATATGATGACTTTTACTTGAGGTTTTATTGTGTAGTCATTCACTTCATAAGTCTCTCACCTTTAGCTGTTCTCATTTGTTCTCATCCATTCTGCTCTGAAAAAAATAATTTTAGTAGAAAACTTCATCATTCCATTTCTCACCTTGTTTTCCAAGTGTTAAGCAAAAACAAACCAAAGTTAAAATTACCCAGTGGCCCTTCTCCACTCCTGCACTTTACTTCCCTACCTCCTAATAAATTATTTATCTGTGCAGTGACATCCCTTTTATAAGAGGGCTCTTTAGTTCCTTTCTAAACTTTTAGTGAGCAAGTTGTAATGGCATTTTAGAAAACCAAGTATATTGTGTGAAATGGATGATCTTTGTTCCTGCAGCTGTTGGACCACTCAGAGAATTCTAATAGGTCTCTAAGGGTGACTTCTTTTTATGAAAGTCACAAGGTTTCCTTTATGGCTATTTTGATAGGACCGCTTAAAGATGTCAAGCCAGTTGTTACATGTCTTTCATGCCCAAATTTAGGGTTTCATTTGATCTCTTTAATCTAAATATTTCCTAGAAAAGTTATTGCTGTTTTCTAATACTCTGTTCTTCTCGCTATGTTTATGATATTTGTTCAGTCCAAGTAGGATAATTAAGGTTCTTTCTTTAGAGTTAAGGTTTCTTCTCTATTACCAAAGTGTCTTTGATCTGCCTACAGTAAAAATTGTTGCCCTTTTCACAGGGGCAGTAAAGAAAAGCCAGTATTGCACTGTTCCCATTTAAGCTCAGAATTTCAGTCCATGTGGATTCTGACTTGTCTGTTGAGTTGTTAGACTGCTCATTGAACTTGATTCTAATCTGTTTTAAAATGCAACAATCAAATGCTTAATGCATTTCTAATCTTTGTTTAAAGATACAATTTAACACGCTAGCCCTTACGTATGTCTTTAAGCAGGATGTCTGTTCATGTTACTAGGTTGAGTGCCTAGTGAAGAAGAAAAAAATGGGTTTTGTGACGATCATTGCTTCTACTGTCTTTATTATATAACAATTCAGTCATCACATTTATCCAAGAGAATTAGGAAACAAACATTCCTTTCCATAGAAAACCCTCACATTGTCCTATAACACCATCTAAGTAAAAACAAGTCTTGAAGTAAAGGTGGGCTTACTTTATTGGTGAAGGTGGATTTATTTTGTTGATCAAGCTATGCTATTAGGAATATGAGACTGTTAGACCCAAAATAAAACTTTTGTGATCTAGTGATGTATTTTTTCAGAGCATTCAGCCAGCAAAAGCCCTAGATTACAGTGTTTGGTTCCAGTGCTTGCTTACATATATTGCACTTTACCCCATGGCTGATAAGTACAAGATGTATAAGCACTCCCTGAAGCAAACAGATTTTTCCATTTACAGCAGAGATGCTGTCATCAGTGAGCCACAGAGTCATGTTCTCTGTTGTTTGCTTCTCTTCCTTTGCTGTGCTTTGAAATGACTGGGGCCGCTCCTCTTATGCATGATGCCATAATCTGTGTTGTCTTTATACACTAATTTTGCTCTGAATACATTTTCTAAATAGGGCCCTGTGGGGGACTTAGATAAGTGGAGGCCTGCTTTGTGCATTTTGAATGATTTTGCTTATGTCTAATATGCTCAGAACAGCCAAAGTAACATTGTCTTCAATATATCCAGTAGTGCAGCTTTAGTTGCTTACATAATTGACACAAATAGAGGCAGCAATGGTTTTTAAAGCACCTAAGTTTCCAAGTGGGGATTCTGTGTTTGCTTGTGTGTCTGTTTTCCCTTTAGACTTTGTCTAGACAAACTCCCCATTAATATCTGTTGAAACTTTTTCCTATCATCATCAATTAAATTCAAGCTTAGCCTCCAATTTCGTGTTGTATTTTTGAAAACCTGACTTATTGTGCTTCACTTACCCATTTAGCAAATGAATGCACCATACAAATGCACAGATTCTTTGCATGTATTTGTTTATTACCAGAATATAATGCAAATAAATAATTATGCCCTTTTGTTTTACACAATATAATACTTTTGACAGTTCAGAATTTTTAATGCATTGATTTTGCTGTTTAGAAAACAAAATTTATGCTAAATGTGCTGTACTATTAGTTTTGTCATAGAGGGACAAAACTATCATAATGTGATCTTGAGGTGGACTTTTCCTTTTCTTGCACCAACAGTTTCATAGAAATAGCTGATGGTGCAGAATCTAGCACACTTCTTCCTGTCCAGGATCTATGCCAGACATCTCTCTTATTCTTTTGTACACAGATTTCTAGTGTTCTCTTCTGATCCTCCTCTAATTTAAAACTTTATTCATACTCATACCCTGAATGGTCCGATGATAATGTGTCGATGTTTATCAAATTCATTGTCTCTTACATGACAATCTCTGCAGAAGAAATTGCTTCAGAAATTGCTTTTAGATGGTACTGATTTTCTCTGTGTATCTCTCCCCTTGGGTGCTCAAACATTACAGATGCTGTGAATTAATTTGGTGCTCTGTTGTGTGTACAACCACCGTGATACTGCAGCACTGCTTTAATGTTATATTTTCTTCATCCCAGCATGAATGGAAAAATCCAAACTATTTTTAAAAACCTCAGGAAGAGAGTAGGAATAAAACCATGCACTAGATGTGATCAATCATGAGTTTTACAAAGGTAACGGTTGAAGGTGAGGAAAGTTAAAGGGAGGGACTTTAAAGCTTTTTTCAATGTTAAAGGTGCTGAATTAGTCTGTAGACACAGATTTCAATTAAATATTTCTCTACATCAAAAAATGTGGGCGATAGTAATCTGAAGAACAGAATGATAATTAAGTCAGCTCTGTGTGAGCGGATCTGTTTGCAAGCCTTCACCTAGAATGTATTCATGCTGGGCTATGTAGTGCTGCATTAAAATTACACTGCCTCATTTAGAATGAGTTTCTACCTCTAACCCCAGGAGCAGGAAGGCAGATTCATGGTCATCCTGCTTCCACCACCTACATGCTCACAACCACTGCTGGGGCATGTCTTTGTGATAATGCATTGCTGAGTGTGTCCTTGTAATTTTTTTCTTTGCAGTAGAAATATGGGTTATGAACTTCCTGACATTACTCTGCTTTGCTACTAGTCACAATCTATTCTGTTTGGTTTCTCTCTCCTTTTGACTTCCTGCACTTTGTCCTCATCCTAGTGATGAAGGCTGGCATCAGCCTCCGAATGTGAAAGAGATGATAAGAAGCAATGAAGCCCCTGAAGATATTACCTTTACCCTTCCTAAGTGAGGATTTGCTGGCATTCATGCCTTGTTTTTGGTTCACCTCTGTCCTACATTTAATGGAATCCTCTTCACCTGATTGATTGACTTTCAAGCTTGTATTTTCTCCTCAGAATGGCAAGTCACATACTGTGACCTCCTAAGGGCAAAGTGTCTCCAAACATTTACAGATGCATAGACACATAGATGTGTATATTCTTGTGCTTTCCAGACAAATGGCAGATCAACCAAATCCCCAGAGTACATCAAATCAAAACATAAAGGCAGAAGGCAGCTCATAGCTGCATCAAGGCAGAACAGAATTCTTGTGTTTTATTTTGTGTCATCTTCTAGTGTTTCCATAATGATTACCACTTTCATTGTCCCAAATTCTTCTCAAATTGTTCAAAATAAAAAGTACATTTCAACATTCAGCAAACTACGGTCTTCCATTTAAAATCTCTAGGTCTCAGAGATTAAGACATAATTTCTGGATAACTCACATCACTCTAAGTAAGCAGGAATAGTTTTGACACACTATGACAAAATACAGAAGAGAAATACATTCTCAAAAAATATGTGTGACTAAGTCTGAGTACAGTCATATGAACAGGAATATATTAATATGCTTGCCATGAAGGAAGTCCTTATTGCTAGTTATTTTTCAAGAGGATTTTCTGTTATGTATTTGATAAGAAGATGGTAAAACTGTAGGATCTTTTCCAAGAATTTCATCTCTGTACACTCAAGAACCATATAGAAAATTGGCAAGCCTATGCTTTAATGCTTTGCTAAATCTGTATCAAAATTGGAACAACTCTCATATGTGCAATCCACCTCCCTTTGCCCTGAGGAGACAAATATTAAAAAAAACCACTATGCATTTAGATTTTTGTTTGTTTTCACTCTTCAGCACTTGTAATTCTCTATGCTTATCTTTCCATTTGTTCTTTATGAGTTTGAGTTGATTGAAACATTGTTCCCTCCATCCTAGAATTCCTTATAAGTTAAATTAAGATGGATCCGCACTATTCTTGAAATTTTGAATACTCTATCCTAACGCTTCTTTTTCATGTTAGTAAGACAAAATGCTGATAGAGAATTTTTTTTTAAATTCCCTCTTTCATTTCTAATCGTAATTCTATAAGGATAAAGAAATAAATACAACCAAACCAAGGCTACACAGCTTGGATTCTTTTAAGTTCTAATTTTGCAGAAATGAAAATAATCAGGGGTAGCCAACTAGAATCTGAAACTGACTGGAATAATGGTACCTTTTTAAACAATATTTTCTCATTAAATGCCAAAAAGCTGCAATCTGAAGCATTAAAATAAAAGTGGTTAAACAGCCCCCTGCACATCCAATCCCCCCAAATCAGGGGAACTTGGAGGGAAAGTGAAAGCAGCAATTCAAAAAAGTAACCAGCATGACTGAGAAGTACAATAGAACAATTATAAAAGGATCAGAACAATACAGAGGGACAAATTATGAGGCCATTTAACTGCTTTAAATTTGCTGTTAGTTATTTGTTAACTTTGTTGTTAATTGCTTACCAAGTTGATAATGAAGTTTGAGGAATATCCTAATACTGCTGTAGTTTCATTTCTTGAGTGAGTTGAATACAGTCAATACAGTCAAAAAGGGGTAAGATTTTTCAATAAATTTTGGTTTTGAGAAAAGCAGATGACACAGTCATGAAAGATGATTCAGTGTTTTCTATTTCAACAATATTTCAGAAAGTTCAACAGCAGTTGCTATATTTCATAGAAAAAATCAGGGCACAAAGATGATTTCTATCTGCAATGATTTAAAGATCTTTATGATTTTAAAAAGATCGGCAATTAATTAAAATTTATTTTTAACAACTTTGGAAACAATGAGTAACTCAATATCTTTATTCCTGGTGGATGTCAAACCATGAAGTCCTTTTCTGCTGCTCAGGTGGGATAGGCACAAGACCTGAAATAAGGGAAAATATTGAATTCAGTGAAGAGATCCAGAATATCGGTCATCTCAGACAATTAAAACTTATTCACCTGGTGTTGAAGACTGAAGATCTAAGTGTGGATGGTAGGCTGAATACGCTAGGAGATAGCTTCTGTTTTCCTTGGATGCAAAAATATCACTTATAGGACACTGAAGCAACATAGTATTTATCACAGCTTAATAATGTTTAGTGTGTTAGCAGTTGTTATGATCCACTGGAATGATGTTAGGATCCCACTCCTGAAATAGCATTAGGGGCCGATTATTAGGACATCTTTCTGCCTGAATTAAGGTGCAGACAAGTCCCTAGCCCAAAGTCAATGGTATGGATTTTACTTAACAGTAAATGAGAGAGAAAGAGAGAGAGAGAGAGAGAGATTATAGTCACCATCACAAGGATTCCTGCAGCATCCTGACAGCTCTTCTTTTTGTCTTCTCGGTAGTGGGGCTCCCCAGAGTGTTCTTCTGGAGGTACCACTTTTATATAGTCCATGTCCCAGGTATCCAGAGCCCTACATGCCATTCTCACAACTTGGGATGGCATGTGTGTAAGCAGTTTCTTCCTTTCCTACAGTTTGCCATGGTGGGAATTTTTGTCCGAATAGGTTAAACAGATCTGCTTCACCAGGCCTGGCATCTTCCTTCATTATATCTGTGCTTTTCCCACAGCCTGCACAGTGGAATCTTGTTCAGTTTGCTAATTCCAAACCTTTCGCCTCTGTGTAGGCCTGAAATTTACACCTTCCTGTTTGCCCTCTGAGCCTGTTGGGGTAGCTTATCTTGTGGGAACTTCCTCTTTTGTCAGTGCTTGAGACAATTCATTGTATTCTGTAAGTCTAGCAGTGACAGTAGACACTAGCACCATGCTTATGTGTTTCAGTCTCCATGAAGATTTCTTTCATTCAAAGGCATGAGAGAATCACTAATTTCTTTTTTTGTTGTTTTCTATGCTGATCTACTTTTTATGCCACCTTTCCAATGGCTTCTCCTCTGTTTTTGCTCTACTGAAGCAGCACAAGATCCTGTTATGCAGCAGTCTCAATCACAAGCATCTCTATAGCTTTTATGTCTCAAACAAACCAGGAATGACAATGTACTTCAGAGGAAGTTTGAAAAATAGAAAGGGAAGTGATAGGTTTGCAATGTCTGGTTTTAATTAAGCATCTTAGTCACTTTTAAATTAATCAGCTTCACCTGCTTACTTTACTTAAATTTAGTACCTTAATTGTCTTAAATATACTAGAAGTGCGATCTATCTCAAATTTTGAATCACAGCAACATTGAAACTCATGATTTTTGCAAACATCCTTAACAAAGGAAAATAAAGATAATCTCTTGAAAATGTCACTGAATTCTCAGGCAACAGCGCTGAGATCTTTATACCTGTATTTTCCTAGTATCATTCAACAGGTTTTTTATAAGAAAACATACTTATGTTCGGTATATTTATTCAGTAAGGATTGGTGTGATTACTACATAAAACACCACAGAAAAATGAGTATAACCTGTTGGTAGAAGTTGCTGGTCATAAGGACCAAATGAAGGGATTGTAGATAACTCTTAAATTTTTGCCAGTTAACTGCCTGCTACAATAATTTAAGACACACAGTGAATATCCTGTGCCAAGAGCACCATTTGTTGTGAAACACTGTGGAGAGAAGGACTTACTAAAGGCCATAGAAAAACATGTCAGGGCTTGTAAGATTTAGTATAGATATTTAATTTAATTGCCTTGTCATCATGAAGACTTTTAATCAAATTTCTATTACCCACTTTTTCTAATGGGAGGAAAATCTCAGACTTTTTGGGTTTGTACTTTACTTGTCTTTTGGTTTTCCCCAGAACTGATCATGGCAGCTTAAATATGTGATTACCTATTCCTTTGAATCCCCATAATTTATTTTCAGATTGGATTAAGTTTCTTTTTAGCTTGTAGGTTAACTGTAGAAAAAAAACAACAGCAGGGTGGATTAGCTTTGATTATTTTTTTAACTCTTTTAACAGCTAGCTCTACTTTTCTTACATCATATATTATATTAAATATACCCCAGCTATTGTTGATTAAAATCTAAAATCACATGTTAAAACAAAATTAAGAGGTTTCTGTCTTCTTCTGTACAATTCATTGTCCTGTAATATTGTAGATCTTATTGTGGAACTAATTTTGCTCTTGTTAAATCTTAGGAACAAATTTGATTTGGGAAAGTGTTTTAAATAATTTCACATAAATGATTCCTATGTTTTCTTTTCCAAACAGCAAAAAGATTCTAAAAACTAGGACTTTTTTTTTTTTTTCCCTCCCCTTACTCAAGATCTCTTACTTCTTCTGAAAACTATTTTTGAATAAAGGTATGAAAGTATATTATTAGCATGGCATTTGCTTTATAGTGAATACACTGTATTATTGACAGATTATTAAAAATATGTCTATAAGTTTTAAAAGAGGTAAAGATAGTAAAGTTCAAAGTCCATGGATTTCTTGGAATTTTATTTCATTTTACTGATTCTTTGAGAGTTCAGAATTAAAATATTTTCATTTAAAAATATAAAATTATTTTTGAGACACTGATGTCTTATTTTCTCACACTACTTTCAATTACTTTTTTTTTTCCTTAGAAAATGTATATTTGCCAACCAAACCAATTTGAAATACATCTTGAAATTTCTTTTTTGTAGATTTTTTTTACCCATCCCTGCCAATATGAATGGTCAGTTTGAAATAAAAAGTTCAACTTACACAGTTGGAAAAAATAAGGTGTACTAAAGATATAGCAAGCCACCTCTGGGACATTTTATGAACAATTTTGTCTTTTGTCTCTATTTTTTTTTTTTTTTGCCCTGTAGCCTGACATTATACCTGTGTTTATGGACTGGCATTGGCTCTTACTATGTTCTTATGACTATTCTGTGCAACAAGCTGGACCCATTTTTGTAGTACATATAAAGTAATGTAGCTCCACCCATTTCACTGCCAGTTAAATGGCACGTGAGTGTTTTCTTCCATCTGTCCACTTGTTCATGCTCTTCTTTGCTTCATTATTTACACTCTGAATGTATTGGGAATGTCAAGAAGGTGACATCTTCAAAAAGTCAAAAATTTGATGTATATATAATACTAACAGTAATTCTTTCATTGCATCATAACCGTCCGTGTTCTTGTTTTATTTAGTTATCAGAAGACTTCATAAATTCTCCCATTTAGAAAACATGCACATATTGAAGTCCAATCTGTCTGCATTTTATTTTCCCTGGACTGATCTCCATGAATAACCAAGAATGAGAGTCATTTAGGTAGGAAAAGAAGTTTGAGATTATCAAGTCTAATCACTAATCCAACACTGCCAAGTCCACCACTAAACCACATCCTTAATGTGGGGATGAAACACTGTGGAGAGAGCACTTCTTGTCGCTAAAAAGACGTCTACATGTCTTTTCTATACTTTTAAGAATGGTGACACAACTGCTTCCCTGGGTATCCTGTTCCAATGCTTGGCAATCATTTCTGTATGGAATTTTTCCCTACTATTCAATCTAAACCATCCCTTGAGCAATCAGATGTCATTTCCTCTTGTCCTCTAGCTTGTTACCTGGGAGAAGAGACCAATCCCCACCTTGTGACAGCATCCTTTTAGGTAGTTGTAAAGAGCAGTACGGTGTCCCTGCCTCAACCATCCTTTCCTCCAGGCTGAAAAACCCCTTCACCAGCTCCGTTGCCCTTCTCTGGACAAGCTCCAGCACCTCAATGTCTTTCTTGCAGTGAGGGGCCCAAAACTGAACACAAGATTCGAGGTGTGGCCTCACCCTATTAACAAAAGCTAGTGAGTGTAATGCAGACGTTCTGTAGTTTGGTCTAGATAGTTTAGAGAAACAGGTTAAAACTGAAGATTCATTCTGAATTTGATCCACGTGTGCAACACTGAGAGCTTCTCTCTACTAATTTAGGAATACTGGGGTAATTGAGGCATGAATAACTTTTATAACACTTTGACTTTCTCTAGTGTTCTTTTCAGATCAATTCTCAAGCCTCTAAGAAAAAGCTTGTCCTAAATGTTGATGTGCAAACAGAACAATGGCTCATGAATACACTGTAACTAAATAGAATCTGGGAAGAAATGATGACAAAAAAGAATGGTGGAAAATTTTCCTGAGATTTCAAAAATCATTTTAAACTGTGTAAAAATTGATTTCTGGTTCAAAGCCCTTTTCCTTGAACACATTAACTTGGGAGAAAGTGAACCATGGGTCTTGGGAGTGATTTTATAAAATTGTAGTGGATATGAACTAAAAAAGAACAATAAAACAGACTATTTTTAAAAAAATATGTGTCAGCCTCTACTTCAACCTATTCTAAGTCAACTTGGTGACAGTCATGAGAACACCATAGTGATTACTAAATACTAGAGATAGGGGGTACGTTGATATAATAAATCCTTCTGAGCAATTTAACTTAGTTTCTATTAGCACTGCACAGACTTATTTTCTTTTTGCTGTAGTTTTTGGTATAAAGCAAGTTTTTTGGTTTTTGTTATTACTTTAATTGTCCTGTGTATCACATTTTATGTCTAAGTGACAGTGGTTGGTTTCTCTCTTCAGAGTGACGTTACTGTACCTTGGTTATTGCTTAGAAAACTACTTTTGCTTTTTGCTTTAGATTGGCACCATTTTTAGTTCTTTCTGACTAATAGAATATCTTGTGACGATTCTGTGATAACAGATCTTCTCCATACTGCCATACAAATCTGATTATACATACATCAGAAAAATGAAGGCTACTGTTTGTGAACCTGAAGGATGGTGATGGGAAAAGAAAAATGCTGGAAGAAACTGGGAATGATTTTGCCCAAACGTTTGATAATTCCTTGCTATAAGAGCAATCACAGTTTGGGGAATATCTTTCCAATAGGAAAAATAGTACTAGGAAACCTGGATAGCTTTAAAAATTGAGCTTGGATAGAGGTCAGCTAGTTCCTTAAAGTGATTTTATAAATCAGTCTTGCTGGAGCAGATTTCAAAGACTCAGGTGTCCTGGAATAGTAAAACTTCATTTTCCAAACAAGCTATTTAGCTAATTACTCTCTTTTAGCAGAGCTTTTCTATTAGAGTGGCAGTAATATAGGGAGTGAACACCACAGAAATGCAAATAGTGTTTAAACATTTGGGAGCTAGAAAATGAGATGATGCAACAAAGTTATTCTGTAATCTCAGTTTTGCAGCTTACTTTATCTAAATTCTGTTAATAACGCTGTTCTCAGTGATCCTGAATGTCATCACTATTATTTTGATAACTATGATTGGCAGGTTTAACAAAAAGGCTGAGAGATGCATGCTTAATGAGACTGAACTTTTTCCGTCTCTGGAGGTATTTCCCTTCAGGTCAGGACTGAGACACATGGATGGGTTGGTCTAAGGGAGTTTGCATTATTGCTTCTAATATAATATTCATTCTCTGGATTTGCTCGTACAGAAATTATTCTCCCAGGCTTTCAGTCTGGCAAGCCTCATTAGTACTAAAGATTTTCTACTATGTATAGGAGAAAAATAAAACCTTTGTTTTCATTTACCCTTTTGGTAATGCAAGACAGAGCAAGGTAAATATTACAGACAAGAATGTCCTCCCAAAAGGTAATCTTTTCATAATGATTGCAGCTAGAATTAATAAGAGACTCCTAAAATCCTCCTGTTCCTTCCTGGTCAATCCTGCAGCTACATCCTGGGAGAACTCTTACACATACAAACAATTTAAACTCTGTTTTTAATTATTAGAGGCCAAGCAGTGACCTGTGATATTATTTGTCTGCTCAGTCCTGCCCTATGATTCCCAAAATTGCCACCTTTCAGCTTGTGAGGATCTCAGTGACACATCCTTCCCCCACAACCTTTACAATTTAGTTTCATGCATTTTGTAAAGCATCCCTGAATCATTGCATACTTTACTCAGTTTACAGTGTCCTCAGTACAAACTTACTCCATGCAAATGTATTGAAACTGTTCATTGTACATTTACCTGCTGGAGGAAAACAGTTTCACCAAAAATACTTTGGAAAAGCAATTAAATACATTAATTCCAATGCAGTTGTCTTTAACATGTGTGGTTTTAATCCCTGAAATATCTATAGTAAACAGAATGAGATTGGAGATAAAAATCACACCTCATTTCATACTTCCTCCATATTACTTTTATTGACCTAGAACTGCTTAAGAAGGGGTGAGGATGCACATGAGTTATAAGCCTAAGAAGTCTGATGTGACTGGCTGCAGCCACAACTAGAAAACTAGAAGAAAAAATATTTCACTGCTCTCTGAGACTTCTGCAATGGAATGAAATGGATTAGCTGGTGTTGTCCCAACTAAACCTAGTAAACCACTTCTGTTCTTAGCATTGAGAGCACTGTGGGAGGCAGAAAGCTTCAGTGAATTCACCTGTGTGACCTGGCAGTGAATTTTCAGTAGAAAATCAGAGTAAGTATCCTCAAGTATACTCAAGGTAAACACTAATAATGACAGGTACTTGTTGTCAGCTTACTGGCTTCATCTCTTTGGGTGTCCTGTTGTAGCTGTGACCAGAATCACCTGTTTAAAACCATATGAGAGGAACGAGACACAGAATTTGTGTATCCATACTGAATTTCAGGGAGAAATGTCCTTATTGATCTAAGGTGGTACCTGGCTAAATCTGAAGTGTGTAGTATCTGACTGGGTTTATTTTCATCTCATCTGGTGACAAATTCTTTCTCCTTCCGTCACAAAGTAGTACAAGTTTATTAGAAAAGACACAGATTCATCTTCTTTGCTTCTGTCTTTCTTTATGTATATTTTACATAGTCATCTTTATGTATATTTTACTTTCTAATGAAAATGCAGGATGCATAGCAGTCCAGTGACAGTGGATAAAATCATTCAGTGCTACTGTGTGCCATACTTATTCATATGCAAAGGTATTTTAATGCATAACCAACACCACACAAGTTACCTCTCCAAGATGTATGGCACTATTCACTGCACTTAAGCTTCAGCATAGGAGTAACCACACATTCACAGAATGGAGTAAATTATTTGCGTAAGTTTAGTTGCCCCAGGAAGTCTCATGGGCTCTTTGAATGTAATTGTTTTATTGTGTCTTTTTTTACACTATCTTCCTTCCTTCCTTCCTTCCTTCCTTCCTTCCTTCCTTCCTTCCTTCCTTCCTTCCTTCCTTCCTTC
>VZRN01004513.1:223022-237790 GCA_013397935.1 Dasyornis broadbenti | reverse complement strand
AGCAGTTTTGGGGAGACTGCTTGCCTGTGTGGGGACCAGCGTCACTGCAGCAGTGTCGGGCGGGCTGCCGACAGTGAGACCCATGGCTACGCAGAGGAAAAGAGCCTCTCCCCGGGCAGGGGAAGAAGATCTGGGTGATGAACTGACCTAACCCCCCCCATGCCTTGTTCCTTTGTGCAGCTGCTGGGAAGGAGGGAGGGGGGTGAGCAGAGAAATGGTGGCCTTGAAGGGTTTATTTTACTTCTCATTTACTCCTCTGACTCTGTTAGCAATAAATTAGATCACTTTGCAACCTAAGTTAGTCCTGTTTTGCCTATTCTAAGTGCGTCTTCTCCCGGGTTTCCTTATCTCAACTCATAAGCCCTGGGTGTGGGTGTGTTAATTTGGGGGTACCTGGCATTTGGCCAGGCTCAAACCTTGACAGTGGGCCATTATTCTCTTTGATTCCTGTTGCTAAGAAGTGGCTGTAGTAACCAAGCTGTTTATGTACTTGTGCTTTAAAAGGGAATCAGAACTGTTAAAAGTCATTTTTGCCTAAATCCTCCTGTGTAATATCATTCAGGTCCCTTCATAATAGTGAGGATTATGGGATGTAATCATAACTGTATGGCCATGAATCTCAGCCTTGATATATCTTGTAGCTGAGCTGCATAATGTCTAAGAAGCTTTCAGCTCCTGCTGTGCTCAACATCTGAGCCACAAGAGAAGTCTTCCCATAACTCATACTGCTATTGTTATCATTATTGATATTAAAACGTAATTATTTTAAAGCTCAGGTAATGATTACTTTTCATTATATTGCTGCTCAATATACAGTTTTTGCCATCATGGAGTTAATGTTTTTTAATCAAATAAGGGCTTCTTACTCATCTGCTGATTTTGGTATAATTAAGTAGTATATTTGTCTTTGGATGTTTTACTGCAAAAATGTGGCAGATAGTCAAGTATGCCATTTAGGAACATTAAATAATTCACTCCTCTGAAATTTTATCTAACAGCAGTCATTTCGAAACCCATTAGAATGGGTTTCATCAATAAATAAATAGCACATCAGCCAGTTTCCTATTATGCCAAAGTAACAATGTTATATTTAAAAATGTGCAGATATATCTGCTTTCTGAATTTCGTACATCAGAGTTCTTTATGCTTCTCCATAACCTACATTGCATTTTAATTTATTACATTTCTTAAAAACAGGGTACTTTTCCTATGCTTTGTCATTGCAGACTCTTCCTTGACTGGTAGAACTATTTAGTTGACATTTCTAAATAGACTGTATTTTTCATAAACGTCATTACCAGCAAAAAAAAAAAAAAGAAAAAGAAAAAAATCTAACAATTATAGATCCCCAGACAAAAGGATCAAAAACAACTTTGAAAGGTTAGCTGGTCCAGTCCTTCTTCACCAGGAAAAGATTTTCATAAGTTTTCGCTGGTGCTCCCTCTGGTTATAAATTTTATCCTTAATCTTTACTGAAGTGAAACTGGAGTTTTTAGCAGGCTTTCGTCCTCCTCTTCATACACACACACAGTATTTGAACCAGAGTTTCAGAGGCTGTGAAAGAGCTATATGTATTCTGAGCAGGACCACAGGCTGGATGTCTGGAGTTAAGCCTACAGGATATGCTGTGGAAAATGCATGCCCTCAGTTAACATACTCCTTGGAAAGGGAATGACAGAGTCCCAGACAGCACCCATCATTCATTTTCTCTATTTGCCTATAAAGAGAGTATCAGTTTCAGGAAACTCTCAAGGGAAACTGGTCAGCCTATCACTTTTTTGGCACTGGAAGATGATTTCATCTGGGTTGAGGTAGGGTGGCAGCTCTCCTGTAAAAGAAACAAATAGGGGAATAAGGAATATGTGACCATTAGTCCTGTGCTGAACATGTTTTGTCAGAGATTTATATATCATTAGAGGAGGAGAAAATGGAATTAAGCTTGTCCACTTAAAACTTGTCCTCTACAGTGTTCTTCACCTGGAGATGTCCTGGTCTAGGGTATTACTTTACAAGTATTTGCCATACAAAGCTGCAAATAAAGGGTCAGCAGAAACCTCTACTGAAAGTACAGTGAGAATTTGTTAGGAAAAAGGCAGATTACAGAAGTAAACTTCTGTCAAAATTTCTACTTCTCTACGCTATCAAAATGATATCTTTTATTGGTTCTTGTGAAGATTAAGGTCCTTTACTTCTGTCCTTAAAAATGGTGACTCATGAAAAATGCAACATTCCTTTAAAAACAAGAATAAGCTTTTGGCACCTATGACAGAGAATCTTGTATTCCTGCTGTAACACCTAGAGAATTGAAATGTGTTGAAAGTCCTTACTTTCCCAAATGTGCTGGTAGGTTTCCAGAATCTGGTTTTGGATTTCTGGGACATGTACATTTTTGTAGGAAACTGAATAACAATTTTTTAAGTTTGTAACAGTGTCTTTGAAGCAAAGCAATACTCTGCACATTCCGAACTGACAAGAACAAACTGGATTGTCAGAGCTTTTATTAGTCTTTCTCCTTGACAGCACATCTCACTGACTGTTAGGCAACCTCCAAAATAATTTTGTGCATGATCTGAGATGTGATAAACTATCTCTCCCTGTTATTGATGTTCTCTCTCCTCTCAGAAGGGTGGTATTAAACCAGATGGAATCTGAAAGGCAGGTTATTCTTTAGCAGTACTAACACTCGGTGTGTCAAACAGTGCAAATCGCAGCATGAACAAGAGCATGACAACAAAAGGGAGTAAAAAGCGTATGTAAGGGAGAGAAGATTTGTTGATCACTCAGTAAAATCTCATGCAGGTGATGGTGGTTTGTTTCTGTGGAGCCACTGAAAAGGGTATGAACTCTGAAGAAAATGTCAATTACGCATTGAATGATGTTTTAAAGTACCAAAATATAGAGAGTGTTCCGTCTTTTTACTGGAGACAGTCTGATATACATTGGCTGTATATAGATATATATTGCAACTTAATGACCAGTCATCTCTATTGCTGTAAATCAAGTGTTCTTTTCAGAATCAAATTGATTGCCTTCTTTGGAGAGGAGTGGGGGGAGCGGGTGTGGAACAGGAATATAAGGAAGTTGATTTATCTCCTGTCTTCTGTTTTTTGGATAGTGGTAGCATTTCTTCCTGATACTTTGCAATTTTACTCTCCACTTGTAAAACCCGGTAATAAAGCATTGTCTTACAGATTTTCAGAAAGAAGATTTGCAAATGATCTGCAAGCCACCACAATGTGATGGATATTTTGAAATTGGCCACGCTTTACTCCTACACTGAAATCTGTGATTAGTGCTGCTTTTGCCATGGCTCTGCCATCTTTGCTGTGTTGGTAAATACCGTTAGACAGACGTGGAATATACTAGTCAATACCACTCTGCTAATGTGGTTTATACCAGCTTTCACAGTGATATGCATTAAGCCAACAATCTGCCTCACTGGTAAGCTTATCTCTTTACACATAAGCATATTTTCCAGAATTAGCACGCATGAACTCCTCACATCTGCAGTAGCTGAGTTTCATATCATCAAAATTTCATATTCCAGAGAGCACATTGCACAAATAGTCTTCAAGAAACAAGGTCTCATTCTATGTGATGGATTGGGGCAGTAAAGCCAGTGTTGCCACTTCTGAGCTCCTGAAAGGACCAGAAACACACAGCTTGTGGTCACTGGTATTTGCTTCAATGAATCGGATCCAGCCCTTCTGTAGCTGATAAGCTAATATGTGATATGTCACAGGTTGCTTTTTTTCTCTCTTCTTTAAACAACATTCAGTTGTGAGATTATGATACCAATACTTCAGTTAGGAAAGTAGGGGTTTTTTCTTCCTTAATTATTATTGACAATGTGATATGTTGTGCCATCGATTTTTGCAAATATCTTAAAAAATGTGGTTTTGTTAAGATAGTTAGCATCAGATGGCTGAAAATAGTCTCCCAGCTGCAGTTGGAAAGGATAAATGGCATTTTAAGGACATGATTTTTTTTTTTCAAATTGTGAAAAGTTTTTTAATCTAAAATTTTATTTTCCAAATCAAAGTCCTAGAGATGCAAGGTGTAAATTAACCTAGTCTAACCTATCAAAATACGGTTGTTACAGATCAAACTGTTTCCCATTTTTACATTGTTTTTTATCACGTTAAGAAAAAGATCACAGAAATATTGTAAATGCAACAGTGATAGTGTATCAAAGCATGATCATTTTTATGGCCTGTTCTTGCTAAATTACTTTCCATGTTTCCTTATAAAAACAGTCAAAAGAAAATTAATCTTAGTTTACTGATTCTTGTGCTTAAACAATTAATTAGAAATATCTATAAAATTTTAGAGCCCCAAGTAAACCTTTAAAATACAAACCCATTTATTTTCCCAGACTCTGTTACTGTAATATACACTGGATTGATGGGGAAACGTACATGAATTCATAAATACTTCAACTGCCTCCCTTTCTGTGTGATGGATTCAACAACACGAAATGCCAAATCTTCTTTTAAGATTTATCTCTTTTCGTATCATAGTCATTTGAAGATCAGTGTGTATGTATTTGCTATGAAGATATATCCCCTCTAAGATGCAAATTTTCTATAATATTAACCTTTCCTTTGAGCTATGTAGGCAAATCAGCAAAATACCAGTTACTCAGGACAAAATTTTGTGGAAAACCAGAATATTTTAAATTTCAAAAGCTATAATATTCATGTGCTATAGTGCAATACTCCTATGCTGGAGATTTTAGACAGCTTGCTCTTACAAGTCTGGCCAAACCAAATTGTCAGCATCTTCATCTTATGCTCAAATATGCAACACTCTGGATGCATCCAAAATGGGAGTTTCCTCTGGCTGTGCAGTGGCTCATGGAAAGACAGCAGAACTACTCGTAAGGACAGAGTTAGGGACCCTGAAAAGACAAGCTGGTATCATAAATGGGGTTCCAGAGGGATTGAGTGCTACTCAGTGGGTTCATCTTTCTTCTGTAGGCTTGACCATCCAAAATCATCACTTTAATGCACTTTTTGCTATGATTTCCTGCACACAGCTAGTCACAGCTTCTAGCGGTGTGTTAACAGTGAATACGCAATTGACAGCTTACTGTAATAAGCAAACTTAAACAGCCTGAAAGATCATGTGTAGCAAAAGTGTAACTCTGTAGTGTATGTATCCGAAGAGGGTACTTCATAAAGCCAAATCACAAGGAAGCAAATTGTTTTTAACAAGGCATTTTGCAAGCATGTGCATAGTCATTTGATTTGCAGTATATCTTTAACTGATATAAAAGAAGTGTGTCTTAATTAAACTCTTTTTCATGACCACATTTGCGTTTTAGTGTCTGTGTTCCTACTTATGAAATAAAACAATGGATGTTTAATATATTGCAGTTCTACAGATGCACCCTTGTAGCTCTCTTATATTCCTGCAGTTAAAATTCCATTACCAGTTCTAATGCAATCTACTAGTTTATACAAATGTTCACAGAACAAAATGTTGCAGTCTAGTGTGCTGTCAATTAAAGTAAACACAAATTGAGTAAAAAATTTAATTGAATTCACCAGTTACAGGCAGATTATTCCTACCTCTGGGTTTTTTTCAGTAGTTTGCATAAAAAAAGTATAGTACTAGAACTCCACAGTTAATATTGTTTGCCCAACAGTTTGAGCAGTTCTTAGGAGAGTGAAAAACATTAGATGAGTTGTCATACTCTGTTGTGTGATCCTGCTGATGTCTGAGAAGTATAAATACCGTTTTTTTCCAGGAATGCTAGAAGAACCAGAAGGCAGTAGGCAGTTACTGACTTTGATCAACTGTTAATAATGTCATGTCTGTCTGCTGCTTCTCTTCTTGTTTACAACTATTTCTTCATCTTTTCTAGTGTCGTTCTCGATCACACACAGATTTTATCCCATATAGAAATCACTATTATGATGTTTGCATTTGAGGAAACCCATAGTGGAAACCCACTACTCTATCATGTTTATATATTGTTTTTATTGTTCTGAGTTCATTATCTAAAAAGGAGTCAAAATAGTTCATGAATTTAAAGAGGAGTGTGATTTGGTTTTGGATCAAAGCTAAGTTAATGATATTTTTCATGTGTATACTATATATCCCTCATATATATTTAATATAATTATTGCATATTATATACAACAAAACAATGTGAATAATTATAGAAAATATATAGAAATATTTTGTATGTTATTGTATCATATTAATAATGTTATTAATAAATTAATATTTGACATATTATTATAGATGTTATTATTACAGATTTTACAGATCACATATAAATCTATTCTAAACCCTAAATTCTCCAGGTGCTTTTCACAAGAGTTTTACACAAGCAAATTAATTTTTTTGTCAGATACCTACTATTATAGAACAAAAAAATTTGAAATAGATGAAGAATGGTACCTGCTTATAATATTAAAGATTTGAACAGTAATTTAGTCCAAAAAGTAATATGTTTGACTGTGACACTTAAAAAACCCACTCAGTGTTTCAGAGGAATAGAAAAATGTGAGCTTTAGCCAATAGCTATTTTACTATTCAGAAGTCACATGAGGCAGCTATGATTCTCTTTCTATATTTTGCTGTATTTCTTCCTCCTTTTCTGTTTATTATTTTTTGTACGGTCCTCTGTTACATATGATTTATACAGGAAACGGTATGTTGTGATTTTAGTGTCCAGCTGCCAGCTAGTGATGTGTCCTAGGCACTTTCACTCTTTATTTTTACATCTATTTTTCCATTTCAGTGACTCATGTGTGTTTCCAATACCTTTCTTCTAATCCAGAAACAGACAGGTGCCTGTTTTCAGGGAATGGTGTCTCTTTTTTTTCATTCATCCATTTCTTAAGGACAAGGAATCAGATATTTAAACTCGATCATCTGAGCTTTTCTATATTTTTGAGTGAGACATGTTTTCAGCAGATATTCTCAGCAGCTTCCTCATTTAAGTTGGTCTGCTCCAATGAAACCAGAGGCTTGAAATTCCTCTAGTCAGATAATAAATGTGGTGTTTGGGCTTGTTATGGATTTTTTAATAAATAATAATACCTATTATTTGTTTTCAAGTAAATATTTGTTTCACAGTTGTTACCCAAATGGCTAGATTAAGTAGCCTCTTAACTTGTGTAGTAAGAAGAGGAAGAAAAGCATCTAAAGCATCTTGTTTGGAAATGTTTCAAGTATTACACATTTCCAAAAAAGAGAAGCTACAACTTCATAGGTGTAGAAAACAAGAGGCAGAGACAAGAGTTTTGCCAGGAGGCGAAGAAAAGAGGTTCAAGGAAAGGGTGCTAATCCATATACGAAAATAACTTTTGGTTCTTTTGTTAAGATTGCATTGAAGCTGATTAATTTGGGTCTATTTTTCAATTTAATTATTAACCCCATTTGTGCTATGGAATAGCAACAAAGTTATTTTTTATTGCAGTGTTGTCCATTGCATCTCCACGAGATTCATCTAAGCTGCCAATGCTCTTATTGATGCCTTTATTAGGGCTGCCAACGTTGCTTGTTTCTTTGAAGTGTTTCAGACTGATGGAACGCGGTACCTTTCATCTTTTCCTGTGTGCTGAGCACAGGCATGGGTCTTTCTCTTTCTGGAGTGGTGCTTTAGCCCTGGCTAACAGTCACTCACTCCCCTCCTCAGAGGAGCACGTGCAGGGAACAGACTGAAGACAGGGAGATCACTTAGCAATTGTCATGGGGAAAACAGGCTTGACTTAGGCAAAATCGATTTAATTTATTGACAACTAAAATAGAGTCAGGAGGTGCTAAACACCTTTCCTCCCCACTCCGTTTTTTCCTGTGCTGAGCTTCATTTCTTCATTCCCATTTCAGCTACCTTTTTCTCCCAAAACAACAAAAAGGGATGATTGAGGTTGGAAGGAACCTTTGGAGATCCTCCAACTAAATATACCACAAACTTGTAGAAAAAGGCTGATCACTAATCTCTGAATCAATATTTGGTGCCTGTGAGTCATAGAAAGACAGCAAAATATAACCTAAACAGTTTTTTGGGGGGGTTTCGTGAGCTATTCTTGTTTTTTTGCAGTTTTTTTTGGAGTGGGGTTGTATTTGTGGGGTGGGTTTGGGAGGGGTTGACAGGGAGTGATGTTTTTCTGAGAATTTTAACAGCTTTGTTCTTCTATTTGTCATTTTTGTTCTGCTTGTATCGTCCTAACATCATGCTGACTTCAGCAACCACACAGTGCTTGCAAGTTCTTGCAAGGCATCTGCTTTGCTCTGTATGGTGCCTTCTGGAACAAGACAATGATTTTTTACAGTACCCAGCCACCACTATGTCTTCTAAGCTGAATTATTGGTGGCTTAGCCACCAGTGCAGGAGGAAAAATGGAGAAAATGAGAGCAGAAAGATGGAGAGACAGTGAAACACCATGGAACTGAATGATAAATAAATAGTATAACTATATCTGAATCATCACATTTTGCAGATACACTGGAGAAAAGACAGAAGAACTGGGAAGCCAAAAGCTCTTGGCTTTCATAATGAGGCATTTCTGGTGCTGCATCATCCTGATGGTCAACAAGAAGTTGTTGATTGTTCTCAAGCCCTCTGGTTCTCAGGGACGCAGCTTGCACAGTGCTGACTCTCCATGCTGGGAGTCGGCTGGCATTGGGTTAGAACAAAGATTTCATACCAATTTCTATGTGCTGTGATATGACAAATCATCCCTATACAGTCCCTTTCACTATGAAAGTATGAGTTCTGTGAAGTGACAAAGCAAGCAGATATCTGACCCTCCCACTTTCCCTCATCTGAGGTAATTAATATGTGTGTAACTGAGACCAATAGATTGCATGAGATGAGAGAAGAACGCAATTCAGATTAATGTTGCCATGTTTTTGTAATAGTAATTTTTTTTCACCAACAAATCCAGTCTGTATGGTTTCACTACACATAGTTTCAGAATCCCTTATTAACAATATATTTTATCTATTTATTCTTTACTCATGCTCTGAAGTGACATATCATTCATGTTGTTATCTCCTCAAGAAACCTAGTCCTTTATCAATACAGGTTGCATACTAAATGTTTATACATTTTTTTCTTGACTTTGAATACATATGTTTTTGACACAATTCCAAATAATTTTATATGATTTTGTGACTATGCTAGCTAGTAGTAAGCTGAACTTTTTAAATGATCATAAGTGTTTCCAAGGACTTTTTAATTATAAGTGAATTTTCCAATTCATTGGTGTAATAATTCATCTGCATAACATGCATCCAGGTGAATGAGCACAGATTAGTTTTATTTAAGTCACCCATTTTAGAAGTCATTAAGTGTAGGGGAAATTTCATTGAGTAATTGTCTCTGAAAAAGTTGCCAAAATCGTCAATGAACATTTCTCACAACTAATTGCTTAATAGTTTTACTTTATGCTTCATTGTACTATTCCTGCTGCATGCAATAAAAAGCACAGCCCACCTCAATTTGAGGCACTTCTCCCAAAACATGTAGAAAGATACAGTATCTGAATGTGTTCTCACAGATGATAGCGTCAAACAAAGATATATCTGGATTTTCATTCGTTATAGTTTTCATAAATACAAGTGGCTAGAGTTTCCCTGGCAAAACCTCCACTTCCCTCCTAGATCAAGACTCGGAAGAAGGGAATAGAGAGTTTAAATTAATTTTCTTTGTAATCTCAGGTTTTATTCACCTTTGTCACTGTGCAGTAACTTTCTGGCTTTTATTCTCAAAGGAGAACTCTTTTTCCCTTTTTGCTGTGGGTATCATACAATTAAAATGGGAAACATTCCTCTGGAACAGAGTAAGTATGCTGTGTTAAGTTACCAGAGTTTCTACATTTGAAAACTAAATTTTCAGCAAGTGTAATGATTTATGTTATTAGAGCAGAAAACAATTATGATTGATGATCTCCCTAGGACAACCTGCAAATAGGGAATCAATCAGTCAAGACTACTAGAAGAAGCAGGAAAATGTTTCTTCTCAGTAGGATCTTGCATAGAACAGAAAGAGAGGAGAGAGACACAAGTCTCCTCAGCAGACTTCTTCATTTTTAATTTTTTTTTTAAGCTAAGCTGGCTCATTTGAAATTGATGAGTCAGTCTCTCTGTTCCTTACCTTCTTCTTTTCCACAGGTATCTCAAAAATAGAGATGGGGAACCACAGTGCTGCCTGTGCCATACTGCAGGTTTGGGGAGGAGGATAAATGCATAAAGACAAAGAAGCAGAGGTGAAGTCTTAGATGGGAAAGGAATGGAATAGATTTGACATATGAAGGTAAAATTGTCTGGGGCAGAGCAAATGTGCTGGTTTAAAACTGTCTGTGGTGGTCATGGCTGATCATGGCACACATAACTTTCCATTTTCTTTAAGCACTAGGAACAGAATAACTTTTCTCCTGTAATTAACCTTATAGCTTTCCATTTTTAATGAAAATAAATGTAGTAAATAGGAGTGTGGCCTTGAAAGAAGCCACAGATTATTACCAACCCCATTTCTATACTTAGAAAAACTGATGTAATGAAGAAATGAGAAATGAGACATTGATCACTATATTTACATTTCTAAATTAAGTTGTCCTGCCTGAGTCTAAGTGAGTTGCTTTTGGTTCTCATTGTTTCCAGTACTGTGAAATTAAGCTGTTCCTAAGCCTGATTTGTCTTATTCTAAGCATTTAAGATACGTAAGATGAAATGTTTTGGAGAAGGCTTTTCTCTCACGTCCTTAAAGTCCTTAAAGAAAGCACTGAGACAATCTGACTTAGTCTAACTTTTAAATCCCTAAGTGAACTGTGGTGTGATCCACTCCATCTTTTCCTAGATGTCTAGGCAGACACCAAATTTTCTCTCCAGCTGGCTATTTCATTATCTATATTAAATCATTACCATGGGAAAAAAAAAAAATCTTAGTATCAGTAAAAAAGAATTTGGAATCAATGGTGTGGTGATTTCTCTGTAAAATCTTTAAAGTCTTAAGTAAATAAAAAATTTTAAAAATTGTCCTTGTCTCTAATGTTAGTTAGACGTAGCTAGTGGGTGCCTACTTCCCTAAGTTTGTGCTTTTACCAAGGATGAATTCTGATATTGTTGTGAAATAAGTATCACCAAGTTTTAATTCTGAGTAAAAATAGCCTATTAGAAGTTATTTCACAATTCCAAATGGAATGTAAGTGGAGACTTTTTTTCGTTATCAAGTTAAATGCACTCTAAATTTTAGGAAGCTAAAATGCCCCATCTTTTTCTATGGGTAGCATACTTCCCCTTTTTCAGCTTGTTTTTATTGTGGGGTTTTTTTGGTGGTTTTTTGTTGTTTTATTTATTTTCTTTTTTTTTGTTTTGTTTTTTTTGTTTTGTTTTGTTTTTTGGTTGGTTGGTTGGTTGGTTTGTTTTTTTTTTTTCCTATAGCATAGAACTGGAATTTGTAGTTCGTGTTTTAGATTTTTGTCACATTCATATTTTTAATTAAGTCTGGGATTCATCATCAAGATCACATGACAATCTACCTTTCTTATGAGAAGCGATAAAGATTGTTTTAGGTCTGTAGTTTTTATCATATGCTATCTTTACAAAATGCAAACTTGATTAGACTTTAATGTTTCTTTTAAAATGAACAGGATAAGAAAATCTAACAAGCACTGGCTTTTGTTCCAGGGAAAGCAAATGAGGAGGTGTCACAGTAGACTGAAATAAGTAATTCTCTCGCCCTACAAAAATACATGCAGGAATAATTCAGATTCATATCTCTGAAACCCTAATAAATTGAACAAAAAAATTTTTTTTTCCTCACATTGCAGGAATACAGATTTATTGAACTCTTAATAGTTGACAATCTTGTTTTAGTCAACATGATAATTCTACTTGTTGATCTTGGCACACAATATAGTTCTTCCAAGTAGATGATAATGAAAGGTTTTTCTATCTTGCTTTTGCTATAAATATTTTATATTCCCAATGCAGTAGCATTGCATTTATCTCTGAATGGTAGTGCAAAAATGAAATTTGTTTGACTCAATTTGTGATTTATAATTCCGTACTAGTTCACTGGAATTTTGTTTTTTCTTGTCATGAAAGTTGGTTGGTTGTAAGCATTCCTATTCTTACAGGAGAGAGTCAGAAGCACAAAATAGAAAAGTCACACACACTAAAACAAAGCTCAAATGAGATATAACAAGAATAAAATTTGCTTTTGGAACATAACAAAGTGAACAATAATATATTTACTCTATGCAGCATATTGTCTTTTTATTTCTGCAATGTTTCTTTCCCCTTTATTGTTTTTTCCCATTTTACATAGAAGGAAATGAAAATAAAAAATACACAGATAACAAGTTTGAATCCTCTAGCAAATCAGCATGCAGATGTATTTCATTTGGAATTTTAAAGTCAAGTTGAAAAGGAAAATAAATACAAATTTTCTGTGGTGATTTTGTTGGAAGCTTCATCAGAAGGACTTTGTAGAATTATATATTTTAGATTAAAATTTACTTCTGTTTTTTTTGAGCCTGTTCTAGTTTCAAGTTTCTTGCACAGCTGAAGTAATAGACTGAGGATTCTCTAGACTGGATACACATAGAGGTATGGATACATGCTGCCTTGCCTTTTTTTCCCCACCCAGTTGATATTCCTGTCTCATTAACAATAGGTTTCCCTTCTCCTTAGTACAGCTGAATCTTTTTCAATGGGTGTATTGCCTGGCTCCGCTATTGAAAAGCTGAACCTCTCTTTTTGGAATGCTTGAGTCAACATGGATACATCACAGGAAGTTTAAGAGCTGTTCCCACTGTGATTAATAAAATCAAAGCTTTCTGAAATGTGCTATTCCCTGTGCAAATTGTCAGAGAGCAAATGGAGGGGAAGTGGCAGCACCATCTGCCATATTGCAAGCAGCATCAAAGAGGGGTGACTGAAGAGAGTGAAAAGCAATTCATTTGCTCATCTTATCCTTGCTCGTCTCTTTCTGTTGAACAAATTTGCTGAATCAAACCATGCAACTACTAGAATTAGTTGAAAGTGTGGTCTTTTCTCAGTTGTCTTATATACGTGTACAATTTTTTGGTTATTGTATTTAGACTGGAATCTGACATGGTGAAACCAGTGGGAATGGGCATCTTCCTATCTGTTCTCATTAAACTTCTGTTATTTTATACTATTTGAGATAGTCCAGTCCTCTTAAATTAATGACAAACGACTACAATTACTAGAGATGTCCTTGGAATTTTTACATACTTGAAGTACTAGGAAAACTTCACTAATGCATTAGCGTTCTGGAAGAAAGAACTCACTGATCTTGGAATTCATTATCATAAAGAAAAGTTTTCACAGGTACAGGAATCTTCCCAGGAATAGCTTATGCAATAAGTACAGAAGAAAGCCAGGCTCACATTTTAGGTGGGGTTGAAATGAGTGCTTGTACGTCAAATGTGCATTTGTACTTGGACATTTTAAATACTTCTGTCTTTTCTTATGAATTTAAGGTTATGAAATTCTTGATTTTAATGGGGACAGCAGGATTTATCTCGAGTAACCTTGATCAATTCTGATGATCAGAACAGGAGGAATATTTAGAAGGAACACTTTTGGCTGCTCTATTACATGCATTACCATCAAATCCTTGTCAGAAGCCTATCAGCTGGAAAAATGATCGTGAGAGAGTGGACATAAGAACCAAAATAAATGTTGATCTCAGATTTGGTTCAAGGCTTGAGATTCAAGGCAAGGTTTCTGTTGACATAAGAAATGAGAACATAGCCATTCACATGGTTTATGATGAACAGTAGAATTTTAAGGCTGACTGATAGCCTTGATACGAAGCTGGAGGTTTTAAATTTAAAATCTGTCAAGGAGAAGGTTAAGGCTTATGCTTTATTAGGAGTGAGGACAAGAGGGTACGAGAAATTATTACGTGTACAAATAGTGGGCCTATGCCTGTCTGTCCCATTGAACGTATTTTCCTGCATAACTTTTGCAGGAGTCTGACATCATGTTTTAGGGTTAAATAAAATGTGCCAACTGTTCTTTGAACGGCAAACAGCATAAAGGCTGTCAGAAAGGAATTGTGACAAAGCTCTGTGACTGTGTGGCAAAGCTGATCAATGATATACCGTTGTGTAACAAACTTTTGAAATTCCTTGTTAATTTTTTAAAGTTATTGTTGTGGGGGTTTTGGGGCGTTTTTAATTTGAGCTTTATTTTAAGAGTAATGTGTGCTATTTTTTTCTATTAGTTTTCATTGGGTTAATGTGTAGATATAAATGTATAAAAAGTGAGCTGTCCATATTATGCACTTTTCACAACGGCAAACTCAGTGACTTAAAAATCTCCTAAAAATTATTTTAGGGGGCACAGTACATATAAATTTAAGTGTTCATAATCAATTAATTTCTCTCTTTCTCTTTCATAGAATTAGCATTTTTCATTGGTATAATGCCAAGCAGTTGTGCTGAAAATTAAAATTCATAAGAAAAGAAGATAAAATATCTGAAGCTCTTCAGCTGTGCAGCTGTCAAATCTGAAAATCTGGTGGAAAGTATTGTACAATTCCTACATTTAAAAGAAATAAATAAAACAATGTTGTTTGCATTGTCATCTTTACTGCTATCCAGATGAACAGACAGTATTTCAATTATAAATCCATTGCAACAACAATAGCGATTCATTTTTATTCATTAAAATAAAAAAGCCTAAATAACATATGATATGACACTTGGATTTTTCTATAATTGCATATTTATTCAGGAGGGACAATGCATATGCCAGATGTACAAAATAAT
>VZRN01004513.1:189250-218775 GCA_013397935.1 Dasyornis broadbenti | reverse complement strand
TTTTTTTTTTAAATATATATTCTATACAATTAGGGTCCATTCTGTTTGGGTTGTCTTGTTCCACATATGCTGGTCATGATATTAGATTTGATGGTGTATAAATAAATACGTATTGTTCATGTTTGTGTTTGTGGATCGGATCACAGCATCTGAGAGTCTTGTGACCTTTTGTTGAGTCTTATGACTCTCAGCAGAAGCTTCTCCAGATCCAGATGTAGTATGATAGTCATGTTACTTGAAGAAGAGAGGAAAGAGTAACATTCTCACTGACTGTTTTACGTGTATAATGAGGGGCAGAATAGAATTTACCCAGGTTCACAGAAGAATCTTATTATGTAACCAAATCTGTAAACTTTTGTGGGATATTTCTCAATGATAGGTCTTGTAAAGAAGAAACTGATTTATTAATTTGTTTTAATTCCAATAAAGCTGGTACATGAAACTATTTCTTTCTTCTGAAAAAAGACTTGTAAGAAAATGTCAGTAATCCTGGCTTGCAGAAATATGTTATTCAGCTTTGTCTCAAAGGTAATCCTTTCTTATAATTCTTCCTCCAGGATGCACAGACAATTAGTTCAAGTGATCTTCAATTGTCAAATGATAAAGGACTAGAAGATATTATGTGTCATGGAGCTTCTTTGTCTGCTAGCTATAAAAATTCCCCTTATATTGAGATTCAGTAGGATGGATGAAAGCAGAAGAAAGACTTGAGGAAATTTGTAGATCAAAAATTAGACATCAGCTGGCAACGTGCACTTGCTGAGCAGAAAGGATGCAAATGTATCCTGGGCTGCATCAGGTTGAGGGAGGAGCTTCTCCCCCTTTGTTTTGCTCTCATGTGAGACCCCACTTGGAGTATTGGGGTCTGGCTCTGGGGTCCTCAGTACAGGAAAGACATGGACCTGATGGAATGGGTCCAGAGGAAGGCCACAAAAACAGTCAGAAGGATGGAACACCTCCTTATAAAGAAAACCTGAGAGTGTTGGGATGGTTCAGCCTAAAGAAGTGAAGGCTCCAGGGAGACCTTTTTGCAGCCTTTCAGCACTGGAAGGAGGCTTATAAGAAAGATGGAGAGAGACTTTTTACCAAGGCTGAAAGTTATAGGACAAGGCACAGATGTTTTAAATTGAAAGAGGGTAGATTTAGATTGAAAATAATGATTTTTTTTTTTTTTTTGCTGTGAGGGTGGTAAGACACAGGAAGAGACTGCCCAGAGATGTTGGGGATGTTCCCACTTTAGAGGTGTTCCAGGTCAGGTTGGATGGAGGTGTAAGCAACCTGATGTAATGAAAGATGTCACTGGCCATGGCAAAGGGTTTGAAACAAATGGGGAACCACAGGCCTGTCAGTGTGACCTTGGTGTTGGGGAGGTCACAAGGCAGATGGTCTTCAGTGCCATCCCATGGCACTTACAGGATAACCAGGTAATCAGGTACATTCAGCATGGGTTTATGAGAAGCAGCTGCTGCTTCACTTTCCTGCCCTTTGTCTATCACAAAATCAAAGAATCATCAGGGTTGGAAAAGACCTTCAAGATAATCTAGTCTGACCATCAACCTGGCACTACCACAGTCACCCCTAGATGACCTACATCTCCCACACAGTAGACGAGAGAAGGATTGTGAATGTTGTTTACCTGGACTTTAATAAAGTGTTCTTCAAGAATAAGTATTTTAGGGTACAAAACTGTTGGAAAGGAACATCTGTAATAACTTTTTTTCTCTACTCTTCTGCAGATAATAACTTATAAGCAAAAAGGAATATTTCCCTCACTGCAGTATCAAACTCATATTTCAAAGCTTGAGTTTTTCTTTCCTGTCATGCTTTTCACAAAATATGTGCACTTTATAAAGAAGAAATAAAGCAGGGTGTATTACACGAGTCATGTATATAATATGCTCCTTAGTAGACAGCATTTTATTTCACTGCAATGGATGGGAGAGAAATGGACATTTTCTTACAGACTGAGATCTGAATGAAGAAATCATGGGTTTCATTTTTAGTTAAATTTCAGTCTTATTTTAAAGTTATCTACTATCTCCTTTTATTTTGCATTTATGCTGGTTTTCCATCTGGTTACCTAATTAGATACCACAGACACCTCAATATGAATTTACTTCGGAATAGGTACCTCATCCCCACTCTGGGAAGGTCTCAGCCAAAGCTGACTATACAAGCCCTGAGGGAGAGTGACAGACAGCAGGAAAATGTGAGATGTGAACAGGCACTTTCTATTCAGGTTGAGAAGGTGGCCTTTGTGTGATTTATAAAATATTCAGACCTAAACACTGTCTTGAAAAAGTGTCTCTTGCCTGCTGAACTCCTTTTAAGAGCCATATTCTTTCGATATTGTTTAGTAAGAAGCAGCTTTATGGAACTGTGTGTTGAGTTGCTCTTTGACAGAGAATTGAGTACTTTCCAGAATTTGCTTTCCCGACACCAAAATAAAGTAATATTTGCTTCCTACTGGCCTTACTGTTATATTTTTGGATACACACAGCAGAGTCATAAGCCTGATTTCATATTTCTCTGCTACTATTTCAAAATGATAGGGCTCTCAATGACATGTACCCACCCTCCTAGATAGCTCGGCATCTTCCATTTGCCACTGGCTCAGCACATGTCTTCCAGATACTTTTAAAATTTTCACTTTTTTCCATCTTGTGCAGAAACTTTCACTCCGAGGGAGAAATCAGCGGTATTTGACAGCTGTGAATGTCTCCCTGCTGATGACAGAAAATCACAGTTCACTCAGCTAGAGAGGGGTTTCATTGACCTGAGCAATGCTAGCAACCAGGTTAACATGAAGCTCCAGCATTTCAGAAGCCTTATGCTTTTGATCATAGATAAAGCAGAGGAAGGACAGACATCACCAGTATCAGCAAGAGTAACAAATATGTTAAATGAGACAGACCCAAGAAGAAATACTGGGCAGCTCCAGCACAATCTTTCAGTGAAAGAGGCTTACGAGAAGGCTGGATGTGGACTTTCCACAAGGTCATAGGACAAGAAGAAATGGCCTTTAGCCGAAGGAGGGTCGATTGAGATTACATATTAGGAAGAAATTCTTTACTGTAAGGGTGGTGAGGCTCTGGAACAGGTTTTCCAAGGGAATTGTGGACTCCCCATCTCTGGAAGTGTTCAAGCTCAGGCTAGATGGAGTTTGAGCAACTGGATATAGCAGGTATCCCTGCCCACAGCAGAGGGGGTTTGAATTAGATGATCTTTGAAGTCCCTTCCAACCCAGACCATTATATGATTCTGTGAAATTTGAAAAGTCTCCATGGCTTCGTCTGATTTAGGTTTAAGCTTCAGAAAAATTATTCTCTGATCCCAAAGCTGTTGATAAGGCTCTCATGGAAAAGGACAGTGTGAGAGGTATTACTACAAGTCTTGTGCCTGCAACCTACTCACACATCAGAGTACCTGCATCCTTTTCACTGGTCCTTTATCCAGCTGTGCTAATCACCTTGTACTTCACAGAAGATGAGGACTGATTTCTCTAATCTTCCCCTACTCGTTTGAATAAGTCAGCGTGGCAATTTTAAATGGAGAAGATGGGAAGATTACTCTTCCTTGTCCTCATAGAAATCTTGAAGTGTGACATGCAAATATAATTTCCTTTTATATACCAGGAACTTCAGTTTCTTTTCTGGGTCTGGAATAGATGGGTGAACAAGGGAAATTGCACAGTTCTGTCCTTTGTCATTACTTTATTTTGGTAAAAAATTAAACTGTCACACTCTCAAAGAGCGTACTTTATTTTGTTAGAAGTTCATGAATTGTCGTGGGACCATTTGGTGCTTAACTGCCTGAATAGGCGTTAATAAGATTCCTAACTCAGTGCCACACTTGGGTACCTTAGTTATTGTATTGGCCAGTGCATTTGGTGAAAAATAGCTAAAAATTTTGCTCTCTGCTCATGAGGTAAGGGACCTAGGGAAGAAGGAAATGGAAAAGGCCTAGATGCTGATTCTTCATTTTCACCGGAAAGTTGTACTTTCAGGCTGGCTGGGTCACAGAGCCTTTTGAAAGAGATTGTGGGAATGAAACATTCCCCAGACCAGCAGGACAAAGGGATAGAGTACCCATGCAAGTTGAACATACACCTATGGGAGCAAGTGAGGTGCTGGCAGAGCTCACTGAGGTTTGTGCGAGGTTGCTAGCACTTAAAAGACTACATGTAATGAAGGGAGGGAGGTTTGTAAAAGCTAGTCAAAAACAAACGTCTCATCCTCTTCAAGACAGGCCAAGAGAATGGCCAAAGAGACTACAAGACAAGAAGTGCTTACACTGGTTTCTTTTCAGTTCATATGTTACCTGATGCAGGAGTAAATGGGTTTCCAAATTGTGATACTCCTTCTATGTAGAAGGTAGGGATGTGTGTGAGAATTAAAACACATTCATGCACTCTGATTTGCTCAAACATGAAATCAAGTTGACTAAGCCTTGTGTGGTCTTCTGAAAACGTACTTATTCTAAAAAAGACAAGGAGTATTTTTTTCTGGACTGTATTCCTAGCATGCCCCTACTCCTTTGGGAACAGGGAAGACTGCAGGCTTGTTGATAAGCAGCAGCTGTCACCAGAAAAGTCTATGTGTAATGTTGTGGTAGTGGATTAAGTGCCACTGAAGTACATCACTTCTGAAGCCTTTCTGTCTGTTAACTGTTGAAATAATTTATAGCCATAATATTCAGCCCAATGTGTACATCCATTTTCCCCTTTCCACCCATCCGTATTGACTGTGATGTCTGGTGGCTTTAAGGCTGTCTTAATGTTTCTTGAGCTTAGTATTCTGAGGACGTTTGGCCCTAGAGCCAGGCTGGACAGTGCTGGGATAAAAGTCTGCCTGTGCTGACTTGCTGCTCACCAATACGATCCCCAATCCTACCATTATGTTAAGAAAAACAAAGTTAGCTGTATGATTAGCTCCTTAATCCTTGTCTTCTTTTCCCATTGGAAATCTTTTTTTCCTCAAAGACAGTTATTATGGCCAACTCCCAAAATACTGGTTGCAGAAAATACTTTTGAGAATGTTTTTTTTTTTTTTCTGCTTGTGAGAAACTTCAAAAAATTAGATCTTTATTTCCATTTCTGTGGGCATAACTAAACATTGATGCAAAATATTTTGGCACTTCACCTGTTTTCAAAAATTCAGTTTCTTGAAAATAGTGAGAGAAGTTTGGTAGCTATTTTGCTAAAACTGTATGAACACAAAATGCCATTAACTTTCAGTGAGACAGAAGAAATCAGGTTCCAATAAGGGAGAATGCTTCTGTCCATTCTTTATGCTGGGTGGGCAGCAGGCAATTGAGATCTGAAAGCTTTGCATGGAAATTGGAATGACATTATCCGCAAACAAACCAGTCCTCCATTTTAGCAAATCCATTAAATACACAGTGCAGACAGAATAGTGTTGGCTACATCTTCACACATCAATAAGTCTTTCAAAGTTTTTTTAGGTGTTAGAAAAGTTTAATTCTTCTTTTTTTTTTTTTTCTCAAAAAAGAAATTGCTCTTTTCATTTTACTTGTTTGTGCTTCTCGTGTCTTGGACAGGTAAACTTTTGTGAAGTTGTGTTATCTGTGCATTTGTACAGCAACGATTGTGTTTGGATGCTGATCTGATTTTGGTCTCTTACTATTCTAGCAGTGTGAATGATACTTAGGGCTAAGAAATAAGAAAAAATTGTGGCTTTGGAGGTGGGAAAAGGCAAAATTAAAAGGAGTATAAAAACATTTGTCCTCCCCTACTTTGATGCTATGGAGTTCTTGTAGTCATCTCTTTCTCTATAAATAGTTCCAATCAGAGTTTTACACTACAGCTTAGTCACTGGTCTTACAGAGTAATGATTTCTTCCTAAAATGATGCTCATTAAACCCACAAATACTCACGTTGCCATACTTTGGGAAAAGAAAATTGCAACGCACAGTTAGGTGATGTTACATTGTTTTCCAGTCTTCTGAAGCCTGGTAGATATGGGTACAATCACCTCTGATGGTTATTGCTAACACAGAAATTTGGCTGGCAGCTCCCAGCACTGACAATCTCTTCATGCTTTTATTCATATAGGTCCATTTTTGAGCATAACTAAAGGGGAAAAAAAAAAACAAACCAACACATATAAACTGAAGCTGAAATGCCCCATGTACATGTTTCTGATTGATCTGTTTATTTTTAGAACCTTAAGTTAGATCTTAGATTTTAGTGTAAGGTCAAATGAAAATTGAGTGGTTTTCATAAATGTCAGAGTGAAGAAGAATACACACAAAAAACCCCTAAAAATATTCTGGCATGAAAAAAACCAGCTGGCTGAAGCTGACAAAAGAATATATGCTAGGGCAATAAATTAGCCAGAGTCCTTTGCAGAGTCTTTTCATATTTCATATTGAGTACTTGTTTCCTTTTGACTTGGTGAAGAAGGTCAGCTTGTAAGTAGCACCCTGTGAAATTGCCAAGGATCTACAGCCAGACAGTGAAAACTGATGTAACACAACTGATGTTAACAGAAATAAAGAGACATTGTGATGGCTACTTTTTTTCCAAGTTTGTTGATTTGCATTCCATCCCTGTTGGTTTAATGTATTTGCTGACACTCTTGTGTATTTCTGTGAATATGTGCTTCTGCCTTGCATAGATTCCCAGTATTTGAATGTGTTGGTGAATTGAAGTAGTCCACTTATTCTTTAATGTAAGGTAAAAAAAGAAAGCAGAAATTATATTAGCGAACACATTGTAGAGAAATCAGCTTGCTATACTTGTAATACTTGTTGAGCCACATTCTGTCACCTTTGACGTGTGTGGGTGCCAAGCTATAAGCTATGACAAGTAAAGGAAAATTGATGCAACTATAGTGACAGTAGGAGAAAGAATGGCAGAAGAAAAAAGGAAAAAACTGATACTAATATCCACCTCTGAACAGACAATAGTGCAGTATTTGCTCTTCTGTAATGCAACACTGTTGTGCATGCACTGTTGTGTCCCATATGTTTTGATAAGGATAGTCTCTCCGCTTCATTCTCTGCCCAGCCTAAATCTGTGTCTTTGTGGATATGATCATGCTGTCCAAGTAGCACCTACTAATTACTGAGAAAGTAGTTGGTTATTCTTGGGTTCTGAACAGCATTTTTCAATGGACTTGCATAACTTTCCTTCCCAAGATACTGACAAGACAATGAAGTATAACAGAAGTCTCTGATACTATTTATTTTGAATGAAGCTGGATTTCCTTACTTTCTACCCCTGTTCCCCACTCTTTTCTGTGATTAGAGTGATGAATCACTCATTTTAAGTGTGCTACAGTTCTGCCAGAGAGTACTCTAAATGGTGTTTCTTCAAACTTCCAATGTTGGTGGTCTAGAAACAAAACTTGCAAATGCAATCTCTATCACCTTAGTTCCCAGTAAATTTGAATATTAGTCTCTGTAATCTCCCCAAAGGTGTTAGACTACCCTCCGGCAGAACTGTTGTACATTTAAAAAATCACATCCATAGAGGTTGTAATTGCCTGATATTTACCTGGGGATGTGATCCCGATGGCTATGGCAGTGATACTCTCCTCTGACATGCAAAATCTAGTCTTGCATTCACTGATACTGGGTGGTACAGACTGCAGGTGTGGGTCTGCTTCCTGGACACCCTCATACAAAATTCATTCTTTTAGCTCTGAATAACTTTAACTATTTTTGGATGCTAAAAGGCTCCTTATAGACACTTGAATGACAACTGATTTTTGCATGCTTCTTCTTCAGAGAATTTCTAACCTGATCAGCTTTATCCTGGGGATACCTTAAATGGCAGTACAAGTTCCTCTGGAGTATGTCTGGCCACTGAAAGAACCCACAGAATGTGAATACAACCAAAACCAAGCTCTGAAATCTAAACTGATTTTACAGTTTTGTGTCCAGTTGCCAGTGCATAAAAGCCTTGACACAAAGTGATTACAGTAATTTAAACTTTTTAAGACTCTGGTCTACTGATTGATTTTTTCAGAGCTTGGGGTGTACTGTTCCTCAGCGCACGTTTCTGGAGGAAAACAGTAAGCAAGATATGCATAATCATTTCTGTTGCTGAGACATTGATACAAAAGCAGTAGTATTTCAGTCAAAGCATACATCCTAACATGAGTGCAAAATATGTGTAAACTCTCTCATTTTTAATGTCAGGGCAGTGAGAAATGGATAAACTGCATAGGGCCCAAATCAGATAAAATATATGTTTTAGTGTCTATCCTTAGTTAAATAATCAGTTATATTGTCCTGAGCAAACTTAACCTGTCTGAAGGCAATTGTAGTTGTACATATGTCTGGGAAAGGGCAAAGAGATAAGGAAATCCGATGTGTGGAAAATATGTGTTAAATTACAGGATGTTAGATTCTGCAGTCCCCTAACGTGTTTTTTTTTTTTTTTTTCTTTTCTATAAACCAGTGCTTATTAATCAAAGTCCACATAAACTGCTCGCTGATTATGAGACCTTGTTACAGCCTGTCTGTGCTCCCAAACATCGATCACCTTGACAGCCTTTAAGAAGATGTGATAAGGACGCTGAACCAGTGTACGGACAACCAGCACCTTCCTCACTGATTGCTGGGGTGGCTCAGGCAGTGCTGGATGCACAGCAACAAGATCAAGGGGGACTGATACTCAGTGCTATGAGAAATATCTACTCCAACACATACCTCCTGTTTTAGCTTGCAATCCATCCTGCTTTAGTACAAAGCTTTGCTCAGGATGAGGTATTATGGCTGCTTTTTTCAACAATTTCTGTATTGGTATATCCACATTTTCTTAAATTTGGGAAATTGTGCTTTAGTCCACAGGGACTCACGGGTTTTGAAAGTTGATCTTTCTTTATCTAACTTTTTATTGAACAGAATTTACACACATTTTTAATTTCAACTGTCACTGGTGTTGGGATCAACCCATCATTTGAATTTGAATTAAAGATTTAAACAGTTTCTCAAGCTGACCAATTTTATTTTTGCCTTAGGGATTGGGGGTCAAGTAATCTTTTGGAACTTAAAAGGAGAAAAAAATTTGAACTGAGCTTAAGTAAGCTGAAGTGTTTAATTAAGACAACGTTTGTATTTAAAATAGTACAGTTATAATAAAAATGGCTACAGGCTTCTAATACTTCTTTTAGGGATTGCAGAAAGACAGGATTAGCATATGAAAGAATGGCAGATTAAGATATTTTGAAATTACAGCTATGTTAGTTTGATTATTATTTGTTTTGCAACACACTATGCACGTGTTACATTTTATTCCTGAATTTGTAGTTTAATATTTACATATTTCATTCTGAAGCTATATAATAGCGATATTTTGGTGTAGAAGCAATACATCTCAGAGGAAAATTACTATTATTGAGAAATGACCAAAATAGTACTTTTCTCCTTTTCAACAACCAATTAATCTCCTTTTTACTTTCATGAACATCAATAAAATCTTACATCATTAAGCTTTCTATGATTTTCTTTCTTCAAATTTAGAGGCAAAATTTTTTCTACTTCCATTAGAGTGTGAATGAAAAGCTTTCAATTAAATTAATTTCAGTCTTTCAGGAGCTTTGTTTGTCATATTGATCAATTTAATACTTACCTGTTCTTGATTATTGGATATTCAGACTTGGATGTCTGAATGTTTGAGACTTGGAGCTCTCATACTGAGTATGTGATGGGGCTGTGAAATGTCCTGGAGTGTAAGTCTTCTTTTGGGAGGGAAGGTGAGTTCCTTGAGGCTAGAGGTTACTAAGATTTTGAGATCATCTGTTGCAAAAGTCGTGAAAACCCTCGAATAAATCCAAAACAATTATAAAATGAAAAGTGGTTGATACAAGAAAATTAAATTCTTTAGTTGTTACCAGTGATCATTTGTGATAATTTCCTCCTGTATATTTTGATATATTTGCACATGATGAGGACAAGACCCTTGACTGTCCTGTGCTATCTTGAATGCTGTGGTAAATTGGAGACACTGGAAGTTATTCTGTGAGAAAGCTTAAATAGTATTTAACAAAACCATTCATAATTGAGGTGTGTAATCATGCAGTGGGGGTGTTATTATCAAGTCTGCAATATATCTACCTTTGTTTTAATTTCTCTGGAACCAGTGCAGCTTCCGATAGTTCTGTGGAGATTCTTTTACTGCTGCAGCTTTTGCGAGAAAACCTGGGATAAAAAAGCCTTGCTACACAGTTCTTTTCAGGGAGATAATTTGGTTTGCTGCCAAACCAAACAAAGTGGAAAATGACAGTCACAACCCCATGCTGAGCTCATCAGAGTGATATAGACTGTGTTCCAGATTCAGACACGTGTATCTGCCAATAAATTCTATTGAAAGCAGAAAAATTAAGGTAATAGTACTGGATTTAATTTGAAAAATAATAACAATTTTTCTTCTGGTGTTTTTAAACTATCCAAGACATAATTTTCAGGTGCTGTATGCTAGGATGCAGTATTACCCCAGGATTCTAAAAAAGCAGCAAAGATATTCATTGCTTCATTTCAGAAACACAGTTTAAAATAAGGTAGAAAAAACAGTTTACTTGCTTTGCAAAATTTCAGCTATGGTTGTTATGGTCCTCTGTTTTTTCCCAGGTCTAAAAACTCTTCCAGTGCTCCTGGCAGCCCCTGTATACTCTCCTTTGGTGCAGTAGGATCTCTGCTTAAGCATTGTGTCTCTCCTGTGAGGGGCACTTATTTCTCCTGTGATGCCTGTTGCTCAGGAACAGTCAGACAGAATTCCAGAGTTATTAATATTTTCACCTTCATCTGCTATTCATGGAAATCTTTAGAAAGATTCCTAACTACCTCACCTGAAGTAATGGTACATGGATTGTGGGAGTTTGACAGCAGTGCATTGCATGGAGATTTGTAATCCTGACAGAGCTATTGTGGTTCATCCTTTGAAAAGATGCATCTGGTTTTTTGCAAAGGTTAAGGAATTGGAACTCCTCAGACAGTAAGAACTTGCCTTAGATAAATAAAGGTAATACAGTGATTATAGACTGAGAAGATGATTAGAAGATATAGCAAAAGCTGATCCATTTATTCTCATAGATGAGGTCTGTGTAGTTTATGTCACTTTCACATTCCAAAAAAATATGAATGCAATCGTTTAGCTCAACTCCAAATAAACAAGTATGTATGGCCACTCGCACTTAGCTAAGATGCCATAGCTTTTTTTTCTGATCCCTGGCATATTTCATAGTTAAATTCTCTCTTGCAAGCTTGTGTAACTGTAATGCAACCTCTGTGATCCATATGTTGATTTTCAACAGTGAAAGATGATTCTTCCTCTGCAATTATATTTTCCACAGTTAAACATTAAAGCTATCCTGCAAGCTGTGTGCTACCTGCTCCTTCATTATCTAGATATATGAAGGTAATGGTGTTAGAAAATATCAGATATTCAGCAGTACTTTCTCTTGGATGTTTCTATTAGAGTCTGTGAACTGGACCATGAATTTAAAAATCAGCACTACTGGGCAACTGATGAGAGTTAGTGAAAATCCCTTTGTAAACTCTTTGAGGTCATGGTCTTTCCCCAGGGGCTATAACAATTCTGTTCAAAGGTGTTATTTTTCAAGCTTGTATTCCCACAAGGTGTTGTGTGGTGGAAGTTGCTGAAGGAGTGTTTTCGAGTTCAATCCCTACCATGGAAAGCATTGTCATTCTTACATCTGGCATTCAGAACAGATTAGGAGGTCTGCTTTTCACAAAGCTTCCCAAAAAGATGGAAATTACCGAGGGTGAAATTTGCAGGATTAAGGAAGAATATAAAGGAAACCTTGACAAGCATTAACAGACGAAATAATATAACACTGGATCATTCCATGTGATTTGTGTTTGCAAGTGTAAAAATAATGAGAGCATCCTTTAAAGAACAGGTGGTAGATATACATATAAAAAGGAGTTTCTACTGAACTGGAAAAGTAGCAACACGAAATGTATCATGGTGTTTTAATTCAAGTCTTCACGAAAAATAGGAAGGAGAAAAGAGAAGCACACAATTTATGCAGCAGTCAGAAAAAGAGGATGGAACTTGAAATAAATCTTTGCAAATGGAATAGCTCTTGAATATATGATTGAATACTTGGAAAGGTAGCACTCAAATATAGCAGTATTGTTTAAAAGAGAGGTCAGCCTTAGCAAATATAATTAGTGTTTGCAAAGAAGAGTAATGAAACAATGTTATAGAAATAGAGGGCAAAGTATTATGAAGCCCTGAAAACCTAATTATAGTAGTACTGAAAATAAGAATTACCTTGATAATTTCATGCCTAGAGAATGGGAAAGTGATAAATGAATACAGCATTACTCATCAAGGAAGTTGTAAATGCTACATTAAGATCTGTGACAGGGAATTTGAATTTGTCATCTGTAACTATACATATTTCCATAACATGAAGTGTGGGGATTTTTGCTGGTCAGTCTTTGAGAAATGGACTGGGACAAAAGAAGATAAAGATTAGTAACAAGGATTGTAGAATGTACCAAGCTACTGGGTAACCTGGAGCAGTGTCATCATAATTTTTAGAATATTGTGACATAAATCCTCCGTTAATTTATTACTATTGCATAAACAAACAGAAATGCAAAGAAATAAGGATTTCTCAATGCATCTTTGTATATTATTTTTTACAGATAATAAAGTTTATGGAAAATAACAGGAAGTGCTTGACCTTGTTTGATTCATTCTGCCAGGGAAATCAGATTCCTTAGTTTCTGTAAGGCTGATTATATGAAGTTAAAACTCCTCAAACAATGTCTGAAATACAATACACATGTACAATAATTACTTACTATAAGAACTTCCACGTCTGGAAGAACTTATATTCCATTTAAAAGTTTCATCTCTTTTCTATAAAGTGATGTAATCTGCATACTTTCTGAAAGATGAGGAGGCCATGAAATGTAAAGCAGTGGTGGCACAATATATAGGGACAGTAATTCTTGTGGAGAGCTCAATCTTTGCAATTTCCCTCAATTATGAAGGGAAAATTGTACATTTTAGACAATAGTAAAAAAAAACTTTTGGACTTCACGTCCTCCAAGCAAGGTATATGAATGTGATGAAATAATTTGTATCTTCAAACAACTACAGTGACTGTAGAATCAGAAATGAAAAAAAAGAAATATCCACTATCACCATTTAAAACCCCTTAACCCTTTAGGTAGCTGTAAATTTCTGAAACTTGTGAAATTAACTAACTTTAGTAGTATAGTATGAAGAGATTCTGTATACCAAAGTGGCATACAGAAATACAACGTGGGCTGGTCAGGTAACATCATTTACTTAAGTTTTGACCTGCAGCTGTAGTGCTGATGTTAGCCTCAAACACACAGCCATAAAAAAAATTTCAATCCTTTTTATTTTAGGTATAATGAAAGTGGTGAGGTGTTCATTTTTTCAAGTTTGTGGATTTTTAAAGGAATGGAATCAGCAAATGGATCTTTGAATTAATGTTTAGTACACACAGAATATATCTGGAGACTTTGTAAGCCTCATTCAAAGTAATTTTGAGCACTTTAAGAGAAAATAAAACCCTCCCGAATAGTCTATGTTGGATTTATTTAGAAAATAAAATTATGAAGAAATGAGAAGACAGTATGTTACTGTGGGATATGTAACTTACAAATATATTTTTTTTGTAAAAGCATTTACCGAAGTAAGTTGGTAACAAAAAAGCACCTGAAAATTTGGTTATGTCTCAAGTAGTTTTCAAATTAAAAATAGATGACAAACTTGAAATTGTCCATAGGACTTGGTAAGGTTAATACAATATTTAAAAACTGAAGATTACTTTCCCCACAATTTTCTGATAACACTTTTTTTTTTTTTTTTTTTAACTAAGCAAGATAGTCTTTGTTTTCTTGATCTACTTAAAGAATTTTTCACAGAAACAGGTAATAATGGAATTACTTAAGGGGTAGTTAAAAAGCAAGATAATTAGAGTTTAGAGAAAGTAAAAATGTATTAATGTGATTCACATAGTAGAATTGCTTGCTTTGTCAGAAAATACTGTGTTTCCCTTACTATGAGTCTCAGTGGTGTCACTGACATGAACGACGGTGACACCAGACAACAGAACAGATATTGGGTGCTAGGCATTTGTTTCGACCTATTCTCATGGGGTTGCTTTCACTGGTGCACTCTGGTGACTCAGGACACAGACCAGCAATTGTAGCATCAGAGCTGGAAACGGAGAGCTTCGGCGGCTCTTTGATGGAGAATGATGATACCTCAGTGCACAGGGTCTGGTTGAGCTGGAGCTCATCCTCCCACAGCAGCCCTCAGGGTCGGAAAGGTGTTGATCACACCAGTGCTTTGGGTACTGCTGAGCAGAGCTGGCACAGCATCGGCGTTGTCTCTCAGCATTCCCCCCATCAAGGGCTGGGGGTGGACAGGATCCTGGGAGTGGACACAGCTTGGCCAGCTTACCCAAAATAAAGGGATAGCCCATACCGTATGATGTCAGCTGAGATATAAAAGCTGAGGAAAGGAGGAGGAAGGGGTGGTATTCTTTATTTAACGTGTTTGCCTTCCAGAGCAACATCTATGTGTGCTGAAGTTTTGCTTCCTGGAAAGAGGCTGAACATCACTTGCTGAAGGGAAATGGAGAATAAACCTATTTTTTTGGTCTTTGATTGTGTGTGCACAAGTGTTCACTTTTTTTTCTTTAGTGAACCAGCTTATCTCAACCTATGAGTTGTTTTCCATCTTATTTTCTCTCCTGTGTCTTGCTGGGAAGGGGATTGATAGAGCAGCTTCGTGGCCACCAGGATATCCAGCTGAAGTCAACACCACAGCATGGCAGAAAGGGCAATCCTAAATCTGCTATTTCTTTTCATATTCTAAAGCGTGCAATATGAAAACATAGAAGAACAAGCTGAAATTTGGAGGAAAACACCTGGAGAAAAGATTTGCAAGTGAAGTATACTCATTTCTGCATAGAAATTAATTAATTTGAGCTGATGAAATATAATAATTAAGAACAGTAATAAAAGTAAAATGCAAAACTGTCCTCCAACAAAAGTACAGTTAGTAATTTCTTCTGTTTAAACAGAAACAATGTTCACATAGAAGAAGTACAAGAAGATATTATTAAAATTCAACTGTGAGAAAATTGTATCAGTTTTGACATTTACCAAGGATAAAAAAGTTACAGAAAACAAATTAAAGGAAGACTTTATTAACACTTTGAAATCATCAGTTTGTCTGGAGCACCACTCCATTACTTAAAGGACAAGATAAAGCACAATGGTTCACAGAGATGTTTCATGAAAAAATAATGAAATAAAATGAAACTAATTTAAAATAAAATAAAATTTCTTCACAAAGAGAGAGATTAATTTCTTTATGAAAATAAAACAGGTATTGTCCTGAAAACAGTACAAACTTGACAAAAATGTAGTAGATCTTGTGCCTTTATCAAAAAACAGAACACGTTACATTGGTTTGCTAATTTCTGTCAAATTATGACTCCCCGTCCTTCAGTGATAAGAAAAAGCTAAATAATTAATATAAAATGAAAAAAAAATTGAAATTCTTGGACTAGATACTAACATCTTTTACTATTTTAATATATTGGAACATTTGTAAACTTACTGGGTCCCATAACTCAGTAACTACATGAGAAAAATCTGAATGTGTTTTTGGTTTAAATAACCATTTTGTTTTTAATGTATTAATAAGACAGGTGAGGGCATATATGAATCCCCAAACATAAATAACAAGCAGGCAGAAAGAAACTCCAAGAGAATTGTATTTATAAACGTCATGAAAACGAGGTGGATTGTAGGCTGTGATTTCTGAAAGCATAAATTTACCAATGCTAGGCACAAAGATTTACCTGCAGGCATTCCCACAAAAGAGTAAGCACTATATTTCAGCCAGGGGGATTACTGATTTTTCCCCCACGAAGACATACACATCAGTGAAAATACAGAACACAATATTTGCAGAGTTGTTGCGATACTCAGTGTTCTTAACAAAGATTTAAAAAAAAAAAAAAAAAAAAGAAAAAGTAATAAACTCTTTACTTTCCCTCCTTTAGCTTTAGGATCACTTGAGTACTGCTCAGCATGCAGAGTCTCCAGGATCCTCCTCGTGACCAGCCTGGCTTTGCTCAACTTCCTTCCCTAAACTGATTAGGATGAGAGTTTTCTTCTAAAAAATTCTAGTTCACTCTTATCTCTGACAGAGGATTTCCTTCAGTGATTTCAAATACTTTCTGGGCAGGACATGGCTTAACAGAAAGCTCCCTTAGGATATCTGGCTCCTCCAGCACTCTAAGCTCACTCATTGATCTGTTTTTGTCAAACAGCAGCCTGCCCACTCTTTGGGGTCCATGCGCAGTTCCCCTAATGGATCTCAAAAACTTTATGTCTTCTGTTCCACAGTCTGAATTGTTTTAAATGTTTACAAGCTGAAAATGGTTGAAGACTGCTGGAGGACTTTGACTCATATAAAGAAAAAGGTAATAATGCAAGTGTTAGTTTGATTTAGCTTTCCATTAACATATATTGCTGTGTTTACAGATCTGAAGTGACACTGGCATGCTATTCTGGAAAACAATTTCCTAACCAATTACATAACACAGTTCTGAAGCGTGTTCAAGTAAGACTTTTTTTTTTTTTTTTTTCCCAATGGTAGCTGAGGCTTATTTTATTTATTTCCTCAGACAAGAAGAAAACGTACAAATGCTAAAATCATGTTAAAGCTTGTCAAATTTGCCTCATAAAAAGGCATGTATTCCAATCGTTTGTCAGAAACCAAATAGTAGTATCAAACAGAATTAAGTTCAGTCATTCTAAAGGTAAATGGATCTTTACATTAAAAAAAAAAAAAAAAAAAAGTATTTTGGTATTTTAATGCCTATTACATTCCAGAAGTACAGGCAGCCTCGTAAGTTGAGATCCTGTCACTCTAAGGGCTTTCAGATGACATTTTTGTACTCTTATCCAAGATAATTTCCAAAATTAAGTGTTTAGGTTTTTTTCTTTCCTTAGATCACATTTAGAAATCCACTTTCCCACTTGAATCTTTAGAATGTTTACAGCTTTTGCATGTCAGTACTTTTACTTGATTAGTAATGGTTTTAATATGAACCAGATGAACACAATTCCTTGTTTCTTTCTTGCCTTGAGTAGTCTTTTCTTCACCTTGAGACAACTTTTTCCTCATCTGTCTGTAATAGAATTGAAATAGAACAGCACTGAACTGTCTTTCTTGTTTTGCCCATTGAATAGCCAATGGGAGATAAAAATTCACCTTTATAGATTTTTCTCTTCCTTTGGACCATGTCTCTCTATTCCCTTTCACTGTTGAATTTTTATGAACGAAAATAAATTCCTGCAACTTTCTATGAGGTATTGACCCTGTGTGCTTTTGTTTTCTTTCTTTCATGTAACCACAAATGCCATCTTCTGTGTAGGACAAAAAGAAAAAAAAAAAGACAATAATCCCTCGGTAAAAAACAGAAATAGAAATTAACTATACATGCAATTTTCAAATCCTTTTGACTAAGAATCCATTCAGAAATGATCTTGATGCTCAGCAGCACAAAAATTTGGACAAAACCATACCAACCTCCTGCTGCTCTGTGTTCTGGGATCCATTATGGATGTACTTGCTTGAAATCTCATTCAAAAATTATCATTATAAGAAACTGTACGGTTTTGAGTCTGAGATACAGCTACTCTTGCTTCAAATTCTGGAAATTCCTAATGTAGTAGCTGTTGCATTAACTCCTTTATATTAAGTATTACTTCTGTTTTCCAAAAAATTTACTGTAGTACCAAGGAAAGAAAAGCTATTAAAGCATAAACTCATTTGTATGTTGAAAATGGTATTTCAGTAATTCATTATGCTTCCAAAGTACTGAAGGAGAAATATTACTCCTGTCTTATTTTTATTCTTAGTTTACGAGATAACATTAGGTTTTTATTAAAAAATCTCTACTTCAATCCTTAGATTTTTGAAAGTCAAATACTGCACGGAGAAAACATTTACAGCAAGAAGCTTCTTGCCTCTCCACAAAAACTTTGTCTTAAATGCAAAAGTCTGCGTTTGTCACATTAAAATACATTTTATGACTATCATCCTGACATAGCAAATGGCAGCTTCTATTCAGAGGTCTAAAGCTGCCTGACCAAATCAGCTGTCTGAACAAATTCTATTCACAGGAAAATCATTCCATTACTGCACATGACAACTCTATTCACATAATCAGTCACTATGAGGCCAAACAATCCATAGGTAGAGGTGATGGACAGCAGAAAAGCATAATTATATGGAAGAAATGAAAAGATAACAATAGCTTTTGAAAGAAAAGGACAATTTTTAGTTGAACACATTTGTTTGAAAAAGTTTTTCCACAAACTTGAGGGACTTGCAAAAAAAGAACAAACATTAGAAAAGCTGCAGTAACTAGTGGGTTAAGGTCACAAAAAGATACGTGCTTTAAGCCTGCATTTACTCATGTGCATCTAATAAATAGATATATAAAGGACGTATCATAGTTGAGAAAATGTATGTATTATAATAGGGCACCTCTCCTGTCAGTTTTTGTTCAATAGCACTGGCAATTAAACAATTTCTCCTTTGTAAATTTCCTAAAGTGCTTGCTGCAGACGACTGCTAATGGAAATTACATATGAATGTATGAAAACTTGAATAACAAAAGATACTTGTTTATAACAGTTCTTGGCATTTTTTCCTCCCCAATTTCTCTTGCCTGTTTCTGAGGCTATGTTTATATTTCTGAACTGCTTCTGTAAATTAATGTTCTGTATGCAAATAAAAATCTGACAGATTCGCCTTCCATTTTGGTGATGGCAATGTCTTATCTCAACTGCAGAGAAATTTATTTTATCAAGTTTAGTAATGTACTTGTTACATATCAGATGTGGGAAGCAACATTTATTGTACAGAGTAAAAGTTTGGTAAAAATTAATTATATCTTTCTTCTTCCTCTTCTTCTCCATCTTCTTCTTCTTCTTCTCCTTCTCCTTCTACTTCTTCTTCTTCTTCTTCTTTTCTTCTTCTTCTTCTTCTTCTTCTTCTTCTTCATAACAACAACAATAATAATAATAATAATATTTTCTCTTACATCATTTGCTGAATTCCCTCCTAAACTATGTATAAAAAATTAGCAAATCTAAGTTATTTTTTTTCTCTGACAAGTCGTTCTGGTTCCAGCTGGGACAGGGTTAATTTTTGCAGTAGCCAGGAAGGGGCATGGCCAGGACACAGAGGTTATTCTATACAACCTTGCATCATTTTCCAGGGACAGGGGAAGTTTTCACTTCTGGGTTGGGCAGTGTGGTGGACAGAGCAGTCAGAGAATTTCCTGGGAGGGTGAGCAATGAATCCCATGTGAATCATTTGTCTCTTTTCTTGTACACTCTGCTTTTAGTATTGTTGCTGTTGCTGTTCATCTTCTTAACTCATTGCTGTTTCCAGTAAATTGTTATTATCTGAACCCACGAACTTATCCTTTTGTGATTCCAATCCTCCTTTCCAGCCCTCTACAGGGGGTGGGGATGGGGGAATGGGGAGTGACCAAATGGTGCATGGTTTTGGAATGTTTCAGAGGAAATGCTAAATTGGGGACTACCATTCCTAAACCACAACATAAGTGGAAACACTTAAAGGCACTCAGATTGCACTTTCTTGCCTAACAGAGCAATTTCTCTACAAAACAAATCCAGTAAGGTCAGTTCAGTAATGCATTTCTGAGATGCTTTTCATTCTCACAAAAGAGAACAAGCATTGTCATTACCATAGTTAGGGGTAGTGAACCATTTTCCATCAAAACTGTCTTTCTAAGATCTTTAAAAAATAAACTGTTCATGTGAGACAGAATAATAACACATACACACACGCAAAGAAAAAAAAATTCTAAAATAACCTTTCTTTGTGTTTGGAAGTCAGTTTCTCATGGAGCTTTTTCAGACTTAATTGCATCAGAAATGTATTTGTCTTGCATGCTTGAGAAAGCTTGTCCAAATCAATTGGGTGTGGAAACAAGAAGGACATACCCAACAGGTCGAAGTAAGATATGAATAAATGACCAGCACGTTCCATCTCATTGCAAGACAAGAAGAATACCTTAAATTGAATCATCTATGGAGAAAGTATGTGAGTACAGGCACCTGTTATGAAGCAGGTAAATCACTGTAGGGTTTTTTTAGAGTTTCTGCAGTCCCATGCTTGTTAAATATTAAATGTGTTAAAATGCATTTATCCTAATGCAGACACATGTTCAGAATTAAAATATTCCTAATTTAATTTAGCTTAATTCATTTTGAAGTCTGAAGTAGATTACATTGAATTAAAGGCATTGAAAATCTGAATAAAAGGATCAATGCATGGCTTTAATTCATTTTAATGAATCCACTTTAAAAGTTACTTCAGATTAACTTCCTTGTGTTTCTGCACTGACAAATTCAATAGGTCTTGAGTCTTTAGATGGGAGCTTATCATTAATTCTGAAATTATCTATTCCTTCCTTCGCAACCTAAAGAGCTCATGGCATAAGATGTAGCTGTTCTGAAACCAACACAATGCAGACAGAATATAAGCACAGAATTTGTTAGACCCTGGCACTTCTTTTTCCCTAAAGCCTTGCTAATCATTGAAAAGACAGCAAATTTATTTGACAATTAAAAAGTAATCTATTATTAGTTAGAACAATGCAAATAATTCAAATTGTTTATTTTGTCATCTTTTAAAATGGGTTGTTTTCACACGAGTAAAAGGCAATATATGATTTTTTGATGATTCTCTTTCAGCAGATTAGGTTGTTTCTTAGTTTAGGATGAGAATGCATAGTTGATTAATTAAATGTAGTGTCAATATTTAGACCTGGGGCATAAAGCAGTCTTTTAGTTTGTTTTTTTTTCCAAGTACTCAAGGAGTTATTGTAACATTACACGTGACTAAATTGAAATAAAATTTGTGATTCTGAAATAGTGTCACATATGTAGCAGAATCCACCATCTTTTAGGCTTTTATTCAACCACAATTTCAAGGAAACACATTTCCCCCTTATTTGAATACATTTGAAAGGCATCATAATTCTGTTGGCTTACAGAGTTGATCCTTGTGGCAAGTTATATATAAAACCATTATTTAAACATTTGTTTCCCTCATGCCAAGGTATGTCTCTAGAACAATGGTTTCATGGAATTCAGAGAGATATTGATCAGTTTTTCCTTGTAGGATAGTTTTTGTCTTTCTTTCAATCATTCAGAAGTTGAATTGCTGTCCAAATGTAGACATTTCCTTATTTTTACAGGTGATTTTTCTTTTTTGGGCTGCTAAACATTTACTTTCTAGAATAGCACTGCAGTTTAGCTCTTTTACTTTGTTTCTTCATTCATCTGACTGTTTTGTGCAGTTGTCTTCTAGCATATATTGCATGGATATATAAAAATTGTATATTGTCTGTTTCATATTGCATATATGATTTTATACACACGTATATATATCCTTTTCTGTGGTTTACACCATCATAAAGCTATCAGATCTTGACCTTATAGTGCTTTTGAAAGTGTCTCAGAGGACGTTCTAAAAGAAAAGACATTTGCTATGGATTGGTTTTATAGCATGGAGGTAACACTTGTTGGAAAAAGCCATTTCCAGAGAGTTAATAGGCTTCATTGTCAAAAGAGGAGGCTATCAAATTCATTCTCTGCACATGTATTATTCTTCATTAGTATTAATGGCCAGATTGAAATATAAATGAAATATAAAATACGCTTACTAAATTTGAAGTTGAAACAAACCTGGAGAGAGCTGCAGGTGTGAAGGAGAAGCAGATTAGAATTCAAAGTGATCTGTACAGTTTGGGAAATGGCCTGAAAAACTGGATGAAAGTACAAAGTACTTCACACAGGAATAATTAATAGCATGGATACAGAAACAGGAGCAACAGCTTGAGGAGTGGTTATTTACAAAAATATCAGGAAATTAAAATGCCACAAGGAGGTGAATGAATCTCAGCAATATTGAAAGAGGCAGAAACACTGCATTGTGAAAAGAATAAACAGAAAGATACTCTGCAAGAAATTTGAAATAAAGCTCCTTTGAAAAAGAGATGTATGTAGAGCCTTTCTGCAGACACTGTCTCCCTGCAGAAGGGCCTACAAGGAATCTCCCCTTTGCAGCCCTTCTCTCATCCTGACTTGATGGTGCATGGGGGCTGTACATAGCAGAGCAATGGTTACTGCTGAGTGCATTGTCTTTTGGTCTCCTCTGGGTTTGTAAGGCTTTCCTACAAACACTGCTGCAAGTTCTGGGCATTGCCTTTTGAGAAAGAAGAGATTTGGACATTCCTTGGAAAATGTCCAATGAGCTCACTGAAAAGAGAGCATGAAGAAGAATTAAATTTGTTACAAAATTAAAAGGACTCCAGAGGGGATGAAACAGTCTTCAAGGATGTTAGAAACTGATGCAAAAGGGAAGGGAAAGGTTTACCCTCCACATCTGTCATAGCTAGAAACATAAAATTATGGACTTCTGTTGCAACAAAACCAAGTCAAGTAAAATACTAGGAAAAAAAAATTAGTGAAACACTGAAAATACCTGCTGAAGGGGCAGTTGCATCTCCACCACTTGTCTTCTTAAGAATGGGCTAGAGAAACATCTCTTAGTACTGATGCTGTCTCATATGAATGAGAGGAAGGAGTAAACCAGTTCAGACACAATTTTTCCTGTCATTTAGTGGAACTTGCTGACACTTCTTTTGAAGCATCCAGCTAAAAGTTTAGGTTATTAAGTTCTTAAAAAGAATTTTTGCTTCATTCAGGAATTGTTCTCAGCATTTTCTTAATTTCTTTTTACTCTTTTTTTTTTTTCTTTTTTGAACATTGTAGATACCTGGGGTATGTTCTCCACTGTTTTTGTCCTTTATATCAGGTGAAAATATTGGTACAATATAAAAGGATTTTTCTTCAACAGAGCCTTGCATTATAAACATGAGGTTTTTTTCTAGGGTCTCTTTTGAAATGTTTAGATGAATTCAACAGAAAGATACATAATTTTTAATTAAAGCAAAACACTGAGAGACCTTATGCTTCAGGAGTAGGGATGCTCTGCATTTTTCTTACTGTTCCACCTCCATTTAGATAATTTCGGTAATATATTTTCAGCTTTTTTTACAAAATCCTGAAGCCATTGAAACAATTTTTCATTTGCAAAGTGTCAGTGCTTGAAATTATTTGGTTATGGAAGTAATTTTTGAAAATATATTATTGTTATTTTCTTGGGGGTTTTTATTGTTTGTCTTTCTTATTTGTCTTTGATTCTGTCTTCTTTTAAAGCTATTTTTGAAAGTAACAGAAACCTTTTTTACACTAAGGCCAATTTTGCTTAAATAATTTAAATGCTTATACTGCAAGATCATATTTTATTGAGAAATTGGGTTTTATGAATAGACAGATAAATGATGATTTTAAATACCTTTGCCTGAATTAACTTTATGTCATTATATATCATAGTTTGAAAGATCATTTACTTTTATTAAAAATATTATGATGGAGGAAATAAAAACACGTAGAAAATTAACACATGCAGTTATAGATCACCTGAAATTAATATAGTTTCATAAAAGGTATAAAACACTGAAGTTGTGTCTGGTAGCTCTAAAGAGAGTAACTTCTGTTTCCTCTGATGTAACCCACAGGGTACTTATTTTGTACAAACCTCTAATGACATGATGGAGCACTATTTCTTTTGAAATTTCTCTTGTAATTTGAGATTACGTTTTCTTCTATTGAAAAGGTATATTGGATCAGAAGGTCAGAAATACACAATTACAAGGCACTCCTTCTCCACAATACTTTTACTTTCAGTTTAATGTTAATGCAGATAAGTTTGAGTACCAATCTGAGTCACAGAATACTTAATCTTGTCTATTTCCTTTCTTTTCATCCAACACAAGAAGCTATCTGTAAAAAGATCCTTGGTCTACAACAGAAACCACAGATGAGATTATATGCATCATTTTTGATGCTGGTTTTCCAGAAAAACACAAACCCAAATCCCAGACACAGCTCCATAAATATAAAGTAAATATTCTTCACAAGAATGTATTATACCACACAAAGCAACTAAAGAATTATTCTCCTTGGTATTTTTATTTAGTAATCCATATATTAATCAGCAGTTTTAGTCACAATGTCCATGAATCCATACCCAGCCCATGAACTTGTGATGCTACTATCAATTCATGCTTTATACAGCAACAACACTCTGAAGTTATGTGTTCATTGACTTTGAATAGGAATTTTGCACAATCATTCACTTGTGGGGAAAAGTGGCACACGACCTTTTAAGTTGTAGCTCATGCATGCAGTTCCAGTGGAGCCATAACTCTGTCACCTTCTAAATGACATTTCTTTTGAGTGTTTGCTTTATGTCCCTATTCCTCTGCGATGTTTTTGTGTTCTGAGCTTTTTTAGTGTCATATATAAGCTGAATGTCTGCATCAATCCTCTTACTCAGAGGGAAAGGGTTTAAAAGGGCCAGGTAAACCTCGTGAATTAACAAGCGGTTTAAAGAAACAACAGCAAGTTCAACTAATTAGACCATAGATCTTTCTTTGAGAAACCTTGTCTACAGCAGGCTGATGGGGTTCATCTGCCTGAGAAGGAGAAGAGCATCTTCAACCACAAGCTTGCCAAGCTGGTTAAGAGGGCTCTATCCATCCCACTCCTACCAGTTTGATGCAAGTGCCTGAAAGAGATGCCCCGGGCCTGGAAAGAGATCACAGGTCAGCAGGAAAACACCTGAAGGACAGTACAAAGGAATTCCAGCCACCCCATCCAGTAAGTCATTTTACTGGGGGTTCAACCTAAATTCCTCTATGCAAACATGTAGCATGGGAAAAAAAACAGGTTAGAGACATGCACATGTCTGTAGGGCTATGATATTATTGGCATCATAGAGACATCATGGAATGGTTCTTATGACTGGAGTGTTGAAATAGAAGAATACAGGCTCTTTAGGAAGGACAAGCAGGGAGATGAGGAGGCAGAGTTGCCCTTTCTGTCAATGACCAGCTGGAGTGCATAGAGCTCTGCCTGAGGATAGATGAGGAGCTGACCAAGAGCTTAGGAGTCAGGATTAAAGGGAGGACATGGACAGGTAACATTATGATGGGGATCTGCTACAGGCCGCCTGACCAGGAATATTAAGTGGATAAGGCCCTCTATAGAAAGACAGAATCAACCTCACATTCACAAGTCCTGGTCCTCATGGGGGACTTCAAACACTCCAAGATCTATTGGAGACACAACACATCAGGGCATACGAAATCCAGGAGTTTCTTGAAATGTGCCAAGGATAAATTCCTTCTCCAAGTGACAGAGGAGCTAGTGAGGAGTACTATGCTGGACCTTGCTCTCACCAACAAGGGAGTGCTGGTGGGGAATGTGGAACTCAAGTGCAGTTGACCATGCAACGGTGGCATTCAAGATTCTTAAGACATTGAGGAAGGTGCACAGCAAACTCACTACCCCAGACTTCAGGAGACCAAACCTTTGCCTCTTTGATATCTGTTTGGTAGAATACAATGGACTAAAGCCCTACCCTTGCTTTAGTCCATTGTACTGGGTCTAATGCAAGGACAGGGTTCCAAGAAATCTGGTTGCTATTCAAGGATCTCCTCCTCCAAGATCAGGAGTGATGAATTCCAACAAAGAGGAAGAAAGGCAAAAACACCAGGAGGCCTACATGGATTAACAAGGAGCTCCTGGAGAAACATAAATACAGAAAGGAAGCCTACAGTGGAAAAAAGGACCGGTGGCCTGGGAGGAATACAGAGAGATTGTGTGAGCCATCAGTGATCAGGTTAGGAAAGCTAAAGTCCTGATAGAATTAAACCTGGCCAATTAGGTCAAGGACAAAAAGAAAAGCTTCTATTGGTAAGCTGGTAATAGAAAGAAGACTGGGGAAAATATGGGCCCTCCTTGGAAGAAAATGTGAGACCTGGTGACCTGGGACTTAGGCAAAGCTGAGGTACTCAATGACTTTTTGCCTCAGTCTGCACCAGCAAGTTCTCCAACCACACCACCCGAATCACAGAAAGCAAAAGAAGGGACTGGAATAATGAAGACCCACTCGTTGCAGATCAGGTTCTTTACCATCTAGGGACCTCAAAGGTGCACAGGTCCATTGCACCTGCTGAGATGCACCCATAGGTGCAATGAGATGCACCTCATGGTCCTGAGGGAATAAGCTGAGGAAACGGCTGAACCACTAGCCTTGATATTTCAAAAGTTATGGTACTCCACAGTGAAGGACTTTCCCTCTGTCTCTGCTCTGCCATTGAGGAGGTGCACAAAAGAAACTGGAAGGGAGCATAGCTGGGACAGGTGAACCGAACTTACCAAAAGGATGTTCCACACCACAGAACATCACAGTGGACATTTTTCTGTCTGGTAGTTTATTTTCGTTAAAAATGTGAGGTGTTTTTGATTTTTATATGTGTCCTTCCAGTATTGTTACAATCAGCAGACATGAAAACTTATCATGCCATAATACAGAAATACTTATTAATATTTTACTGTTTAAGTTTTAGGGGGAATATTTAATCTGACTTTATTCTATACCTGCAGTGAACTTTTGTGCAAAGACCACAGGAGGCTTTGGAGTGCTTAAAATAACTGTTTCTGTATACAAGCTATTGTTTGAAAAGTATAAGCGAAATATTTTGAGGTCTGGAAGCAAATGCTTTAATGAATTATTCAAAAACTGGTCTACCTCTCCTTTTTCTGCAGGAAAACAACCAGGCAAAGAGAGAATACATCTCTGGCTCAGAACAGAAACTTTGATGTCTTAGGAACATCTTCCACCTTTTCTGGTTGGTTAGTTGGTTGGTTGGGTTTTAATTGCACAAAGGAAGATAAGGAATGCTCTTCTTGATTTAACCAGCTCTGGTAGTTGATTTGTTCTCAGCTGAACAGCTCAAAATCACTCAAGGTCTCAGCATATCTCAGTGTTAGGTGATGTGCTAGTTCAAAAACAGGATTTCTTAGCAATCTTCAACTGTATTTACACACAGGTGTAATCCATTTATACATAGATTGCTTAGTGCGGTTATATTCTATCACACAGACTTAGACCTCCATAAAAATGTAAGAAAAGTGAAATATTGAACAATTTAGGAGATTTTCCATTGGATAAATATAAAGTCAGGAACGCAAATCTGAGCTTCCACTCACACCCTCGAATAACCAGTCCCAGGACAGATCTGGCCTGAAACTTGCATAAATAAATTAACATTCCTCTGTCACTGAAGCAGTTGTTCCTTTTCAGTGTACTGGGCTTATTAATGCAGGTATAATACCTTCATTTAATGTACATCCCGATGGCATGACATTAACTTTCCAGCTTAGTTTTAATCATTTAAAGGCGGAATTTTTTTGTTTTGAGTAAAAATTTAGCCCAACAATAGATAAATAATGTTACCTTTTTTTTGCATAAGGCATTAAATTAAAGATACAGGAGAAATATTCAGGGTAAAAAAGGGGCTATTTACAGGACAAGAAACCTACTTGTCAATGGAAAATTATTTTTAGATTTTGCCGAGGGCTTAGCCATTTTTATGAATGTTTATAATATGAGAATTTTCATCTACTGTAGTTCTTCTTTCTCAGTTCATTTTTCTGAATTCCTCAAAAACATCTCCAAAAAATTTCCATTTTGGAAAATTTTCCTTAAAATACTATTTTCCCTACTGGCATTGATAGCTCTGATTTGGGTTTTGAACAGGTTTCTACAGGACTTTATGTGATTTTTGTTTATTCAAAATTTAATGAGAATGTTAACACCATTGCCAATTTTAATTGTTAAGCTTGAAAGGGCAAACATGATTTACATTAATTTTACCCTCGTCATAACTAACTAGAATCTCAGCCATGTGGCTATGCTTTTAGACATCTTTGCATTTCAATTTGACAGCAAAAGGCTGTTAGTCACTCTCTTGTGTGAAATTTGTTTCTTATTTATTGACATTATAGAAGGGTCTTATAATCTGAAGACTAATCAACCTTAACTACAGATTTCATACTCTGCATGGCTCAAAACATTAATTAAATGACTTGCTGAAAAATATCATGCATCACTGAGATTTTTTCTATTCCTGCTTCATATTGGTTCTGTGTTAGGCCAATTACTGGTGCATTGGTCAAGAATTTTATGTATTAAAACAATACTTGATAATGATCTGAAGATTTCTGTTAATATAATTGTATGTAGATGATGCAAGATAGATTCAGTGGCAATTAATTTTTTTTTAATCAAATAGCTTCAGTTCTCACAGCATACATGTACATCCTAGCAGAAAGTAAAATTACCATAGATGGTCTTAGTTTCTGAAAACTTAACCCATTGAGACTCTGTACTACGGCTTGCAAAAATAAATGAGAAATTCTTACCACAACTAAACATGTTATGAGGAAGTGGGAAAAATGAAGATTAAAGACCTTTAATATTATACAATTTTATTTTCTATTTCTTTTTTATTTGTCACTCATTTTCTTAAATAAATATTTCTGTCACCGTACCACTCTTGTACCTGGCCATTTCTACCATTTATATTTACATACTTATTTCACTAAAATGAAGATGGTATTTAACTCCCCTCATCCTTTTTCAACTCCTTCTCAGTGCTAATTATTCCTTATTTTATCTTCACATATTCTCATGACACTCTGTCTTGAATTACAGAATCTTACTAATGTCACATTTCTGTGGTTTATTAAATCTTTTGTCTCCCCTTTAAACCTTTGGTCCTGTGTTCTGGTTTGTGTGTAAACTTCTTCCAATCTTACATTCTCTCTTGTTAGTGCTCCTTTCAGACTCTTTCTTGCCTACCCTTTCACCTCTCTTATTGCCTTAGTTTTGTAGTTTTCCTTTATTATTTTTTTCTTAGATACCATCCCAAATTTCAATCACAGTCTTCATAGAAATTATTCATTTAAAATCTACGTTTAAAGTTTCAACAGACTGAAAAAATTTTGGAGAATGCTAGAAGATTTCTCTCTCCACTTGTCATTATAATTTGCAGTCAATGGCAGATTTCCTGAGTGAGAATATTCTCTGATGCATGGCTTGTATGCTTATGTGTTGTCTGCGTATGTCTTGCCAAGTCCACATCACTGATTTCATGAAAGGGTAGAATGATAAAATCATTTAGGTTGGAAAAGACCTCCAAGATCATCAAGACTAGCCTTTGACTGATCACCACCTTGTCAACTAGACCATAGCATCAAGTCCAGTCATTTCTTTAACACCTCCAGGCATGATGACTCGACCACCTCCCTGGGAAGTCCATTCTAATGCTTAACTACCTTTTCTGTGAAAATGATGTCCAGCCTGAACCTCTCTTAGTGCAGCTTGAGGCTGTGTTCTCTGGACCTAGTTTTCTGGGAGAACAAATCAAACCCCACCTGGCTACAGCCTCCTTTCAGGTAGTTGTAGAGAGACAAAATATCACCTGAGACTCTTT
>VZRN01004513.1:104760-189154 GCA_013397935.1 Dasyornis broadbenti | reverse complement strand
TTTTTCCCCCAGGCTAAATAGCCCCAGCTCCCTCAGCTGCTTTTCATTGGACTTACCCACTAGGCCCTTCACCAGCTCTGTTGCCCTTCTTTGGACTTGCTCCAGCACCTCAATGTCTGTTTTGCTGTGAGGGGCCCAGAACTGAACACAGGATTTGAGTTGTGACTCCACCATTGGTGAGTACAGGGGAAAATCCCTGCCCTGGCCCTGCTGGCCACACTATTGCTGACACAGGCCAGGATGCCATTGGCCTTTTCGGCCACCTGGGCATCTCTGGATCATGTTCAGCTGGCTGTCAGCTAGCACTCCCAGGTCATTTTCCTTTGGGCCACTTTCCAGCCGCTCCTTCCCAAGTCTGTAGCGCTGGTTGCTGTTACCCAAATCCAGGACCCAGCACTTGGCCTTGTTGAATGTCATACAGTTGGCCTTGGTCCATCAATCCAGCCTGTCCTGATCTCTCTGCAGAGCCTTCCTAACCTCTGGAAGGTCGATACTCCTGCCCAACTTATGTCATCTGTGAACTTACTGAGGGTACACTCAATCCCCTTGTCTAGATCATTGATAAAGATTTTTGACAGGACTGGCCTCAGTACTGAGCCCTGGGGCACACTATTGATGGCCAGCCACCAGCTGGATGTAACTCCATTCATGACCTCTCACTTTGCCAGGAAATCCAGCCAGTTTTTAACCCAGTCAAGGGGAACCCAGAATGAAAAGGAAGAGACTAGAAGGAGCCTTCAAGTAAAAGTGCTTTACAGAGCTGTATAAAAATCTGAATGAAAGAGAACGTGGACAATAATACAAATGTTTGTGTGATTGCAAAAGAGATCTCATATCTTTGAAAACAATATGAAAGGCTATATTGATCCACTAAAACTAGCAGAAAAGCTCTGTGTGACTAGATTCACATACGTGTAATAATTAATGAGTTAATTATACGTGTAATAATTAAGCAAAGATAATAATCCTACAGGGTTCATGTGTCTAACTTACAATGGAGATACAATGTTACAATCATTTATAATACTCATCTTCAAAGGAATTGGAGTGCTTTCTATCATTAGAAGCTTTTTTAACCTAGGATGCTCGATTTAATATCTATATATGTCTATGGATATATATGACTTAGTATAGGGAATAATTTGGTTAAGCTGTTTCAAGTTGTTCTGATGAATGGCTGGTATCTGGGTAACTTTTATTGGTTCTTAAAGATACCACTTTGATTTATAGCTAACTGAATTGGACATATGCACAGACATTGGAGAAAATTAATTTCTTTTTGACAAGGACATGTAGAACAAATTAAAGCATAAGAAAAGCAGGTATATTTGGAAATATATCTTTAAGTATCCCTCAAGAAATATAATTGTAATCATACTTCTAAAACAATTAAAAACAAATTATGCAGTGGCATATTTGATGCACAGACTATAGATCTGTATTTCTGTATCAATGGATTATGAATTTGGCAACAGCTCAGCAGCGATTCTCTTTTGACTAGTGAAACTGTAGCCAGTGCTGCAGAAAAGATTTGAACACAAGCAAAAAATATTCTAGTTAAATGGGGTTGTGCCTGTCTAATGAAAGACACTTCAGCATTAATACAGATAGATTCACATTCAGCTACTTTGTTTGGTGATTAGAATCTATAACTCTAATTGGTTGTGCAGGACAGTTATCCTCCATTAACATTAGCCTGCACATTCCTCTGATATCTAGCACAAATGAAAACTACAAGAGCTGCTGTTTCTTATCATCCTGCCTACAGACTCTAAATTGGAATGGGTTGTATTTTTTAATGAGTTGCACAAAGAAGTCAACAGTCTTCTTTCTCAAAGCCCAGTATTTCTTCCACGAAGCTTTGGATAATTTGGTTTATCATTTCAGCTTGGATTTTGGATATGCTGAAAATTTATTGTGAATTTAATTCTTAAGCAGCAGATGTACTCTAGATTAAAAAGAGGAGAAAAATAGAAAAGTATAGCCATCTAAAGGACTAAAGAAAGAACACATTCAATTTTTTTTTCTCCAACTGGTCAACATCTTATATTGATCCTACAATTTTATACAACTGTAACATTCTATATCCCAGTCATTGAGAAAAATAGGAGTTTTGTTTGTTCCCTTTTGTTTTGCATTTGAATGGAAAACCTATGCAAGTACAGACACAGATGTGTGTTTAGTTTTGTCATTTAAAAATGAGAACATACTGCTATAAAAGATAGGTTTTGCAGGAAAAAAAACAAACAAAAAAACAAGCATTGCCAATTTGTTTCATTCAAATTATAGAGTAAGTTATTTGAATTATCATCAGCTTTTTATAGTCAAAATCTTTTAAATAAAAGCTGTTTACACCAATGCAAACACAATAATTTATCTTTAGAATTAAAGTTTTATCTGTATAAAAATGAACTATTATTCATTTGGTTACAGTGATAACAGCACTTCAAGGTCAAATTATGTAAAGTTAAAAACAGATGTGCAGGAACTTTCTAGTGAATTTTTCTTTCTCTGTTCTCATGCTCATTTTACTTAGGTGGGAGCCATCAGTCTGGGGGAGCTTTCTCAGCATCCTACGTCCTTCATGAGAGGAGTATGATGATGCTGTTAATGGTTTCTCCTTCTCACTGCAGGACATATTTGAGGGTATTTTTGTTTTCACTATGACAATGTGCCTTGGTTTTTCTTCATTGGTGTGCAAGTCCACATTATATTCAAATCTACCATATGTGATGTATTTTTTATGTGAAACTGGTGCTGCAAATCTCCCAAGTGTGCCTTCCTTTTACCTTTGATTAGCCACTGGTGAATTGTTTAAAACCCTGCAGACACTCCATGCCTGCAAATTCAGGTCGTCTGCTGTAATCTCATGCTGGTTTTCTTCCATATTGCATTTTTTCAGCATCATAGATAGCTGTTCTTCTCAGAATAGCTGCTGACAGCAAATAGGCCTGACATCACACAACTGTACAAATCTAGACAAAAGCTGTAGCAAAATAATAGTGTGCTGGTCATTAGATTACCTCTGATAGAGCCTAAAATAAATCTTCCAACAGACATAGAAAAGTCTGGACAAAATTCAACAAGTCCCAAGTCCATTTTTTTAACCTATCACAATGCCTGGGTCCTACTACAAGCAGTGTCAAAAAACCCACCAAAACTAAACAAAACAATGAAATAAACTACCTAACAAAGCCCTCACAGACTTGTTTGGCTATTTTTTAAGTCGTTGTCTACTTCAGGGCATGGTGAGCTGTAAATTTCCTTGTTCCCTACCCCAGATTTTGCAAGCACTGTCTAAACATCAAACTGACCATATCTGTCACCAGAGTGAAGACTGGATGAGTGTTTCATCACTTTGTAGAAACTGTGATGTGTACCTGACTTCATTGTCAGAGTAAGCAGGTATATGGATGAGGGGAGAACAGGGGGTATCATTTCCCTCTACTTTAGCTCGGCTTTCAACACCATCTCCCACAATTATTAAAACAATTAATACAATTATTGTTTTAATCTAAGTTTTCACTGTAGGGTCTGGATTGGTAGACAGTAGGAGGGGTAAAAGATGGAATAGATTTTCCTCAGAGGGCAGTGGTAAATGGGGAGGTATTCAGCTGATGCTGGTGACACACAGAGTACCAAAATGATCTGTCTGGTTTAACAGTGTTATTGGGGACTTGAAGGAAGTTACAGAGGGCACAATTATCAAGCAGGTGAATAATGGAAAGTTCTGCCACTGTGGAGTACCAGTGCAACAACACAGGCTCATGCCTGCCTGTCTGGGAGCTGCTCTGCTGGAAGGGACCTGGAGGCCTTGGCCAATAGAGACTGAACATGAGCCAGCAGTATACCCTGACTGCAGAAATGGACAGCAAACAGCATCCTGAAGAGTATTCACAGGGATACAACCAGGACACTGAGAAGGATTTTTCCCTTCTCCTTGGCACCTATGAGATACCATCTAGGTACTGCATCCAGTCTTGCCATCCCCATCCCTGCCCCTCCAATGAAAGACATTAATAAACTGAATCAGGCTTGGCAGAGAGACCTTAAACTGGTCAGGGTTGGAGAAGTTTTGCTGGGAGAAGAGGCTGAGGGACTGGGAATTGCTCATGCTGAAGAAGAGGTAGCCCCAGGATGAATCTAACAGCATCTTCTCAGCAGCTTTAAGGAGTTGATCAGAGATAAACTCAGGCTCTTTACAGTGGTACATGGAGGAGAATGATAAGCAGTCGGCACAAGATGAAACAGGTAAATTTTAGACTGGATAGAAGAGAAAATCTTTTCTACCCAAGGATGTCAAGCAGAAAAACAAGTTTTCCAGAGATTTTGTACTTGAGACTCTGTCCTTGGAGATGGCAACATGAAGTTGGATAAAACTCTGAGCAGCGTAGTCTGACCTCAGACCTGATGCTGCTCTGAGCAGGAGGTCAGGCAAGCTCATGTCCAACCTCCCGAAATAATTTTCAACCTGAAATTTCCTGTGACTTCTGTATCTACTGTCTGAAAGAACAGAAGCAGAACAGTATTTACAGAAAAAAATTGTTATTAAACCTTATATTTTTTAGCCAAAATCAAAGTTATGCCCTTAAAATTTGCATATGGAAGAATATCTGTTAATATAGATATAATAGCTCCATGGAATTCTACCAATGTGCAAAATATGTAATTTAAGACATGAATAAGACTTTTATATTATCTTCAGTCACTACAGAATGAAGAAATTAAAATCTATGCAAAATACCTGAGAGTGCAGGTCAATGGATATTCATAGCTCGATAAAAAGTTATTACATCCACTAGCTCTCAAAAGTGTTTGGCATGTAGTAACGCCATGTAGCTTTTGGTAAGCTGGAATTTTATCCTATGTCTGTGTTTATATTTGAGCTTTGGGTGATGTTTTCAAGTGAAAGCATTCTTTCTTCATGGACAGTTTAGAAGCAAGAACAGGTGATTTTTATACACAGATTCCAGCTTGTTACAGTTTTCTGGACTTACAGAATTAGAATTAAATATCCACAACCACTGTTAACATCTGTACCCGGAGAACTATTAAAGGCCAGGTATTCATTTGCCTGTGTGTTGTTGTGGTGGACTCAACAGTGCAACAGTAACCAGATTACTACTGATATAACTGTTGGGAGGAAAGGGTTAAAAATGAAAGACTTGGTGAAGAGGGAATAGTTTCATTCAAAGTGGTCTTGCAGCTGGGAATGCTAAGAATATCAGTGTGGGAAAACACAACATGTATTATGCCTGTTGCTGATTATCCTCTGTCTGTTTTGAGAAGCAGAATTTCTGCAGAGATAACATAAATGTCATCAGATACTTGAGAGGCATTTTCGCAGACAGGCTTGAGCTCCTGCTGGGGGAGAGAGCTCAAAAGCGCAGAGATCATAAAAAGCACAGAAGCCTTTTGATATATTGGGGCAGGCAGTGAGCCTCCCCCCACCACCTCTGCTCAGGACTAGAAAGAACTAAGCCTAAGGGAGCCTGTGTCCTGAGTGCCTCTGCTGTCCAGCATTGTTAGCAAGGTAATGAAACCAATCTGCTCTTTGCTTTTCAGCTGTGGCTTGGTGGTCGTCCTGGTTACCTGTGTATGTGGATCCATACAATAACCAAATAATCAGGTGTATGGAAGAAAGTATTACACTCCCACACAGGAGCCTACCTAAATTCATAAAATACGTGAATGTTGTACATTGCTTCACAAACATTTTTGCATATTCTGCAGCATAGAAAAAAGATATTTAGAACTCATCAACCTTCAGTAACCCTCACTAAGTGATGATATTTATGATCCTTTGAGTTGAAAGTTATTGATGGTCAGGAAAATAATTGCTCCATTGAGTTATTGTGTTTAATAGTTCATTTCTGGCAGATATAAAGGGCAAGCACATTAGGCTGAGGTGGAACTCTTGAAATGCTTTGCTTGTGAATAGGGTCTGTGCTGATGGACAAATCAATGCTGTAAAATACACATGTAATATTCTTAGTATAATGTCCTAGTTATATGTATGCAGATTTTTTATTCAGCCTGTATTTAGTCCATCACAAATGCAGGCAGAGAGTTCTTCCTTTCACAAATGCAGGCCACAGGCCAGTGTTGAGTTCATGGGTCCCTAGACCTAACTAGGAATAAGTCCAATCATAATAACTGTGAAATTTCATTTTGGCTGTTTGTGGCTGTGGACCACGCATTAAACCTGTCAGTGGAAATAGAGCAAGTAAGCACCCTGAGCTTCTTGTTCAATGCCAAGATTTAATCACAGGTACTGAATGTTACTTCAAAATTTGCAGAGATTCTTTTGTTGAGTAGCCTGTGCCCTAACAGTTAACACTAACCATCCACATGTTGAAGTTTCTTCTATGTTTTAGGTACATTGCTTGTTTGCATAGAACATTTGTATAAGTGTTTCGCTCCCAGGAGCTATGGAGTACATTATTATAACAGGAGGGGTTGGTAGCATAATTACGTGGAAAATAATACTGCAGATAGATACAATATCAGTCTTTTGCATTAGGGGTGACATTTACAGTTAAACCTCAGAATAAACAAACAAAATCCTTGCAATACGAAACAGTTCTAGAAGCTGTGTTAGAGTGTATTACTGAGTAGACAGGTACTGTGAGACATTGCTAAATTTGTAACTGCAGTTGCTAAGGGTACATCTGGTTTTGTGTAAGAAGTCATACCTTTCTCTTTAGTTTCCTTTGTTTTAAACATAGTAGTTATTCAAAGAGGAGTAGATAGGAGAAAAAAAATCTGTGCAATGCTGACTGGTTTCTTAAACCTAAACTCCAAAACAGAGGTAATTGAAGATTTTGATAATTACTCAAGAAGTTTGTTGTCCAGTTCTGAAGAGAAGAACTTCAATTATGATGCTATTTTTAGCTCTTTGTTTCATATGTAGTTTCATTTTTCCAAAATTAAATGTCTGCAGCCTACACCATTGTCTCTCCTGTAATGGAATGGAAAAGATATTTCAATAGAAAGTAACTCATCCTGTCTTGTAATGAGGCCTCTATGACATCATGGAGCTATTTCCCTGAATTGCGTTCCATGTCTCTGCTGTTTCCTTAGCAAAAATCGTGAACTAGTTTTTTTAGTGTTTCCAGTAGTGCAGGTATTCTGACTGGTCCTCTAAATTTGTCTTTTCTAAGTGCCTAGCAACTGTTTATCTTCCGCTTGGTATAATAACGGAGTACAAGCAGTAGTAGTAATGTAATCTGAGAGAGCTCATCTTTGGGTTTCAAGGTGGGAAACGTAACCTTTAAGTTCAAATAATGCCTGTAGGGTTTTCTTCCTAAGGTAAGCCCGAAAGAGTAAACAGGCACAAAACAATTGCTAGACTTGAAGTGATTAATGAACAAGAACTGAGTACTCAGTGCAGAGGTAAAACACATGCACATCTACTTACAGGCAGGGTATCAGTTACTTTTGACAGCTATGCTTGAGAAATCACCATGCCAAACTCACTGAAGGTACTCGAGGCAGACATGTACATTGTGCTGCAGTGCTGGTAGACTGATGTCTCTTGAAGGAATGACCAAAACATTATTAATTCTGAGGCTAAAACGAGGTATGCTTTGCTCGTTGAACCGGACTCATGATACAGTGCTAACTACTTCACATCAGCTGTTGCCAAGGAAAAGCTTGTTGTTAGGAGACAGAGCCGGCATATTGCGCTGGATGGGAATACAGCAGGGCTGACCAAGTGTATTTCAGTGAACACATTTCCTAGCATTGCATTTCTGTTGTCTTTGTGATAAAGTATGCAAAATGATGCAGCTTGAAAGAAACTAATGAGCAGACACACGAACTGAATTACAAAGCAAATTTCAGGAAATAACTTCTTTCAAACACAGGCAGAATTGGGTAATCAGTCACAGACGACAAAGGCAATATTGCTTTTCAGAGTATGTACTGCATTGCAGCACATAATTAACACCTAACATTACGGAGCTCTGGAGGCAATTTTGCTACAGTCAGAGGAAAAGAAAAAATCAGTGATCTCAGACATGGTTTATGAACCTGAAATCGAATAGTATTTCTTCAGTGAAATAAGAAAAAAAAAGAAAGAGAATGACTAATCTATTTGTGCTAGTTACTTCTCTTTGTAAGCTCATATAAAGTCATGAAATTGTAATCCCTTCCAATTCCAGTTTTAATCTTAGAATTTTCTATATACATTTTAAATGTAATCTTTCTTTCTCTAAAATTATTCTAGGTCATTTGCTTCACAATTTATAATTAAAGAAAATGCTTCATTTTCTCTTCATTTGGACTCTGACATTTGCCCAGTTATTTACCAGTTTGATTCCTGGGTCAGTTATGAGATGTCTCTTGGAAAGCTCCTAATTTTTAATAGCCAAATTCTTGTGAATGGTTTAAATCCTACTTAAAAGAGAAGTTCACAACTTTAGAGAAACTGGAATATCTGACTATAAGTCAAACTGCAACCTAGCAAGTGAGGGGTGAATTTTTCTGGTGTATTATTTCTTTAAATTTTTAATAGAAACTTACATAAATATGTGCCAGATAAAGTTATGGTGGTCTAAGTGGTCAAGTAATTCATACCCTTTATTGTGTTCTTGTTGATATATGGCGATATTTTAAACTTACAAAAGTATCTGTAACCTGAACTATGGAAAGATATGATTTCTTCCCTGAAGCAAAAGCATATACTGCATGTCTAGAGTGAGGTCTACTGTGAAATTTAATGACACTACTCACTTTCATTTATACACCAAAACCTCATTCTGAGTCAGGAAGACCTACAGACAGAATCTCAAATTTTGGTACACTTCTTGTATTTACAGAGATCCTAAAGATAACAAAATTCATGCCTTTTGTTTTTATTTTAGGAGATTTCCAAAACATTTCTAAAGGAGTTATGTTGTCAAAAATTCTGTATAGTAGTTTAAATAATTAAGATAATAATTTGAATATTTTTGACAGTTGGGTTTGTTAAGAGAACTCCTCATAATTCTGTAGCATTTACATTTTCATATATTAGATATTGACGTAGATCTCTCTATTCATGTATCTCTTTGAGTTATTTCAAGTTCTTAGAATTTTAGGTGTTCAGATGGCCATCCTTGGGACTCATTCTTGTTTATCTAAATTTTTACTTTTTGTTTATTTCAAGAAAGAAAAGGCAAAGAAGAAAAACGAAAACCAGAAGGGTTTCTGTCTGATTAAGGGGATTTAGACATCCATTCTTCCTGGAGGGTTGGTAGACGCTCTCAAACTACTCTCAAACTTTTGTTGTCAATGTGCTGACAGCATGTTGCCCACTTGTGCGAATAACCACTTCTGCAGTTAACGTGACTTTTACTACAGAACTGACTAGCAACATTTCAGTATGAATGTTTACACAGATATGTATGCATGTGTTTATAAACATGCGACAAATTTACTTCACCTGCATACAATTAAGAGCTGGCAGACCATTTGAGAGTGTGATGGAAAGGCTTATCCAATAGATATGTGTGAATACTGATTAAACATCGTATTTAAGGGCCATTTATCAAGCTACCTTTCTAACTGTGGTGTTCCCAATGAATTATGAACAGAATGCAAAGCAAAGTTCTGAAAGAAAAAAGGGAAGAAAAATAAAACCATACACCAGTTAATATTATATTCATAGGGTGAAGAACATGATGAGAGGGTAAGCTGTTTCTTCATAAAATCTATCCAGTCAAGGACCTTTTCTTCTTGCTGCCTTTGGCACTGAAGATAATAACCGAAACCACATTGAGACATAAACCAAGTCGATCAGGGATAAAGGACACATGGTCAAAGACTAAAAATCTCCAGTTACTAACTGATCAGCCATTAACAAGCTCAACACACAGCTGTAGAAATGGCCACTTGATCTTTGTAACTGATAAGAAGGGGCACACTAAAGGAACATGAGGATTTGGGATATTCAAGTGGCATCTGTGGTACCATGCAAAACTTAGCAAGAAATTTTTAAGTGAAGGATCATGAGGAAGTGCAAAGTTCTTGTAGTTTGGTGAAACTTTGTATTTCTAATCCTGTAGCTTTTTAAGAACAACTCTATTTCTAATCAAACTACCAAAGACCATACAAAAATTTTCTGGAGGAAGTACATTTTCTGATAAGAAAAACATTTTTTCTCATTTAATATAATAAGTAGTGAAAAATAATGAAAATACAATAATTTATTGTTATTAGGAGAAGCAATGTTTAAGTTCAAAGAAAGCAAATACTTAATTACATGACAGAAAACAAGTATCGAAGGTCATCTCCTCTTACTCTCTTATTATACATAAAGACATATATGAATATCCAAAATGCACAATTTCAAAAGCTACATAATATCAGGGAGTTTTATTCCTGTGTTGAAGAATACATTTCTTTTAGTATTTAAGACTTGTCATTTATTTCCTAGTGCAGGAGTCCATAAGTTCTGTAAAATTTACAGTTTTGATATAAAAGAGCAAGGGGCCTATTTTAAAGTTATATTCATGAAAGTTGAGATGAAGAACTATTGTTATAAGAGTTGGGTTTTTTAATTAGGAGTTCTGTGTAGACTTTTCTGGGGACAAACTAAGATAAGTCATGTTTTACATTCTTTCAGACTTCGAGCAGAACATGTTTTCAGAACATCTTTCATTCTTTGATTTTTGATGTTGAGACTGTAAAATATTCCAAAGGAAATTTTTTTTTTGAAGTGTTTAGAACATTAAGAAAAGCCCTAGTAGATAGCTTGTAGAAAAAAAGATATATGACATAATATTCAAGTTAGAATTCTGCAACAGTGGCTAGAATTTCAAAAATTTACTATTTTATTCCATTTTCAAATTCCTTTGAATTTGCAGTTCTTTCTAAGTTTTCTCCATCTTTCTCATTATCAATTGCTTTATTGATACTGAAAATCCACTATCTCAAGTTTTCTTATACATCATATAACCGAAACCACTTTAGGTTTGAGTAAAATATCCACCACTTTAGATTTTCAAATTGATAGATGTGTGAGGTTGAGCTGTATCTATCTTATGTTCTTTGTCCCAGACTTTAGATGCAAAATGTAAGTTTTATTATAAAAAGATTCTTCTCCTACAGCTGTAACTAAGTATTTTTTCTGGATCTTGTCAAAGTTATTGATGACTTTATTTCCAAAAATGTTCATGTACTTTATAAAGTGAATTACTACCTACTTTACTTCTGGTGGTTGGGCAAATTTGGAGGCAGTGAACAAACATCTAACATGCAATTTCTGTTGCAAGCATTTTTCTTCCACTATTTTTTAAATAAAGAAATCATTATTAATCCAATTGTGCAAAATGGAACACCCTGAGAAATCTTGCTGGAGGTTTCTTCTTTCTATATATTCTGTTAATCCTGTTTGTGCAGAAAAATGTGAATTATGCCTACAGCACTGATATTGCTTAACCATGAGCAGAATCTACTTCAATAATATGAAAACAAATGAGCCCTTCTGAGAGTCAGAAGTGATCAAAAGTTAGTTTTCCTTGCCTCTCTTGTTCTTTGTTGGCAAGTGGCCTATGCTATCATGAGAAACACTAAAAGCAGTGAATTCAGTGACACAAAAAGGAAGCATAAATGAAAACCCTGATAAGCAATGAAGTATTTGCAATATACGTATTTTTGTGTCGGTTATACCAGCTGGAAAGATGAAACAAATTCTTTACAAGAAGCCCTTGCACATTGATTTTAGTATTATTGAAAAATCACTTAACTGTGGTAAAACACCAAACCAAACTAAAAACTTACTGTAATGAAGTTTTTTTCTTCTTATTTGTGATCAGTACTGATCAGTATGATCAGTCTGCTGTGAGAAACTGGGCTACATTAGTCAAAATATTTTGATCCTGTTAATTATTTCTAAAGCCACAAAGGTGATTACATGGACAAAGCCATTGCTCCAACTAAACAGATTTGTAAGTTTCCTCATTCATGCCTTTTAAAGAGCATCTGGATCATCCTAAAATAAAAGGGAAGATGGGATGAGTTATCTGGTCTGCAGATGAGTATTTTTCACATCCTTGAAAGACCACGAGATTCCCTCATTCTTTGGAACTGAGTTGCCTATAATTGACAATATTCATGGTTCCAGATCTTCTGAAACATACCAATTGTTATTCGTACTTTTGATGCAAATTTAAATGTTTCCCTGATTTAGTGTCTCAAGTTATAATGTGGAGACAACCTTTAAAGAGTTTTGTGAGAAAAAACTCTCAGTCATTAATTTAATTAGTATGCTGCTGTGAGTTGAAATATATTTTGTTCAAAAGTTTCTATTGTGAATGTTTTAATTGTTCAGCTGTGTTGAAAGGCATTTGGTGTTTTAAGGGATTGAGGGGAAACTAATGAAACAACAGTGAGACTGAAGGAAGAGAAGTTTTAATTAGCACTTTAATTCCCATATTTGAGTATGTTCTGTCATGCTGTTGAATGTGGCTCTTTACCAAAAACTAGAATATTTTTGTTGCGTAAAATGTGAATGTTCATTTTCATGCACCACCTCATGGTTTCCAGCCTTCTGAACAAACTGTACAGTGACTGGAGGACATTTATCTTTATACATGCAGGATTTGCCATTATCACTGTTAAGCTTCACTTGCAGTTTGGCCATGAGCCCATGGAGCAGCAGTTAATAAAATAACTTTATTTCTTCAGGGTCACAATCCTAGATTCATCTTCTCTCACAGGGAACAAATTTAGTAACTCATAAGAACATCCATAACTATAATCTTAATTTTATGTGATGTACCTGCTGCTTGCTTTCCGGTTATTGCAAATAGACTCCAGTTGTACGACTCTTCCAAATGTAGTACCTTCATAGGTGTTAAATAAGTATCATTTCAAGTCTGTTTGTTTACAGAATGAGTTCATTCCACTGTAGTGAAATATGAAATGACTGATCATATATTTTCATACCTATTTCTGAACTCAGGCTAATTATCAATAAGAATTCTTGTGAACATTTTATACCCAATACTTCAAAGCTGGTTCCACACTGACATCTCATTCACGTTCATATGTTTAGTCCCTACCTTTTCCAAAGCTATCTACGCACTTGTCTTTAAAGTGCTATTCCATAAGTTCACAGAGCATTGTGGATTCCACAGCTACAAGAAAAATGAAGGTAAGGCTCAGGTTTCAAACATTTAAATCTGATTCACCAAAAAAAAAAAAAAAAGTCCTATTGGAGTTAAGATAATAAGTATATATCAACAATTCATTTGGAAGATGGTGGGCAACATCTGGCATCCCTTTTTTGTTTTTTTTTTCTGTTTAATGTGTAGACAAATGTTAGAAGGTAATACAATTTGGAGTGACTATGTCACTGGAATGATACCTAACATTTTGGAAAATGAGCCTCTGTAGTGTAGATTACAGTCATCATGTCTTGAGCAAAAAAAAAGGCATTGGTCTCCCATTTGAAGATTCATCATGTTTGATTCAAGAATGCTCAGATTATAGATGAATCACAATACAAAATATAAGAACATATGTTAAGCTGAATTCTAACAGACTCTTAAATATTTCAGAGGAACCTATAACCATGAATAGTTCCTGGCATTTATATTTACTATCTCATTCCTTCTGCTCCATTACTTTGAGATATAACCCTATAATAGATATTGTGGAAAACAGCTTTAAGAATCTAGCATGAGCTACTTGCATCAGGTACATTTTTTCAGTAGCTCATTCCTTACCAGACTAATGACCCCAGATTCAGACATTTCAGCTATGCCTAAAACATAAAGAAAGCAGGGCTAACACTCTGGGGGGCACTACTTTGCATGCCTCTCTATGGCTGCTCTGCTCACACCCACGCTGGAGTGGTTTCAGTCTGTGTCAAATCGGTGTGCTCTGAAATGGTGCCCAGGCATGATTTCAGCAAAGAGCATAGGGCAGGGGCTGTTCCCAGCCGGCAACATGGATTGGTTATGCCTGTCTGTGGTAGGAGAGGAAGGTAGGTTGTCACCATATGGAGACAAGCTCAATGTCACTATTTGGCTTTATGGGCAGAGAGCAGTTACTGGCCTGTTGTATGTAGTAGCATAATTTGCAGCCTTAGTGGGGACATGTTGATAAATTCCTTTGAGCAACATGTTTTACAATTTATCTTTTTTTGTCCCACAACAGATTTTAATCTGTTTGAAAAGATAATCCCTACTCCCTGTTCATTCCTTCCTCCTTGTGTTAAAAAAGAGAGAATTTTACCATTTAACGAAGATGGTTTACTTGATCCTCTCTTCTCATCATTTTCAAGGATGGCACATCTATAAACTCTCTGGGCTACCTGTTCCAATGTTTCACCACCCTCCTCATAAAAATATCTTCCTTATATGTCATCTGAATCTACCCTTTTCTAGCTTAAAGCCTTTACCCTTTGTCCTATTACAACAGGTCCTGTTGGCAGACCTCATCTTTTTTATAAGTCCCCTCTAAACATTGAAAGGCCACAATAAGTTCACCCCAGAGGCTTCTCTTCTCCCTCCCTCTGCCCTGACAGACAGACCTTGGCTGTTTGCAAAGACAGAAAGACCTGCTTCTTCCCTTCCGGTGTGAGCAGCCACTCATAAGATTTTGCAGTTGAGGTAAAGAAAGCATGAACACGTTGGAAGCTCTCTGAAAGAATCTCCAACTTGGAGGTCTCCACTCTTCTAACACCGTGTTCTGCAGAACTGTTGAAGTGCTCATTGGCATTGGTATTCAGAAGTGCCCATAACCTGTTAAAGTTAAAACCTTTCTTTGCAGAGTGTGGATTATTTCTATGTATGTTCTTACCATGGGTGCACTAATGTAAACCTCCTACACGTAGAGATTTTATCAAGGGAAATGTTCTCAAGTAAAACTCAAATTTTCTTTTTTTTATTGTTTTAATGATTTGCATGGATTATTGTTAGTGTCAATGCCCAAGAGAAAAAACATAGCAGAAAACTCATGGGGAGAGGGCCTTGAGGAAAAAGTAGTAAAATGTTGATATTTATTGGACAGCAGCTACTCAGGAATTGATGAATGAATATTATGAGATAAAACTTAAAAGAGGAGAAGCAAATTAGCGCAGAAAGAAGCAATTCAGAGAAATTTGATTATATATTGCCTGAAGAATATATGGGCTTGAGAGATGTCAGGATTAAAAAAGAACTTTTAGAAATAAACAGAACAATGACTGGGCAATAGAAGCCATAGCATATAAAGTAAATTTGATGCAGGAAAGTTCTTGAATTTAATTTATCCAGTTGGATGAACAACTGATGAAATCAGAGAGAAAAAAAATAGCCGAAATAAAATGTGCTATTGAAAGAAGCAAAACTAAAGCAAGTTCAAGAAGTGAAACATAACCCTTAACTTGCTAGTCGTGTCCAACCACATCAACTGGGAATTGATACCAGCTTTTCTGAAATGAAGATGTTCAGTAGTAGGTGTAAATGAAAAAAGCCAATCACTCATGCAGATTTACACACTTGCCTATTAGTAAATCAACTCAATACAAGGGTTATCAGTTTAAACATAAATAGATTATAGTCAGATTTAAAATCTAGTGCCTTGACTACCACTGGAAATCAACCGACAAAGTATTTTGTGAACGGGAACATACTTAACATTTTCAAGAATTTTTTTTATACTAGAAACATGAGTATCTCTTGCCTTCATATGTCTAATGTTTCTCTCCTGAACACTAGGTATGAAGGACACTGTAAAGATTGAAAATGTCTGACTGCGGTAAGTGATTCTGTTAGGATGTGTTTAGCTGCACGAACCACAAGCACATCCATGGCCCAGGTGCACACTCTACATACCAATACTTGTCAGCACAGGAACTGAACATGCATATTCTTTTCTATAATGAAGAGAAATAAAACTGATAGCCTGCAGGTTCCCAGCCATGGTCTCCTGGGAACGTTGGAGATTTATGTGCCCTGTCTGAACAGCCTTCTTAAAGGAGCTGTTTGAGCATAATATAGGGGTTCTCCAGTCTTTGACAGCAGTAACATCCAAAATTCTAGTACCTTAAGGGCCACTTTATTAAAAGTATTGGGGAGCTCATTTTAAAATTAAGAGAAAACAGACTTAGAATTCTTCAGCAATTGGATCATCATGTGGCAATCTGTGTATTCTCTTTTAAGTGACCCAGATCACTTAAGAATTTTTAAGTGACCCAGGTCACTTAAGAATTTTTAAGTGACCAAGGTCAGGTCTTGTCTAACATAGAGATATTTTTCATAACTTTAAAAATGACAACAGAATTACACTTTCCCTAATATTTCCACTTTTACTCTGAAGTGACTGAAGTTTTGTTGTTACTTTTATTCACTACTCAATCACTTTTAGAGTTCATGGACTTTAAAGACTATTATCATGTAGACACAATGACCTCATAAATTTAGAAAGTATTTTCCAGTATTCTTATCCCTGTTCAATGAATCTCTGCAAAACCTGCCGTACTATGTAGTTCACTTATCCAAGGAGCCGTATTATTTGTAAGATTAAAAATTTACTTCACTGTGAAGTATCACCAATAATTTTTACCAGTTACCTTTCAGAAGATAATTTTAATAGGTCAGAGGTTTGGAAAAGCAAGTGCAACAGAAGAAATCATTGTATTTTCGCAGACACACTGCAGGCTGAAGATGTTCTTCGAGTAAATTATTCATTGTGATTTTTCTTTTCAGCTCTAATTAATGTTTTCTGCCAGCAGGATATGTTGGCTGCGTTATAAATCCATAGATTTCGAAGAATTGTACTTTCAGTTCTAGTTTGATTTGATAAAATTTTGACTTTTTTTTTTATTTACACTCTCACAGAAGTTTGTTTTTCTTTGGTTTTCATAGTAAGGTGTTTTAGTTTAATTGCAGTGTAAGAGGGCCAAAGGAAGCTATTTTTTCTTCCTACAGTAGCTTATGGCTCATATTAAAAATAACGGCCATGTAATATGTTACATATCTATCAGCTGTTTCTTTTTATTCTTCATATAGAGCTATATAGCTGTTTTAGTGAAATATAGAAGGTGACACAATCATGTTTTGTGGTTTTGGTGATAACTTTTCATTAGTACAGCAATATGAAGCAAGATTTATTTATCAACACGTCCAAACACATACCTTCAATGTGAACTAGAACAAGCAAAGTGCTAGAAAATAGTAAACACTACATCTAGCTGGTACTTTTTCAAATATTAATCTATTTTTTCCCTCTAACGGCTGTTGTTGTTATGCTTTCAGTTCATATAGACCAGTGATAAAGATGTTCAAAAACTCGTGTCCTGGGCTTTAGTTTCTGAATGCAAAATTTACCAACTTCAATAAACAGCTATTTTAATTAGCACCTTCTTGAAATGAAAGCAGTTTCTCCACGTTTCCAGCATAAGGATATAAAAACGTACATAAAAATTACCCCAAGAAAATTACAGAGGAGGGTGAATTCTGAGTACTGTTAGAAGAAGAGTAAAATTTTCTGTGGTGACTAGATGAAACATACTGCCTGCTAGTTTTGTTTTGCAGAGGAACTAATTCCAGAGAATAAAAGAAGATATTACTGTACCTTAATAAGGTAATAACACTTTTTAATTTTTCTCCTTATACTAGATTAGTATTTAACTATTCCCGGAAAATTTCTGTCTTGCACACATGCACACTGTTTCCTTCTCTGAAAGAAAGCAATACGTGGCAATAAGTCCTGATCCATCAACCTGCTTTGTGCAGTTGCATCTAAAATGAAAAACCTTCAAAAAGCAACACGTCTTCCTACTGGGTTGCTGAATGATTCATCTTTAAATAGAATCTTCGAATGTTTTTTACAATTGCCAAGAAAGTTGTATCCTGATAATTCTCCTGTTCAGTTGTTTACTTTGTGGTGGGTTGCAACAATCTAAACCACCTTTTGGTTAATGAGGTAACGCTGATTTTCAAACATGCAAAAGCACTTGCATAAATATTCAAAAGTGGGAGATGCTGGTTAAAGAGGGGTTTGGTAATCTACTCCATTAACTCCTATTGGAAACTGTGATCCTAACATCCCTTTTGCCTTTCATTGAAGACCTTTCAGTTAGAGTTGAATGACTTAGTGACTTCAATACTCTGGCTCTGCTGTCTTTGCTGTTAAATTAAGCAGTGCATGAAGTCAGTATATTTTGAAGTCAGAGTATGTTTTAGCCACCTAAATTAATAATTATAGTGGTGTTTGAGTGACATTTTTTTTCTTTTTTGTAAAAAAAAATCACATGAATCTAGAATAAGGAATCAACAACATATTTAAGATAAAATATTCAAATCTAATTTGGAAATAATTTAATTTCATTGAATCATGGAATGGTTAGAGTTTGAAATGGTCTTAAAGATCATCTCATTCCAAACCCCCCCTCCCACCATGGGCAGGGATGCCACTCACTACCATCAGGTTACTTGGGGCTCCATCCAACACTACCTTGGACACTTCCAAGGATGGGGCATTCACAGCCTCTCTGGACAACCTGTTCTGGTGCTTCACCACACTCTGAGTAAAGAATTTCTACTAAAATATATAAAGGCATGAAGTCTGACCTCCGATGTGCAAGTGCATTGATGGTTACTGATGTGCAGTAGAAATTTGAGTTTAAAGCAATGCAACTTGGACAATACATTGGTACACTATATTTAATATCATACCACATCTAAAAGACTCCTCCTAATTATGTATTGCCATGTAAACTGTGTACTAGTTTGTGCACTAGTTTCTGTAAATTTTCACTGTTCCTCCTAAAACTGCTTCTATTTTATTCCCATTGTGTGACACAACCAAAAAAGTACACACACACACATCCCCTCCATGTGGATATTTTGTCTGTAAATAACTAGTAAATACCCCAAACTAAGAGCATGCTTAATTAAAATTAAGGTTTTGAAATTAATTTCACTATAAGATTGATAATTGCTACAATTACATTTATACTAAAAGAATTATTTGAAATTACAGAAATTAAAATTTGTCTTTTAACAGCAGTCTCAAAGAAAGCATATCAGTGTTCAAACTCTAAATAACAATAACTTATTCAATTACTTAAAGCCTGATCCAAAGCTTACCTGAAAAAATTGGTAAAAGTCTCAGTTAATTTAATTTGGATTAATGTTTGTTTGGTTGGTTTTTTGTTTGTTTGTTTGTTTGATTGGTGTTTGTTTGTTGGGGGCATTTTGGTTTTTTTAATAAAACAAGTTGAGCATAATTCTGATTGTCACAGTTGCAGTTTTAATTTTTAGAGGAGTATATTTTATGTCAGGTCAAAATCTCAAGTGTAGTATTGTGTGTTCAGCATTACCTTGCTCATGAATCTTATTAAAATATCAGATTTTTTTAAATGTGTGTGTGCTGTGTGATATCACTTGTATTTTCTCCTTCCTTGAAGTGTTGTGCCAGAAATAATTTTGTTCTCATTAAATATAAGTGATTATAGATTTTGGGAAAAAAATGATCCAAATTGTTTATATATAATTATAAAGAAACATGGAAATATTAGAATTATTAAAGCTATATTCAACTGTGATCTTTATGCAATTGTGTCAAATGTAAAACATTTAAAATTGAGCTGTGTATAAAAAGGAAATTTTGCACTGCTTTTTGGAAAGTTCTGTGATGAGTTAATAAAGTTTACTTGGTGTTTTAAAGTTACATTTTTTCTGAAATAAACTTTAGTAGCTAGTGTGTTTGTCCCTGACCTCTAGTTAGATAAAAAAATTGTGTTAGAATTGTTCAATATTAGTATTCTGTGCATTCAGTAGTCACATGCACATTTAAATGAACATTTGTAAATGCATCATGTATATAAACTGTATCTTAAATGTGTCTCTACATTTTTTTAGCTACTAGTTTTTAAAAAAAAAAATAATGTGTCTCTGTCCAAGAAATGACAGAGTCCTGGTAACATCTTGAAAATCATTAATATTTTTTGCAATTGAAGCAGTTTTTTCTCATCTCCAAATAACTATTTTCCTGACTCCAGAGCTGAACTGCATTAGCCAAGAAAGATAGAAGCTGGATAGTCACAAGCTTTATTTATATAATGATACCTTTTCTTTTGTCCATAACTGCTGGTCAGATTGCTCCACTCTGCCAAAAGCCATTTCTCTTCCCACAGCTTGAAAATCACTTCCTTGATTTTCAAACAGATCCATTTCACAGTTCCAAAGTGATAGGAGCACAGAAACATGTAGGAATGGCCATGATTAAAAGTTTGTTTTTCAGGTGGACTTACTAACATTGGATCTGCCTTTACAAATGCAGCTGCATGATTCAGATCAGAAATGATTTGTGCCCCAGTGGCACAGAGCACAGGTGAAATTAGTATGACAGCTTCCACATGACAGTACATGAAAGCCTTTTTTCTTTTCCCATATCTGGCTGTAAATCTTTCTCCTCATTTCCATGATTTTTTCAAGTCCACAGTGTCTGCTGTCTCGTGCTGAATTTGTTTGCGCAGATAGCACAACACATTTTGGAAATCATATTTACCAATTTGAAATGAAAGTACAATGGACAAGGGAAATGTGAGAACTTTTAAAGTTTGAAAATCAAAATTTTTTCTCACTTTTGATTAGAAATTCCCTAGTGAAAAGGAACGAAGTTAATACTGACTTTCTAACAGCGCTGTGCTGAAATCCAATGTGTAGGCACTGCAGACAGGGACTGGTTAATTGCGGTTATTGTCCACCGACTCATCTTTTGGAGTACAGAATTCTGAAATATTTTTATTTGGCTTACACACAATTTTTTTAATCTAAAAAACTTAAAGAAGACATGGTGTACCTGCATTTTCTTCACAATCATTTTCCCTCACATTCAGAAGTAAAAGATAATTAGAAAATTATTTTTACTCTGGGTACCTGGATATATCAAAGTGTTGAAATAGTCAATCTTTGTGTATTTCTTCCCAAGTACCCAAGAAGTATCATAACAGTTTTATTGAGTTATGATGTTAACAGTGACAACATTTAAATTGCATCACTGGTGGTAATTATCCTGAAATTTCATTCTTTTTATCCACTTATCTTCTATATTAAAAATAAGTAGACAATTACAACTCTATGCTGGCACCTCGTTTTGTGTTGCCTTTTCTTTTTTTCTTTTTTTTTTTTTTTTTCCTTTATCTAATTTTAAAGCTACTTTCACTGTATCATCTTAATGCTGTTCACTTTTTTTGACACAAGCCTGCATTATTGGAAGGTCACATTTTAAATTTTGGAGAGCTTTTTCTGGCCATAAAATGTAATTTATTATATTAAGGAAAGATCATGGCAGATGGTACTGCATGATTTTTCTTTTTCACTTCATTATCACTCAGTTTTCTGAATTTCAAAGGATTATATCAGGTTCTGATGGGCTCAATTTAATATTTATCACAGCAGTAAAGGTGCACTGAAGTTCCTGATACATGAGAAAAATTTATTCATAACTGATTTCGGCTCTAATAAAAATGTTATCTGATATTAGCATACTTATAGTTTGGGTTTAAGGAGTCTAAAAATGCTTCTTATTTGTCCTTCAAAACCAAAATGGGATAAACTAAGTCAGTGGTTTTCTACATCTGTGCAGAATTTCCTGAGTTCTTCACAGAACACTTGCCCTGTTATTCTGCAATTACACTTGAGTATTTAAATTTTTAGTGCTGAGGCATTTGCTGGATCAAAACCATGTTCTGACTTACACCTGAAAAAATGCTGTATCTCTACCCATTTTAACCAATGCCAGCTTTCTCTCAATAAAAGAGCAGTCTACAGAGAGATAAGACCTTTTTTCTGCTTTGCCTCTTTCACCTCCCAATATGAAAATGCAGTGTCTGTAGAGCCTATGGGGAATTATGACAGAAGTCTTTGTAAATAACACAATCTCCATTTTAATAACTTCTTTAAGGAGGACCTGCTTGTTCCCATGCAAGGCACTGTCTTTTTGGATTTATTTTTGATGTCCTAGTCATTCAAAGCGAAACCAACTTCAGATTTTAGTTAGTGATTTTTGGGAAACTGGAAGGATAAAAATAATTATAATACTCAGGCCTGTTTTTAAACTATGCAGGAAGGTCGTGGTAGGAAAGAAAGAGTCAACGGGAATGAAATTTGGTGGCTCTGAAAGAACAAAGGGAACAAGGAAATAAGGAGGAAAATCTGCTCTATGGCTGTTACAGGCCATTTAATGAAACCAGAAAAAAAAATGTAAATATGCTTCTTAAATATTTAGGTGTAAAATACACAACTAAAAAGTCTTTTAAGATGCTATATCTCAAGAGAAAGATTCTGGATATCTCAATATCTAATAACAATAACATTTGCCTTTTTAAACATTACGTTACAAATTTCTAAAAAAACGTGTATACCATTTTTCTTTAAGCAGGACATAGCAGGTAGTCAAGGGTCTAGAGGGATCTTCACCTAATAGCATTTAGAGACAGCAGAAAGAGGAAGGCATTACTAGTAATATTTAAATGTATATGCTCAAGTCCACAAAGTATTTAGGATTGATGCGGGCACTTAGTTTAAATATCGGCCCTCAAAACCACAATCTAAAACTTCAGGCATCTAACACCTATCTGTAGGCTACTTGAAATTTTGCCAGTGAGTTACTACTAACACAGAGAATTTGCTTCCAAATCTTTCCCTGTTTGGTTGAACAGAGCAGCTTAATGCATCCTGCCATTTGTCTTCAGCTGGAAACATCTGCACAGGCATTTCACACAGAACCATCCAGAAAGTGGGTCCAGAGTGAGAGGAGCAATGTGCATACCTCCTTTCACTAAAAGGAGCCATTTTTCTTCCTACAGCTTGAAAATCACCCCTTTGATCACTTTGATGATCACTTTGATGAAGTGGTGCTGCTTTCTCTTCCAGAATATCTGGTTCGACCCATACAAAAGACACTAATGGACATTTAAAAACAGAAATTGTTCCTGTCTGCTGGTTTTCGTTGTTCAGTTGTATTCTTCTTTGGACGTTTTCAAACAATCTTTTTTTTTTTAAAATCTTACAATGACTGTCAAGTGGCATACAGAAAAATTGAACTCTGACTAATGTTAATTAGTTTAGTAGTATAAAAAACTTTTTACTGTAAACATTGTCTATCATAAACTTAGTAGTCACGAGAAAAAAACTAATTTAGCTCCTGAGCTACTGCCTAGAAGCAGCTCACTCTGATGGTCCATATGCAAAATTATGATGTGATATGAGGATGGTTGAGATACATACATGGATGTTATTTATCTGAGATCACAGCAAGCACAAAATGAGTTTACAGCATGAGTGATCACTCTGACTCTGAATTACTGTTATTTACTGCAGGATCTTTTATAAGATTTTGTGGAGTTCGAAAGAACATATAACCCTTTACAAAGGGCATGGAAATAAAGAGTAATCTGTTATACAAGTGCAGGCCTTTACACCAAAATGAACAATTATGTTAGTTCTTTGTGTTTTGATGTCTGTGATTGGAGCTTATGAGAATACATAGTTTTTCTAACTTTCAAAATATTATCAAATATTATCAAAATATTTTTACCCAAATGTTATATTACTACAGAAAATTATTATTAATTAGATGGGTCTGGGGAATGGTCCTAGCCTACGCCGGTTATCTCAAGAGCTTGTTATACACTTTTTGTACTCTGCTGATTTATTCTGACACAATTCCCCAGAATATCTTCCAGTTAAAATTCTAAAAGAAGGGATGGTCCAGAGCATGCTTTTATCTACTGTGAACATCTCTGTAAGTTTCATATTCAAAGCTACAGGTGTACTTACTAAAAAATCACATGCACTTTGTCGATTGTTGCTCTACTTTTGGTTAATGAAGAGCATTTTTTGAAGGGTAGGCATTCCTATGAAAAGAGTCTGTGTCGTTGCTGGTAATTTCACTGCGATTTTGCAGAACTAATTTAATCAGACTTAATATTCTAAAGTTTAAACAACTTTTAAATGTGAAACTGGAAAAGTATGATGAGGAATTTCTGGTCATTCCCACATTCTTCTTCTTCTACTGCATTTTATCAAATTATGTCAACGTTTTCTGCTTACTAACCTTGGGAAAATCACAACCTCCCCCTCCCAATTGAACCTTGAAGCACATAAGATGCAATCCAAGCTGAGAAGAGTTCTCATGCTATTTTCAATTTTAAACTAGGAAAAACTTAATTATCACAAAAGAATAACCTTTTTTAAAATTACTTCCTTAAATACTTTTAATTGGTTCCTATAAGTTTTAGAAAATATGATTAAATATTTAAATGCTGACCTAGCTTGCTTCACTTTTAGTGTTTCTTTATTAAGGTAAGTGCAGCTTTACCAGCCATGACAATTCTGCTGGAGTGCCTTAGTGGTTTTGGTATTGAGTGTCCTTGTTACAGTCCAAAGGCATAACACTTAAATGTATAAAATTACATCGTTCATTAAGATAGCTGTTTGTAACAGCAGAAGTTTTTAATTGTATGTATCTTAAGTACTCTAAAAATTCTTTGAAATGTTATATCAGGGTAGAAAGAAAAGGAAGCAGGTGAAAAAATTATATTGGTCTTTGTACCCTTATTTCATGGGCTATGTATGACAAATGTGTTTTGTGGTTTTGCAGAGAAATAATGGCATGAAAAATAATTTTACTCATTCTACTTTTAAAGTTGCATTCATTTCAATAGACATGTCTGTCAAGACATGTTTCTGGTTTTCTTCTCCTCTGAATTTCTCTTTAAAACTCTTCCATTCCCCAGATTTGGACAGTTACAATCATTTCTTTTTCTCTGCAGTTGCAAGCAAGGATGTTATTGCAGTTGTTGTCTGAAAAATATCTCTTTGTGGTCACTCTAAATGTTCATTTGCTGCTTATGAGACAATGCTGCCACTCGACAATGAACTGTTCAAGCAACACAGGATTTGGGAGAACCAATGAACAAAGTAGAAGTGGTGGATAAAAAAAAATCTTTAAAAATAACCTGCCGAGGAACAATTCACCGGATCCATCTGAATAACAACAGTCTTCCAAAGCAATATAACAATTGGCTAGAAATAATTTTATAATAATTATGTGAAGAACTTCCTATTAACCTATTAGGAAAGTTAGGAAAGCTAAGTATTTCTGCTTACTATCACAATGATGTCAGAAATTCTATTGCTTGTGCAGTACCATATGTCCATCTTGTTACCCAGGTGTGCAGCTGCTGATTTGCATGATGGACTCTGCCTTATTAAACCCTGAAACTAAGTGTGCAAAGCATATTCCTTTACCTAGAAAATCAAAGGCTTGGTTCAGTATGAATTCTGGGTCAAGACTGACTGAACACTTGAATTTGTTTTTCATTGAACATAAAATTTGTAATAGCTCTTCTCTTAAATACTAATAAAATTTACAGATTAACTAATTACTAGTCATTTTTCTTAAGAAATATGTGTCCTGGATTGCAAGGGAAAAATGTCATATATGAGTAGCAACCCAGGCTTTGTCTGATTTTGGGGAAAAAGACATCTTGCCCTTTAAATGGTAAGACTTTTACTCTGTCTTAAGCTCAGTGTCTGCAAGTACGCGCACCCAGTTACTAGTTTTATAATTTTATTGTTTAGCATTACTTTACACTAACTAGTTTGGAGAATTCTGCACAGCTCATATTTGGTTTATATTGCTTCTTTGGGTATACTGCTGTTCTTTCTTTGAGATGTAATTTATATCACATCGCATCAGTAGTATTTTCATAAATGTAGAAAGTATACAAAATACAGTTGTGTTTGCTTTCAATAAAGAAATCTATCATCTTATTGTAGTGACAACTCGATATGAAAGGGAAAGCCAGATTTTTGCAGATAAAAATAATATTTTCTTTGTTCCGATACTTATCAAGCCATAATTTAACTTTAATGGTATTCACTTTATGTTTTTAAACATTTCTCGGTGGGTAGAAAGCGATACTTGTCCAGAAACTTTCTTTCACTGTGATAAAGCTATTGCAATAAACCTTCAGCTGGCACCAGTAAAGGTTTCCTTCAGCTGGCACCAGTAAAGGTTTTCTAATACTCATACCCCTTAACAATTGCTGCATATTGTATCATTGACATTGAGACCAATTAAACACTGGTGATATTTTTTCTGTTTCTAGACAGTAGAATTATGCTAGAAAAGGCTAACACTGGGAAATTGATCTCAATCATCACTGAGAAGGAAAAAATAATTTTTTTCAGTAGCTTGATGGACTCTAATATTTTCATTCAGTTTGGGGTTTTTTTGCAACATTTCAGGACTATATTTTGGAGTTATTTTAGTGTATCAGAAATTTAAACCAATACAGAATAATTGCAAACTTCATAAAATTTCCAATTATTTTGTTCATCTAACAGAAGTTTAAAAATAATGTAAATAATACAGTTGAAACAATAAGAATTAAGTTCTAAGTAATTACAATTCAATTTCTTATATTTCAGTGCTGTATTTCTTTTATTTTCATTTATTTTGGGAAGACAGTTATTAAAGTGATCCAAAGTGTCTAAGTGTGAAATGAAGTTTGTCTGTGTATTCAGCACAGACATGTATGCAGTGACTGTTCAGGGTTGCAAGGAGGTTGCTTTCTCTGTTTAATGTAAGACGAGTTAACATGATAAATTCTCAAGCCTTCATGAGGGTATAATCACTAACAAGACATGGACTCTGACGTCCATGTAAAATGAAATCAGTAAATCAGTTTTAGAGGAAGCCATTTCTAAAGAGGAGTGAAATGTTTCCACAAATCCCAAATTGTGTTCTAAAAGTGTTAAAACAGGATTGCTACCTAAATTTTCACACCTGAATGATTTCATTTTCTTGGTCATGGATATATATGTATTAAGGAGAGGTAACTAAAAAAATTTTTAAAATTACTTTAAAGTTTGAATACATGCAAATACTGAAATATGAAATGTATTCAAATAACAATAGAAGGATAGTTAGCGTATTATAAAGTAAAACAGAGTTTTGAAAGCAAAAATAAATCTGTCAGCCCAGGCCTCCAGGAGCTGTCTTCCTTCTTTATTTTACTAGGTTAGGTTTTAAAAAGTAGCTTTTAATTTTTTTTTTATGTTTAGGTTTTTTTTATTTAGCAAGAGATTCTTGTCATTTCCCTCAGGAAAGTAATATTATTGCTTTGATAGAACTTGGGATATGTTTGAAATAGTCAGTTCAACTTTCTTTATTGTTATTCAACATCGTAACAACACTATTTCTTTTTACAGTCTCTTGCATTCTTTAAAATAACAATTTTGTCTTTTGGGTTTTCATCCTTCAAATGCTCATTGATTTCCTGTTTCACTCCAGGCGTTAGACAAGCCAGAGATGTGTAATTTTCTAGAATTGTCATGGTTGTTTCTGAAGTTCCTACAGTTTACAGATGATTGTCTGGAAGATAGTTTCTTGAACTGAATCCCATATTCCAAGTATTACTCCACTAGAGATGCCGAGACAAGTGCTACCTGTTTGCTTTCTCTTGAGATATCTCTGCATATTCAACCCTAAACTGGAAAGTATTGGCTTTCCTTTCCTGTCATATCACATTGAGAACTTACAGTTCATTATCACATGAACAATTTCTTTGCATTTCTGAGGCTGTCCATCAGGGAAGTCTCCCTATGACACTGATAATTTGTTCTTCCAATGGTTGCCTCCTCTTACCCTTTCAGGTCTTTGTTTCCAAAGTTGCATTTCAATATTTCAAACAGAAAATAAATCAAGAAATGACAATTTTCAGAAATCCCAGTACTCTGTATCATATATTATCATACTGTAACCATCATAGGTACTCATTAATATAGTACACTGTGAATAGCCTGGAACAAAAACATTTCTTGGGAAAAATTCTGACCTACGTGCTAGAGAAAAGGATATTGAGCGCCACTGAGCTGGCTCAATAAACCCGGAAATTTCCCTTGCTAATCTAAAAGTTCAAGGTAGATAAAATTGCTTTCTGATTTCTTCAGACTGTGAAACTGGGAGAACACATCCATTACAGAAACAGAACATGATACTACATGACTTTCTCTCTCACAGACTTTTTGGCAAGGTAAAGTGGGTAAAGACAGATAATATCTTTTGTTATATCAACTACTGGGCTTCTTACAAGTTAGAAAGGATCCCTAAATTCCAAAAGCATGCAAGCAGCAAGCAGGGATGGGAGCAGGGTTGTGCATATATTAAGGAAGAGTACAGATATTTTGTAGCTCTGAGTTTCTGAAAAGCAACAGAAACATAAACTTAACAGCAAACACCCACAAAGCCTTTAGGAGCCTTTCACGGAAAACAGAAGTTTTAATAGATTGCAGGACTAAAAGAGAGTCTGTCCTGGTTCAATTTCTTGTGATGTATGGTTTAACTGTGTTGATTACTGAGCACATCCTAAACCCAGAGAAGTAGTTTGTAGCTGTAGTTGTGACACAGAATGAAATTACAACAGAAAAGTAGTGATTTTCCGGGAAACTGAATTTAATAAATAACATGGATGAACCTCCATATCTCCTGTGCAAAAAGATACTTTTTATCTATTGACAGTCCCAAGGAATACAGATAAAATTACCCAAAATACCAGAGATTTTACAGACTTTTCTGCTTTTAACATTGCCAGTTGAAAAGAACTGCCAAGCACAGTTTCAGGCCAGTTTGAAAACACCAAAAAACCCATGTGTTATTTTCTACTCACCTGCTTAACAAACCTAGTAGCACCTAACCTGGTGCACCCGAAATGTACCTGCTACATGACATGTCTACTGAAGTTTTCCAAATTAGTATTTCACTCTATCTATTTAACATGGAGAAACTTTATTTGCATGGGTTATTTTGGGAGCTAAAGGCAGATGTTTTTGTTAGTGGCCTCAATAAAAAGGTTATTTTTGACATATTAAAGTTTTTGTTAGATTTTACTTTACATGAAATAATAGCCTATGGTGACAAATACAGCTTTATTTTGCAACGTTTACAAGATTTTATCATGTTGCATAGCACAATCCAAAGGCATCTCACTATCAAGCACAGATGAGAACTGAAACACAGATTTTTGTTCAATTTGGAAAGAAGATGTCATTTATTGACTGGAGCACTGGGTGTCGGGTATCAACGCTAAGGGTCTAGTATAAAACTCCCCCGTTGACTTCAGGTGAAATTTTCTCCGTGCTTTGTGTTTCATCAGTTTCAAAATGAACATAGTGTAATAATCACATGTAAAAGTAAGCGTGAGACTTAATGCATATTTAATGAAACGTTTCCCCAGACAAATAAGAATTTCACATTTGTCTGGATTCAAATTAGTTTTGGGTTAGGATGCATAGCTTAACAAATATGTGAAAGGCTCTGAATAAATTGGCTCTTGAAATAAGGACAAAATAAAGATGACTCTTAAATTGCTTATTGTAAGATCCTGTACTCTCAAGAATATGGTTGTAACTTTTATATAAAGGAAATAGTAGTCCTCTTGACAAATATGTACAAACAAATCTGAATTTTTATTTCCTTACGTGTTAATGAGAAAGATTAATTTAATACACATGAGGAGTTGAGCAGCTCTGTGCTTATCTCAGGACTCATGGAAGCTTTTTCACATTGTGCAGTTGGTGATCTGGCAGCTTTCATGATTGGTAGATCCCCCACAAAGGCAACTGTAAGGCAGATAGAAAGGTTTTAACATCTTTCTGACAAATAAACAGCTGACAGCATCCCTTGATGATGTTGTTTCTGACATAGATTTGCCAAACACTGTCTCATTTACTTGAAAATGTCAGCAGCTGGAATGGGGAACAAGATGGTGACTAATAATTCTGAATTAATTGCAGCCATTAATTTTAATTGGGATTCAAAATGTTCCAATTTGGTGTACATTTAAATTACTAATTAAGTTTCACTCTATGTATATCTCATGTGGAGTAATTACTGATACTTCTCTCTGAGATAAATACCTCAAAAGCAAACTGAAGAAAGATTGTGATTTCCATCTTAAACTGTATGCATTTAAATTTAGCATTCCCTTTATTAGTCATATCTTAGTAAGGTTCTGTAAGGACAGGAAAGATTTAAAAAAAAAAAAAAAAAACCACAATTGTTTTAAGAAAATCTACACCTTTATGGAGAAAAAAAATAAATTACTTATAATTTTCAGTACACTATATAACAATGTTTAGATTTTTAGGATTTTTGGGGTTCAGGTATGGTTTGTTCATTAGTTAGTTTGTTTGTAAAATGATGTTGCACAAAGGGGTGTCTCCTAAGCTGCCTGAAATCACATTAGTACTTTTCACCATTTTGGAAAGGTCAACCATCCAACCATGGAGAATTCTCTGTTATCTAGATGATTACTCCACACACTTTGAACAAAAATATGATGTTGTAAAAAAAGAATTATTTGTGAACTGGCTGGATTATGCCCAGAAAAATGTCTGATAAAAATACTTACATAAGTAAAGCAATAATAATTAAATAAAAATAATAAAAATAAATAAATAAAAATAGCAAGGACTGACATTATCTAAAGTCTCTAGAGGTCTTAATAACATGGTTTTTCAAAAATTGTTCGTGTATAAGTTACAATAAATTTACTACTGTTAGCAGCTCATCATATCATTCTGTTGTCTCAGTAATACAAAGAAATGGATCACCCTCTGAAGAAAACCAACTAAGAGCAAAAAGATTCAAGTCAAAATATACAAGATTATCTGGAGATACTGAGTAGAGATAGAAAACTAAAAAGTCTTCCTTTCAGATCGTAGTTATCTTGTAGTAAAATCAAAATAACAATCAGTTATTCTGTATGACACAGCCCATCATATTACTTGCATATGTAATATTTGTTAGTCAATCAGTTAGTCCTTCTCTTCAGATGACCACCTATTCATTTTACTACATTGAAAATTATTTTTCTTTTTTTTTGTTTAAAAATTCCTTTTTTCCTAGTACCTCAGCTAAAAAAAAAATGAGTGAAGCCATGCTATATATCTAGGAAAATCAACAATAAAAGTTGTTTGCTAGAGGGAAGTTTGCTTCAAATTTTTGGGTTTCTTTTCTTATAAACTAAGAATGAACTCTGTATCTACTCCCAAGTTGCTTATTCTTTTTTTCCCCCTTTATTTCTAAATTTACTAGAAACAAGGTTGCAAAAAACTTATGGCTTATCTTCTAATTCTAGGTTACTTGCATCTAGCAACCTATTTTTGCTGTGCCAGCTTTGGCTTGGGTGGAGTTAATTTTCTTCATAGCAGCTCCTACGGGGCCGTGTTCTGTATTTGTGCTGAAAACAGCAGTGATAACGCAGGGATGCTCCAGTTACTGCTGAGCAGTATTTGCAGTGTCAAGGCCTTTTCGGCTCCTCGCAGAACCCCATCAGCCAGGAGGCCGGGGGTGCAGAGGAGCTGAGAGGGGACACAGCCAGGACAGCTGACCCCAGCTGACCAAAGGGATATTCCAGACCATAGGGCACCGTGCTCGGCGTACAAAGCTCGGAGAAGGAGGAGGAAGGGAGGGGAAGTTCGAGTGATAATGTTTGCCTTCTCAAGTCACCATTTTGTGTGATGGAGCCCTGCTTTCCTGGGAATGGTGGAACACCTGCCTGCCCATGGGAATTGGTGAATGGATTCCTTCTTTTGCTTTGCTTGCACATGAGTTTTTCTTTCCCTGTTAAACTTGAGATATCTTTATGTCAACCCATGACTTTCTCCACTTTTACTCTACTGATTGTCTCCCCCACCTCACTGAAGGGGACAGTGAACGAGCGGCTGCATGGGGTTTAGTTACTTACTGGAGCTAAACCACTACGAACATTTGACACAGACTTGTGCAGTTATACTGATCTGTATATTTTGATATTTTGTTCCTTTTTTAAATTATTATTTTTAATGAAGTTGAGATTATTTAATTCTGTGCTGGGAGTTTGTGTTCCTTATTTTTCATACTGTCAGTTTGGTGAACATTTAGGAATATCATTGTCAAAAGATTAATCCATCTAAGAGCTTCTAATGCAAACTGTGAATATGAGCATACTGTCATCTTTAGCTTCATTCAAAAAAACATTACTTTCTTTTCCATCGTCAGGTGGAAGTATGCAAAGAAATAGAAAAAGATGGAGGTACAGTAAGTGTGAAATGAAAACCCAGCCCTACTCCTGATATATAGAAGAATTCTTTTGAGAAACTGTGAGATTAATACCATAGACATTAAGGAGTACATATGCATATAGCATTACCAATAGCATAGAAGGTTTTGTGATAGCAGGAGAAAATCTGATTTCTCTTTGCTTGGAACACAGATTGGTAATTTTTGTTTGTTTGTTTGTTTGTTTGTGGTTTTAATAAAGGCAGTAAGTGTGGGAGTAAAAGTGTGATGGTGGCATAATGTTGATTTTGTAGGAATTTTCATGTTACTGGGCATCTAATTAATAGGAATAAAAGAAATGAAGAAGGTAAGATGTCCAGAGAAACACAGACAGAAGTTGCTGATTCTAAAAGACAAGAAATGTAACCAGCTTACTTCTTTGTGGAACTGAGTGGGTAATGACAGATTCAAATATAGCCCTGTGCTGCCACTGTGGGAGATGAACCGTGTGCTCCAGGCAAAAATAATACAACAAGAAGGGTAGGTTTGACAAGGCAGAAGAGATCACAGATCTCTCCCTCAAACTCCTGTATCATAAAAAACTCCCCCATACAAGTGAACCTGAATTTCAAAGAAGAAAAATCAAGGAAATACAAGTGTTGAATTAGAATATATGCATGAATAACACAACCTAAATATCAAACATTGCACTAATAATATGTTAAACCACAAGTGAATATATGTTTCTCATTTTATGATTATGATTTTTATAATTTTTTTTTCTTCTACTGTAAGGCTGAGCATTTTACTATTATTATTATCATTGTCACTATCATTAGCATCATTATTCAGTCCTTTTCTGATGGGCACCAAAATACAAAACACTTTTTCTAAGGATGACATTAAGTGATGAATAAATAAATATTTTATAAATGGTATTTCACAGTGGGAGACATTAGGACCCAACTACAGACATTTTTGTATCACCAAAATATTATACAAATTTCTCTTTTAGATGGATAATTTTAGTTTACAGACTACCTTGGCTGAGCTGCCTCTTTCTTGGAATAGCTTAATTTCATTTATTCTGCAAAATGATAGCAAATATTTCAAAAGTAGTTGATTGAAATCTGGCAGAGATTCAATGATCTCTGTCTTTCATTTGACTGTTTTTGCTGTAATCAGTTGTCTTCACCTCCCTATAGAATTTCTACACTTGTCAAATATTTTAAGACATTATAGAAATAGTTTTTAATTTATGCAGTTTCCCCATGCAGTATTCTGATAAATAAATCTTTTTGCCCCAGGGTCTAAGAAGTTTATTTAATAATATTAGACAGAAAAACAAAAACAAACAAACAAACAAACAAACAAACAAATTAACAAATAAACCAGGAAAATTATAGCGTTCTTATTACTATTGGCAAAAGTTAGATGCCGTAAATAGAGTGCTGCAATGATTTAGTTTAATGAATAAATATCAATAGTTATAAAAATGTTATAGAAATGCTAGAAAAATTAATAGAAACATGAATAAGTAAGGAAATGTATAGTTTACAAAGTTTTCTCAAAGGAAAGCATAATTATCTTGTGACCAAGAATACAGCAAAATAAATAGAATTTCTCAGACTCTCTTTTTTCTTCATAGAACATCCCTGCTAAAGGAGATGTTCTTTAGTTGGGAAACATATAAATGTTGGTAAGTATGAAAATGGGCATAACAGGGCCCATAACAACAACAAAATAATTTAGGTAATTGCAGAATTCTTTTTTTTTTTCACGGAATACCTGTTCTTCAACAAAAATGGAAATTCCAAACTTTAGAAAATCCTGGAAAAAAAGTGCATGATAGGACAATAATGAGTTTCACAGAGCCTAGAGGTAGAGAAAAAAAAAGACTGCTCTTATACCTACAGTTGAACTATCCAAAGCTAAAGTAACTGAAATATTGAAGTGAGTGTTTGCACTAAAAAGTGACGGATGTTTCAGCTTATAAAATTTATTTTGTCTTGAGTGAACAATCCAACATGGAACACTGCTAATTATTTCTCTACTACACTCACTGGTATTAGAAATAAATTAAAAATAAATTAAACTAAAATTTTTATTGGAAACCAGAGGAAAACAATTTCATATGAATTAATACTTCATTGTATCTGCAATAAGATATTCTGACACAATCATTATGTTAGATCTACTGCTGTTTATGAACTCAGAATAATGATGCAAGGATCAATAAAAAGTTTCTGAATAGATGCAGACCACATTAGGAAAAAAAAACCCAAAACAGCTCACTGAGTACAGTAGAAACTTCTGCTTGTTACATATTGCATCTGATTTAGTTGTTGATTATACTAAATGGAAAATTACTTCTTAGTGATTTATACATAGGAAGTTCATCAGAAGATAAATCTTCTAAGAACTTACAATGCCATAAGGTAAATTAGACCAAAATTGTGGTATTAGTATTAATTAATTCAAAGAGTGACAGTGATGACTGAGAATGGATTTTTTCATCATTCCCATTATAGAGTTCCATAAATTCCATTTCATTATTGTGTACAAAGCAGGCTTTTAAGGTTTAATGCTCAGCATTTTTTAGGTTGTGTAAATGTTGCTTTAGTTAGTATTGAAGCACCTGAACCAAAGTCTAGCATTTAATTTTTGATCATTCATAGCAACCTAATATTTTAAGTTGTCACATGAGTTTGAAAAGAAAAAAGAGAAAGAAAAAAGAAAAGAAATGCAATTACCTTTGATCAAGAATTTCAGTGCTTTAAATCTTAATAAATCTGCACCCAGAACTCTTGATTTCTTTGATGATAAAGTGGAAATGGGAAGTCATTTAAAACATTTTGTCAGAATTCTTACAAGCATTGATAGAAGTAATTGAGAAAAGTTATGGTCTCAATAATCCAGAAGATTATTGCTTCAAGTTTGTCACTGGCTGTGATCTTGAGAAAGAGATTTAACTACTAAACCACTAACACTAGATCTTGGCTTTTCTGGTTTACCTCACAGGATGCTGAGAATATTCTTGATTAACTATGTGATCTTTGAATGTGTAAAGTAAACTAGAAATAGCATTTATTATATTTTATTTCAACATATATGTCAAAAAGCAATCAGAATTCATATGTTGATACTGCTACTTGTTATGGACAAAACCAAAATATTCTTTCCTGCGCACAAGAGGCCCAAGGAGATGTGTTGCTGAAGATGCTTAAAAAATTTATGCAGTTCTTGGTTTGGTGTTTTCTTGTGTCTTGACAAGATTGTGCCTCCAGCAAAGCAAGGGCATGCCTCCTGGCAGAGGGGGTGGGAGTGAGGGGAAAGGCACACAAAATATGGAACTATTAATATTTTAGTAGGGGGGTATTGCTGTGGAGTTTATATCTACTTTTGAAAAATATCTTATTGAGGTGCCAAAGCTAAGGGCTTTATTATTTACTCAGATAAATATTGGATAACTCGTTATTAGACAAGTTATGGTCTCTAGCAAACCCTCTGGCAGACCCAGCCCGTCCCAGACACCTCCAGAGCATATCATAAAACGAATTGCAAATAACAACAGAGTTACTGAGTCACAAGATTATGCACTCGTTTGGCTCTGCTGTGGACAGGCTGCTGTGAAGTTTTGCTTTCCATTTTCTTTGTTTTCCCACTGCTTCATCAACTGTCATGTTGTCTGTCATAGTTTTCCTTAGTTCAGCCCTGTCGCTGAGACTTTGTTCCCACCATCTCCCAGCTATGGCACAGCTCTGCAAAGACAATCTCAATCTTTGAAACTTGCCATTGGGCTGGGAGACAAGGTTGGTCGTAGGGATGATGCCACTTCTGACATTTCCCTTGCCATCCCTTTCCTCCAGACAGGATGATAGTTTTCTGCCAAAATCTGACAGAATACAACTTTTGTTCTTAAATGATAAAAACTACTTCACTTCCATAGAAAAAGAGATCCCTAGGATCCATCTATGCATTAAGTAATCTTAATTTCTTAGGTTTTAAGTTCATGATGGTCCCTCCCAAAGCTCTGAGAATGTACATAACTATTTACTTCTTTTCCTTCTTCCTTTGACAGTGTTCTAGAGTTCTAATCAACATGTTGAGTTAAGAGTTGATGGATAAGAGAATTAACTAATTTCATTGCCATTCATTGTTTCTTTTTCCTAAGTTATGGAGAAAATATTACGACATCATAAAATGAGAATTCGGTTTTAATTTTGATATTTACTTATCTGTAAGACATCTTTGACATCATTATTATTGACAGAATTAAAACCCAGAGATATATAATTTTCATTGGAAGTGTGCTCACTTTAGAAGTCAGTTCACAACAGATTCATGTATGAAAATATAGGGAGAAGCATAACAATTCATGATTTTATTTCATAAATAACTGGCAGCAGGATGGAAAGGGTGATAAAAATGCCAGCTGTTCCCAATTAAGCACTTCATATGGGTTGAATTTCTGTTGATTTATTTATTCTGTAATTCACTTTTTTCTCTCAAAGTTTTGCAGTAGCAGGAGCTATAGCCCAACATAAGGACTTGCTTGATTCTGCAATGCAAGTTTCCTTTTGTGGGTCGGAACCAGGTACACAGTATGTCTCATGATAGCTATCATCCTGATTAAATTTTAATCCTCTGGCCACGATCATACCCGAGGGTTTGGAATCCTTTCAAAACGTAGAGATATACCTGAAGATTTGATATCCTATGGACGTTTTCCAAGAGGGTCACATTTTAGTAACTGCTCAATCACTTCAGATAAGGCAATACTGTAAATCTATTTTTAATTAAAAAATTCAAGTTATAACAAAATTAACACAATTTAAATTGTGCTAATTAAACAATTTAAATCAGCTGTGTCTGCAAAAAATTAGTAAAATTCTTGAATGTATTTTTTTAAATTTGATATTTCTGGTGGGCTTTTTTGGGGATTTTTTGTTTGTTTTGGTTTTTTTAAGTTGAGTAGAGATATATAATTATATAAAGAGTTTAAAATTTAAACTATTCATACCTTAATTTTTAAGGGAGTTCAATGTAGAAGCCTTCTAGAACAAGTTAATTGCATATCTCTTGTGACTGAAAAATATATATGGACATATCTTTGCAACTAAGGAAATGATCAAGATGACCTATTATACTGTGTGGGAAAACACACACTCGTGCCCCCTAAAAAAATATAAACACCAAACAGAAGTTAAGAAGTACATAAAGGCATATAATAACAAGAATTGAGATATTATATTTTAAGATTTATTTTGCAGTTTAGGAAAACACATTTTATTTTAGAATGCAGAAAAATTAATTCTTCAGTTTTGTATCACATCTGTAATCCATTCAAATTCCTCACACAGGAATTTAATGAAAGAAAATTTCAAAACAATTTTAAAAATGCATTTCTGGAATACATTTGCTGTATACACTCAAAATCAATATAACTGTTATCAAGCATCAGTATAATGATTATTAATGTAAATTAATTCTTGACATTAATAACACCTTCCATTGCCTCAATTGGTTTTAGAGCAAAAGGATTTTGCAATAACAATATCACCTTCTTGACTAAAATTCTACAAGATTTTTATATTGGATTAATGCTAAATGTACAAGCATATTTCATGTTTCAGTCAAGTTGCAGACAGCTAATTAAACATTAGCTTTTTAATGCTGTTACTCCTCAGAGCGCTCTGTGTTTCCTGTAATGTAAATCATTTGTATGTGCTGGCAACACAATTGGTCAACTCACTGAGGCCCAGGTGCTTATTTTCAGGTAATGCCTTGATGTCTTTGCATGTTTATCCATCGAGTTTTGAGCACTGTATATGTGAGAAACTACAGCCAGTTTGAGTGTTTAACTGCTTAATTTATATGTTTTGGTTTTCTATTCTTGATTATATTAATTTCCTTTCAGAAGCCTCATCAAGAATAAGAATCCTGTATGCTATCCAGTGTTCAGATATATTGCATGCTTGGTGGGTAACACATTTGAGTTGAAATCAGAATTGGTTAGTGTTAAGTGCAAATTCTTCTGAATCCCTTTCATCTCATCTTGTATCAAAATTACTGACTTTATCTCCTTTTATAAAGCATACTGAGGTCTATGACTAAAAACATTTTCCAAGACTTATAATGACAATTGTCATTCTTTGTTCTTAAGACAGTAAGAAAGAGTGGAATGGACACGATGTAGTGATGAAAGCAATGTGTCCATACTCACACAGTTGCTCACTGGCAGAAGAGACACAACTTTACCTTGCTTCTGGATTAATTTACAAGAAAACACACTGTATTGCTCTTATATATAATACCTGCTCAGAGTATGTCAAGGGTTTTACTGTGCATCCTCCAGTAATACTTCTGAAAATAGGTATGTGTACCACTAGCTGATTACTTCCCAATAGAAAGGAAGATGGATGTCTAGAACCATGTGCTTTATATTCAGATACACAATTCCTGTCCTAGAGAGGAGTTTTGCATATGGATGTGAAAATGAAGCCTATGAGCATTGGAGGCATTCTGTGTCTTGTGAAAAGTACTTCATATTTTGCTATATTTGACCTTTGTATCTTTCCAGAGTGTGTATCTTCTTTCAGTGATATTTTCAAGGAGATGTAATATTCAGTCACATTTTACAGGGTATTTTTGTTAGGGCATTGCTTCTCACTCAAGCACTGAACCAGCACATCAATTGTCCTACAGCTTTAGGTCTACTCCTTGCACTGTCAAGCCAGACCACAGATCTTCATAGCTCAGTGTGCTCTTTATAGCAACAGAACATGCTACCTTTTCCCAAATATTTTGATACTTCTGAACTCAGAATAGTATTAACTGCAGTAGATTTGTAGGGGTGATGGGGAAGCCTCCAAGTATTTGATTTTTATTTAAGAAATTGGTTTTCTCTGGAAGGGCTCTTTTAACTTTCCTTGGCTAGCATAAGGTTCAGGAGCCCTGTTAATACAAAATCTCACATGTTATGAAATCACTCTTTGTTATGGTCTTGTCCAAGCACTTTTCCAGTGCTTTTTAATCTTTAGATTTTTTTTTTTCCCCTTACTTACTATGTTCCTACTCCCAATTTAAGGTCTTAAGGTGACCTTTTTTCAATAAATATCTGATCCTCTAAGCTCTTGAATGTAAACACAAAAAAAGACCAAATATCCTCCCTTTCTTCCTGAATGGGCAATTTCATCTGAAGGGGATGTTTATATAGAGGAGTGATACTGAACTGTAAATTTCAGGTTAAGTGACCATTTATTCTGTTTTTCCATTTACTTCTATTCCTCCTTCCATCAAATATAATGCAGCTGCACTTGTCACATATAATTTATAATTGCAGTTTTATTTGTGTTTTAGTGGCCTTGCTATGATGCACTCTCTTAGGAGTTTTCATTGCATTGGCAAACTGATTAAAAAATTATAAGGAATATGAAGGAGTAGGAATTTATTTTCTAAGTAAAATTTCAGTTTAACAATAGGGAAGATGTTTGTCATGCTTTACTAAGAAAATAGTCTAAAAGCTACCTTGCAACTCTAGTCCATATTTGTTGTCAACCAAAATGTACCAATAAAAATTGTATTTTTATCCTTAATACATATACATATTTAAGCTAAGCAGATACTAATACAAACATAGAAACAGTAAATTTAAGGAAGAAATCAGACCCAAATATTTTTTCTTCTCTGCAAAAGTGGATTTATATAAATTATAAATTTGTTTTATTAAAATTCTAGCTGTGTTACCTAATTTCCAATAAATTAAACCATATTTTATACAAAGTATATTCAAGTACCAATTAGTTCACTCCTAGACTGAAATAAGGTTTAGCAAAAAACTATTTAGTTCAATAAATTGTAATTGGTCATTTTTTATAAATAATGACGTCTTAATTCATCAGCAGCTCATTGTGATTATTTGTGGAATAAGACATTCTAATACAAAGCTTTAGGCTGAGCCAAAATTTCTCATCATAACAAAAGCTTTTATTGTCATTATAGTCTTAAGTTAGACTGAGGGCTGGAGAAGGAATTCAGTCAATGACTAAGTGATAGACCGTCAGGAAATAATGAGTTTGAATTGGAGGATTTATCAAGAACTTCTTCTTAACTTCATCTTTTATTACAACAGAGAGACAGCTGTTTTGTTCTGGTTCTCTCATGGTGTCACATGCTTTCTCTGATTCTGTTGCGTTTCAAGGAAGGAGATCAGGAAAGACTTTTTTGACAGATGGTGGTGTTGACTCTCAGCTGTAATTCATATGCAGTCTCTGTCCAGAATTACATTTGAGCCATATGCACTGACTTTTACATTCCCTTTGGAAATGGTTTTAAGTGCAGGAACAACCAAGATCTCAAAATATGACATTTCTCTTCCCCCTATGGTTATGCTAAATGCACTTCTGCAAGGTGCTCATGGTCAAGGTGTCTCAAACCTCACATCACACCTCCTTAAGGGCGAGGCCAGCCTCAGCTGCTGAGGATACGTCTCCTAGGATAACTAGCTATGCGAAAGATGGAAATTAATTTATATTGACAGGTTAAATTGGAATTAATTATTTAAATTTCAGTGAATATTTGGAGCCAGAAACACTATATTGTCTTCCAAAAATCTGTCCCTCCAAAAAATAGAATTGAACTGAAAGCAGGAAATATAAGACTATTTCCTTTACCTTTAAGTAACATGGAATGTGGTGGTTGTGCTTACAGTAATTCATTAAACACAAAAATACAAAAGGGAAATAGGTAAAATACCGTTCACATCATGCCTATGTAGTACAGTTTACACTGAAAGGGTAGGACTCTATTTTAACAACAAAATCAACCATAGGTAGGGCAGAAAATTAATTATTGTAGAGCTATAAACAGGCTATAGAATACAAGGCATTCATTAACTAGTGTGATCAGGAAGAAAGTTCCTTTGTGCAGATTATGTAATATTTTTCCTCTACAGATGATTTTTCAGTTTCCGTGAAGCTTAACTGAGGATGTAAAACCAGGCAGGCAAGACCGTCAGGTGAGACCGAGCCTTAGTCATATTTTCAAAATGGCACCAGTTGTTTTAGAAGAAAGGTGTTGCCAAATTTCTTACAGTTTGTGAGTCACGTCCTTGACTCTTAGAAAAGGATTAGGGAGTCCAATGCTGACAGTTTCACAGGTCATTCAAGGATTTCCCCACTACACGTAAGTTTCACATGTTAAAAATTAAATGCTCTGGTTTTCACCACCTTTTTCACTAGTGTCTCTCATAGCAGAATTATAGCTACAGCATCTCAGGGAGAATTAGTCAGGAATAATCTGTTGGAATTATATTGTTACAAGAAATATCTTACTCATTTTCCAGTCAGAAAATTGTCATGCTATATTTTTCCTGTTAGGAGAGTTGAAATGATGACCCCTTCGGTGCCTGCTTTGGAAGGCCTCAGTTTTCTTCTCTTTCAGAGATAAAAAGGTAAGACATTGGAGGACAGAAAATTTGATCAGTATCCAGGTTGTTCCATATTATGCAACCTTTTATCTGGTAGACCTAGACAAAGAGAAGTGTTAAGTCTTTTCTTTAGGCTTCCTGTAACCTGCCAACACACCTTAGGCTGCAAAAGACACCAAAGAGGTTGTGTCAGAACATAGGCACTTTCTTGATAATTTATTCTGTGCATTTGGAGACCTTACGGCCGACTTCCAGTACCAAAAGGGGGCATACAGTGATCAGACTAGGGGGAACAGCTTCAGACTGAAAGGTGGTCGATTTAGATTGGATATTAAGAAAAAATTAATTACTGTGAAGGTGGTGAGGCACTGGAAGAATTTTCCCAGAGAAGCTGTGTTTGCCCCATCACTGGAAATGTTCAAGGCCAGGCTGGATGGAGCTCTGAGCAAACTGATCTAGTGGAAGGTCTGACAGGGGAGAGGGAACAAGGTGATCTTCACAATTCCTCCCAACCTAAAGCATTCTGGTTTTAAAAAAGAAGAAAATGTATGTCACAATCTGAAATGTAGTGCGATACTAAATAGTTGAGACAATAAATGAAGAGCAATAAATGTGACAAGCATGAACAGATGAAGATAAAGTCATGTTTTCCCTTCTTAAGAATAGAAAAAACAATTGTTATTTTTGTCTTTTTTCACCCCACACATGGATTTTAATTGCCTCTGGAAACAGCAGAGCAGTATAAAGGAGAATGTAATTTCCTTTCTTTGAATATTGTAGGGTTGAAAATTGCTATTTGCAATTCATTTAAGGATATTTTCTACCTCTGCAAAACATAAAAAAAAAAAAAATCATTATACTTAAAATATCAGGACCATAAAATATCATCCTGGAGTCATCTAATATGATTTTTTTCTGGTATTCAGATTAAATGTTTCTTTCAGGGTCTTGTTGGAGGGAAATTTTCTTATATGCATTGCAGGTAAGAAAGAAACTAAATTCATGTAAATAAATATGCTCTATGCATGTTACAGTGAAAATATTCTATGAAAACTGCCAGGTGTAGCTTATGCTATGTTTTGTTTTCCTTGAGTGCAGTGAGAAAGCTGAAACTTCTACGTGCTATACAATTTTTGGGTGGCAAGATCTTTCAAGAAACCAGTGGACAGTCTCTAAAAAGCACAACTGTTAAAGTTCCATCAGATTTTTAATCCTATTACAGAAATTTTATTTATTACCTTTTAGCAATTATGAAGATCGCTTGATGTTGGGGTTTTTTCATTTGTGGTCACGTGGCTTTTTGCGGGTTGTGTGTTTATCCCCGATTTGTTTTTCTTATTTGTGGGGGTTTTGCACCAAGCTCAGCGCTAAGGACCTTATCTCACCCTGGCCAGCCTTATTGAATCTGATTTTCTCTCTCATTGAGTTGATACGTTTGAACTTTTGCCAAGCCATCTTGATCTTTAATTATTCTGGATAGCAATGCTAGCATTATCCTGAATATGCATTTTGGGAGTAGGGATTGTGTGTTTATGTTATATTTAAATTACTTAAATTAAATTTAGAGAAAATGTATTCTTAATAATACAAGCTGCCAAAATCTATAAAGACAGAAACAAAGAAGGGATAAAGCAAAATGACATTACTTCTAGCCAGTCATCTTTTGTTATGTAGTTTATTGTAAATACCATGGACTTTGGAAACATTTGTTTACATATGTTTTGACTGCACATTTTCCCATTCCCCTTCTTCCTTCCTGGGAAGGAGAAAGAATTTCATAAACTCTGATCTCTGAAGTGGAAATATTAAAGGAAATCCATATTTCATTCTTTTATACAAGACTTTTCAAGTTTTTCAGTAGTATTACCTGGCTTTACAGATTCAGTTATAATAAATTGGGCTGCAACAGATCTAAGGAATCAAGAAAAATTAAACCCTTTCATTAATGAAAAATTACCTCAGGAGGCCATTTATTTTCTCCCAAGTTAAAACAATGTGTTCTGCAATTCTAACTATTCTCTAAGTTTGATGTAAATGTCCGTATCATGTAACAAACTTTCGCTGAAGAGAAAATCGATTATAAAATTCATCATTGTATTAACAATGTAGTTCAAACTAATATCTAATTCTGTTTCTGCAGATGAAAAAAGAAAACGCACACATTCTAGTGGCCTAAGTTTTTCAAAGCCATCTTAGAATCATTTATTAAAACAATAATGACGAAGTCTGGGAAATATTACAACCTATTAGATTGTTACTAGTTGTTTAGAGGAAAGAAAACTGATAATAGTATGGCACCTATAAATCAATGGTAAATAATATCACCTGAGAAAATATTAGAAATGATCACCAGAGCAATAATGTTACCAGAGTACCATGTCTGAAGTAGAATTTCTTGGATGTTGAGGTAAATTCTGCCTTCATTGTTGGAATAGACAAACTCAGAGCAAATATTACATTGTAACAATGACATATGGAATAACAAATTTGGGTACTGATAGCAAACAGTAATAAGAAGTTAATGAAGAAACTAAAGCTTAATATCCATTCATAAGTTGTGCTTGTGTAAACAGAAATAACCCACAGCACAGTACTGTAAATGATGCACAGAATTATGTTTTATGGCATCAGCCAAATTGCGTTTATTTAAATCAGAAGCTTTCTAAATTCAGGAAAATGTAAATAAAGTTGCCATTAGCCTTGTGTTGCACTAGTGAAGATTAATTGGATAGCTATTTGATGAACACCAGATCAGATTTAAAATTATGAAGAGCTTGCTGTTTGCTTTCTCTGTAGAGTTTCTTTAAGACAATATACTGGCAGAATTAATACTAAGAATTGAAATTGTAACTGCAGCAGAGAGATGAGGGTTAATATAGACCCATGCATTGTATTTTAGGAAAGTTGAAGAGATATTTTTGGTTAGGGATGTAACTGAATAGTCAATAGTCTTCAATGTTAATTCGGAAGATTCATGAGCATGTTGTAGCTGTATAAATGCATAGGTGTTGATAGGAATATGTGGATATTCAAGAGGTGAAATGTGGTTTCTTATTGAATGCAATATTGTTTTTTCAACATTATCATATTGGCAATAATGATGAACTATAAGCTTTCACAGGTCTTTGTAAAGAAAGGAAGAGTTCTTCTAGTAAGAGCTTTCTGTTTCTCTGAAAGAAAAAGAAGAATCTTACATCCATGGCTTTACATATTTAATGTAGGGGGTTTAAGTCCTGGTAAAAGTACATAGAAATTTATCTGTACAAACTATGTCCCACTTTGAGAAATGAAAATTTTATTTTACATTTTTCTTCTTCCCCCAGCTTGGTGTTATTGTACTGTACACCTGAGTAGTTCTGTCAGTTCCAAATAAATGTACAGCATAAAAGTTTTTTAGTACAAATAAAGTTTTTAAAGCATACCCTTTCCTTGTATTCAGGCTGAAATGATACTTTGCAGGTAAGCATAAATAATCAGTTTCTGCTCCTAATGACTGGAAATTTATGCTAGGCATGCCAGAGAGCATCAAACTCTACAAAGAGAGGAAGCAAGGACAAGAAGGTGGCGGATACGTCATAGAATAAATGGGACAGTAATTTGTCAAAACTTTTTTGTCACACCCAGAATATATGGATTTTAAGAGAAGGTCTCAGATGTGAGGTGTTTTGCCAAATAAATCAGCTTCAAGTGCGGCACTTTGCAGTCTGAATTTCTTCAATGCTGCAATAAGGCATTCCAATTATATTTGGGTAGAAAAACTATGACGTTTATTATTTCTCTTACTAATGCATAATAAACTATCGGTTTAAATCTGCATAATTTTTACCTACAAAATAAACCAAATTTTTTGACAAAGACCGTCATGTAAGATGACGGAGTATAAAGGCTATGATAAAATCCTCAGGAAAGAAAAGTAATAAGTGATACAAAAACCCATGAAATATTCCTCAATTTGATTCTTTTTAAAAATGAATATTTTTTTATAAATGCAAGTATTTTAGAACTTTCATGTGGAAATTTGGTGCAAAGAAGAATAGCAGGGAATAGGAAAAAAGGTAGGAATTAAATCAGAAAAGGAAAAAAAGAGTTTTGAGGAAATGACTGATTCACTGAAACCAGTCTTGTCAAAACACACATAAATATGAAGTCCTGAAAAAAACACTAAGGAAGTAAAGCTTATTTAAAATTGTTAGAATTTTACATCTCATTAGGTTTTGATATACTTTTTTTCTTAATTTGTAGAAACAAATTTATTTCCTTTTTTTTTTTTTTCCTTCATAAATACAAAAATTGAGATTNGCTTATTTAAAATTGTTAGAATTTTACATCTCATTAGGTTTTTATATACTTTTTTTCTTAATTTGTAGAAACAAATTTATTTCCTTTTTTTTTTTTTCCCTTCAATAAGTCAGATATTGAGAGATTTCAAATAGCTCTGGGTAAATTCTTGCACACTGTGAAAAATTCCGGAGGTAAAAAGCACCTTTTACAAATTTATGAAAAAAATATTCCCTCTTTGCAATCACTTTTGCTAAAATTGAGCCCCTTCCTCCAAGGACATGAATCCAGTCATACCCCTGATGAACCTGCATCCTTTTTCTCATGGAGGGTTAAGAGGTAAAAAGAGTCTTCTGTCTCACAGTGCTGAACATAAGCTCTCCTACCCATATGGCCTACCTTCTCACAAAATGGTCATTCACAGATTCACAGGGATGATATCCTGTCCTATTCTAGTGGAAAAAAAATAAAAACCAACTGAAAAACAACAACAAATCTGTTTTCAAAAGTGTTTAGGTACAGATGGGAGGAGTAAAGTTTTGCTTCAACAGGTCGAATATGTTATGTTTTCCTATTGATTCTTCTCTCTCAACAGTGATATTTTACATCTACAAATTAATTTCAATTAAGGTAGCACTGCAGCAGCTTTTCTAGGTCTTTGGTGTGGATGAGGATTTGAAATCAGTTGGAGCTGGGTACATGATTGGTTTCCTCTCTGAACTACCATACAGTAAGGCATACAGCATGGGGAAAAAATAGGAGAAATTTGAGATCTGCGTGCTGTGGTTTCTTTGAGGTCAAAGAGATGTGGTGGGATAGGTCACACAACTGGAGTGTTGCACTGAGTGGATATAGCATTTTTAAGAAAGGACAGGATGAAAAAGTAAGAATGGGGAGTCACCCTTATGGGAAAGAGCAGCAGAGATGCATGGAGTTCTCCTTGGATTGGATGATGAGCCACTTAAGAGCTCAGGATTAGTGGGCAGACCAAAATGCGTAGTCTTGGAGTGGGCACATCGATAACAACATCTAGGCACAGATGATTAAGGATTGGATGGTACAAGATGCTCTTCTGAACTTGTTATTAAAGAAAAAATAGAGAAACAAAAGAAAGTTCTGGTGGGAAATCAGAAGGCTGGGACAGCCTTGCAGCAGTGTTTATGAGATGGTGGAGTTCAAAATCCTGGGACAGGGCAGTGAGGTGGGGGTGGAAAACAAAGGCAAAAAAGTAGGATTACAGTCTTGAGCTTTGTACAAGTAGATTTAGGCCTCTTTGGAGACTCTCACGATACGTATTTGCAAAGAGAAGAGGTGTCCAGGAGAATCAATGGATTTTCAAGGGACACCTCCTCTAAACTCAAGAATGGTCCATCCTGAGAAAGGAAAATCAAGCAAATGTGACACAAGGCTTTCAGAAAAGAGCAAAGAGCTCCTGGAAATGTTCAAATATGGAAATGGAAGTGTAGAGAAGCTGGAAGAACCATCTGGTGACCCAGAAGGAATTTTAAGTCACTCTCAAGATCTGAGGGATAGGTTTAGAAAGTCAAAGTCCATCTGGTATTGAATCTGGCAAGGGGCAGGAAGGATAAGAGGAGGAGCTACTACAGGCATATCAGGAGAAAATATCTTCAAGAAATGAATGTAACTGAACTTCAAGCAAGTAACAATTTTCAGATGGTGCTTGAGTCAAGTCATACATATGGCATATAACATATTGTTTTACTTAACCATTCTGGAAGAGTTTTAGTAACAGAAAGTGAAACTCTTTCCTAGACATTGAATTAATCATAAATGATAAGAAGGAAAGAAAACTAAGTTCAAAGATCTGGTGACTTTACCTTTTTGTTGCTCTTTGGCAAGTTCGTGGTTGAATCAGTAGTTCTGATGGAATTTTGTGTAACTTTTGTTAGAAATTATTTATTCAGTGCTAGAAATAGAATGCCAACTATTTTGTAAAAGATGAAAAAATTACAGACCATAGTTTAAATGAAGGGATGCTCTATTTTGATTATGTGTTCCAAATGTTTGGGTTTTTTTTTTTTTTTAGTCTGTTCTATTACAAACCCACACATGAAACAAAATATGCTGTGAAATTCAGTGACTCAGAGGAATAACCCAGTCTTTTTTTAGTGTGGCATAGGGTGTGTACATTTGCTGTTTCATAAACAAATCAGAGAATTGCTGTTTAAACTTGATATCTGAAAGAAGTGACCTTTTTCTATGCACAACATTTAGAAATATAAAACTCAGATGCTCTAAGCAATTTCCCCATAATATTGCAGATACCCTTGGAGACTGCAGTATTAAAAAACAAAAAAAAATATATATATATCACAACACAATGAGTAGCTGAATGTTACTATGCTATATCACCCTTCTTAACCAGATTGATCTTATACATATTGAGTACTGTAGTGCTCAAGATATGCAAAAAATTATCGGTAATTTACTACATTTTGGATGACTTGCTTAAGGACAGCACTCGGGAGAAAAGAGATTTGCCACAGTTGAAACTGTCAGAGGCATCTAAGAGTGCCTGAGAAATGTGGGATCATGTCCAATAATCTCAGGTAGTAGTGATGATGCTAACACAAAAATGGAAAAAGTAAAGTTAACATTAAAAAACTAAACAAACAACTCCCCATATAAAGAAAAAGAGGATCATTTAAAAATAATTACAGGGCAGCATTTGAAAAAGCAGATTTCATCAGGAGACTTTTGCAATCCAAACTGAGGTCTTGTTTAGAGATAACAGTATTACAACCATGAGAGAGGATGAGGAACTCTTGTGACAATGCAAAAAACAATGCCTGTCTGACTTGACAGTAAATGAATTAAAAGTAAAAATGATGATGTGACTACAGCAAAGGAATTCACTACAAGTTGTGTTAGTAATGAACAAAAATGAGAAAAAATGAACCAAAATATACGAAGGAAAATATAAAGGGGAGCTAGAACACCATTGTAAAAACACTGTTAAAAGTGATTTGAGCAGTGATGAAAATCTTTAGAAGGAGAACATTTGTTGCTTAAGAATTGAAAAATTTCTGAATTGCCAAAAAAATTCTAAGGAGTTTTGAGTGGTTTTAGTAGTATTAGAAGTTCTTTAAAAATGGAAGACAAAAGTTTTGCCATTGGTAACCTAAAAGGTCTGTGTTGCGACATTTGATTTTACAGACAATTACCAAGGAGGTGAAAAGTTAATAAGTGTCAAAACACACACGCAAAAAACTCCCACCAGTCAACAGCAGGGAAATATGTGTTTAGCATGACAGGGGGCAAAATATGGGCCATCCAAGAACATATGAGTAGTAGACAACATCTGAGTAAGTTAGCATAGATTTCACTAAAGTACAAATATATGGATTTCTGTATAGAAGAAATCTAAATTGACAATTTTTGCTCCTAGTGATCCAGTCTCCTTTTGCTTTCATTACACTGAAAACAAAGCAGAGCAGGAAAATGCTTGTTGAGCAAGTCCACGGCATCTTCCAGAATTCAAGTGAGATGGAACCAATCACAAACAGTACCTGAAGAGTTCATTTCCTAGTATGATCATTGTTTTGAAGTTAGTAGCTGAATGTTACTATGCTATGTTACTTGCTGTTCAAGTTTTCCTTAAAATTGTCATAATGGACGGCTGACTATATCACTAAGACAACTTCCTCAGACCTGAACGAACCTGATGAGTTTACATGTAGTGTTAAGAGTCACAATATTGCATCTTTAGTTTGCCTTACATTATTCAAGATGTTATACTGAGGTAACTTGCTTAATATGGTGCAAGAACTGTTATGCCCAGAAAAAGATGTAGGCTAGTTTCAAAGGATGGAATAAATAAATTTTTTTTTTTTACATTGAGAAGGTTTTAATAATGGTGCTGAAAAAGCTATCAATTGTTGAAAGTAATGTACTCCAAGTGCCATTTCAGTTATACCCCTGAAGAAAATTTTCTATGTTTGCTGTCAGACAAAGAACTTTCACATTAATAGTGTTATTGTGTTTTACGGAGCCACAGGGATTGTATGCTCACAAATAGTATGTGTCTTTTCACAGACTTCTGTGTCAACAGAATTAGTTGCCATAAACATCTCCAGCAAGACAAGTTAGTTTCAAGTGCTCTGAGAAGCTGAGTTTTGTACACATCTTGTTTTCCCAATTAAATGTTAGCAATTTATTTTCATGTGTATTCCCACTAAGCAAGGAAACAGCCAATGGCAGAAGGACTCCCTTCCCCCTGCTGTGGCGGTGGTCCCGGTGGGCGCTGTGACTTTCAACAATAGCAGCGGCAGTAGCAGCAGCAGCAATAGCAGCAGCAGCAGCAGTTGCCCCTTCTTCCACGACTTCAGCAAGAAAAGCAGCAATTGAAGCTTTCTTGTTAAACGGAGCAGACTATTTTTTTCCCATGACGAAGGTAAGACTGACTACACTTCTGCCTTCCGAGGTCTTGGCATTCTCTTCTGAAACTGTTCCCTCTGCCATGATGTGTGTTGTATGGAATTAAACAGTGCTAGGAAACTCCACAATCTTTTTCCTTTCTATCGAGGACAGCAGAGAAATGTACTAATGTATCAAACTGTGATTCGGTTTTTATAGCACATCCCCCTTAAACTTGTGCAACAGTACTGTACTGCAGAACAACATATTTCAATAAAATGGTTCAGAAACATGAAGTGAAAGTTAGATACATGCCACCTGTTCTGTGCACTTGAACGTCACCTAGAGAGTCTCACCAGAAGCCACTGCTTACTGCAGTAATAAAAGACTAATTATATTGCTTCCTGGTCTTGTGCAATAGAGAGAGCTAAAACAAAATAAGCTCAGTTAATGAAGGAAGTATGCTTATATTACATACAAAAATCAAACTAGTAGACAATTAAATCTATGAAGAAAGTACCTAAATTTTTTTTTTCCTTGTGTAACTACTCTTGTCTTTTAGGAGAAAAAGGGTATGATGCACTATGAAATGTAATATAAAGAAAACACTTTTTTCCATTTTTTCTGTAAAATAAGGTTTCCATCTTATACCTGGGAGCCTCTGCCACCCACAGACACAATGTGTGAAGGTCCACAGATCACCACAATAATGAAATCTGAGCTCAACAGGGTGAATGGGTCATTCAGAGAAACAAACTCTTACCTTGCCCTCACGAACAGTAGCTGTTGAATCACAGCAGCATTTAGGGAGTGCAGAAATCATGAGATGTTCTGTAATCCTGGGGGCTGTAGGCAGGGCTGCAGGGTCACACCACCCTCACCCATTTACCAGGTGAAGACAGCATTGAACACATCGGTGGTATCTTGAGACCCTGCTGCTGCAACTCTCAACAATGATTTTGCTCTCTGATCCTTCCAAGGACTCAGAAACAGGCACCTGGTGAGTTACTGAGAGCATCCCCTTTGCAAGTAGGACCATGAATCATGAAATAACCTGCATTCTGGATCATGTCATCTGATAAGGAAACCTAATGGGTTTGTGGCTTCCTCCAGTGCATAAGGTCACCATAAAATTTTTTTTCCTCTTTTTCTAGACTGCCAGTGAGCTGTGATGCACTATTTAAAACTAGAATGTATCTCTTCACAAAAATAAATACTGCAAAATGTTCTGTCTTTTTGAAATAAAAGTAGATAGAAAAAAAAGCGGCAAACGTTATGTAAATGTGATGACCACAAATTTTTACTGCCTAAAGGGTTAAAAAGAGTGATAAATCTTTTACAGTTTCTCTAGAACCATTAAAACTACCACTTCAAGTGCTTTTTGTTCAATGAAAGACTTTTGCAATGTGAGCACCCAGAGCAGTTCATGTGTTTACCTTACTCATTAGACTGTGATGAAGGGTCAGAAAAAGTGCTTTGAGAGTAAGCTAAAGGCATTCCATGGTTACTGCACAATGTCAGAATTTCCATACTATTTTTCTAAATTGAACTAGATTAGAACAAATTATGTTGTCAAAGTAAAGTAGGACATGATCAGACCCTTTTTTTCTTTCCCTAACTATTTTCTTTATACAAAGTAATCATGGCTTCAGGACATTTAATGAAAATTTTGGGTTTACAAGAAAATATAATTTATTGGCAAATGTTTAAAATCTTCAAGGTTAGGAAAGGATGAGTTTTTAAACATTTGGAACCCGGTCTTTGAAAAAGAGACACTGAAATGGAACTTGAAGGCAAACAGTTCAACCTGCTGCTAACAGAAAATCCAACCTGTTGCTAAGAGCTGGTGAACTTGAATCAGCTTGCTCAAGGCTTTATCTACCTGGATGTGGAAAATCTGTTTATTTCTATAAATTTTAAAACTTGAAAAACAATCAGAATTTTAAAGCCTTTATTACTCCAAGTTACAGTGTCTTCCAGTGTCATCAAATTTAACTGGCAAACTAAACCTTCAGAGCACCACCAATGAATGTGAAGGGTTTCTCTGCAGAATGGAAAGCTCTCTTTCACCGATATTCTGTTCTTATAGAATTCCTAAAAAAACCCCACAGAGAGTTGAGTTGCTCAAGAAAACTGTCACAAAAAAATGGCCAAAAAACTCCCAAAAACCCACCAAAAAAGGGGCAATAGTCTATTTGAAAGAAAAAAAAGAACACCAAAGCCCACTAAAACATATATATTTCTATAGATGAAAATTAATTAAATTAATTTCTTTGGTAACCGGTTCACACTTTTTTCTGCAGAAGTGCTGAATGTGACTGAACATCTAGAATAGATTAATACATACAGTCTTTAAACAAATATACCTTCTGGCATGTTGTTAAGATCTGGTTATTAATGGTTATTAGAAATGCCTCTGCCCCAATTAAGGTGTAAATGAGACCATATGCCAATGTTAATAGTATGAGTTTTATTTGACAGTAAATATGAGAGAGAGAAAGAAAGAAATAGAAAGTAGGTACAGAAATAGGTAGTGGGGACAGAAAGTGACAGAAATAGAATAAAGAAAACATCACCATCCATGGATCCCAACAATGTTCCATTGATCCTCCCCAGCTAGTCTTCTTGGTGGTGATGGTCCCCCTGGAAAGCATGGACTCTGTTGGGTTCATACAGCTCAGGCTGGGTGGGAAAACCCAGGCACCAGCCTGGAGTGGGGGTGGGAGATTTGCCATTGTCTCTTGCAACAGACTCCGGATTTGTTGCATCACATGCAGTCCTGTGGTGCAAGGCCTCAGGAATGACTCTGGGGAACACTTCGGGGGCCTTTGATGGATTAAGACACCCTCTCAGTTGCTCCTCACGTGAATGTGCCATGGATGTAGCCTTCCCAGGGTTGGGGGTTCCATAGCCCGTTTGTGTAAGGGAGGATGGGTTCACCTGGGACGTCCCCTGAGCAAAGGTTACAACACACAGAAACTTCCTCCCACCACATCTGTCGGGGGAAAATCTGTGCAAATCTGCTCCCAGGAAATGGGTCTGTGGGTTGTGGCCTCCCCCACCCCAAAGCAAGCCAGAGATGATTCTTAGCATGGCTGCTGGTTTGGCTCACATTCTTTTCCTTGTTTACTTGTTTACATCTCCCTGGGCCTGAGATGATTGAAGAATGGGTTTTCCTTTATTTAATCTCCGCAGTTCAACTTGCAGTCCAAAGTTCTTTAGGGAGGGGTGGGCTTTGATGGCTTCTTTATACAGTTTTGCTAAAATAAGCAAAACTTCTTATCAATGTTTGAGGCACGAACTATTTCAGCCTCTGATACAGGTTAAAACCACTCTGTAGACTTATCTCTGACGAGCTAACAGTTTTTACATTTCAAAAACATACAGTAAATTTATTTAGATAAAAACTAAACCAAAAACCAAACAATGAAAAGAACACCAAACAGGGAACAGAACAGAAGAAAACTAAGCACGAACACTGAATTAGATCAATAATCCAGTCTAAGATCTATTTGGGCCATGCAATTGACCCCCCTTTTAAGAATTTCTTCTTCTTTTTGGTCTAAACTGAAAAAGAAAATAAATCTTTTTTCTTTCCTGTAGGTCAGGCCATAAATGATCAACAAGGTACTTGATTTCTGATAATGATGTGAGTCTCCAGTTGACAATCAGAGAAGTTCCATGTCATGTAGCGGTAGTTTGCCCAATTGGATGGAAGTGATTCAGATATAAAGAGTGGCCACCATCTGAGGAAAAGTATGGTTGAGATGTATGTTTGTATGATGTGCGAACAAATGTTAATTTTCAACAGAAAGATTATGTTGATCATGTATTTACTAACAGTATCTAAAGTTATCTGCCTTCCTGCAACATTTATTTCATTTCTTTATACATGTATTAAAAGAGGACAAGAATTCACATAATAACTTGTTTGCCTTAATAGCTCATCAGTAAGAAATATACGAATTAAATGAACCGCAATCTTCATTGATATTAAATTAATTTAAATTGTCGTGCAGATAAATGAATCTACCCTTTCATTTGTCATTTAACATTTGCCATTATCTTTGATAGTTCCTGAAGTTGTTCCTTAATATCAATTATACCATCTTAAATATCATTTATATCTGTCAGAATGCTACTGTCAGTAGAATAAGTTTGTGTGATGGGATTTTTTCTTTAATTTCTACTTAATGTCCATTTCCAGATATCAGGCGTCAGAAAGAAAATACCTTCAGAGAAATGAGAGTTCAAATTGCCATTGTAGATGACTGTGTAAAGAATGAGAATTTCCTCCTAAAATATGAACAATAACTTTTTTTCTGGAAATTTTCAATCACATCACCTCAGCTCCAGCCCTGAATTGTTCTTGGGAAAAAACAGCAATTTCCCATTAACTATTCCTATATCTCTGATTCAAGTATTTCATAAGCCAGAGGGAGACCACTAGAATCCGCCAACATAGAAGAGATTTGATTATTTTTTCAGATAGAGGATGAACTATTTAGAATATAAATATATTTACTATTCAGTAAAATTTTACAAACATTATGGTAAACTTTAAAATTGCATATGTTATAAGCTTGATAATTGACAGAAACATTTGAAAACTTCCATATTTTCAATTTTTTTAATTTAACAGATTTTTTTTTTCTTTAACTCCATGAAATATACAGCTTTCTGGTTAGGAAAGTATTGTTAATATCCACAGGGTAAAGAGAAATGTCTGTTTATACCTTTCAGATGTGTTTCAAACTGAACGTTTTTTCTCTGTGAATTTTAGTTAAGAAACTTATCAAATTGTCTTCCATCTCAATGATACAAAGCAATACCGAACTAACTAAATACAATAATTTCAGAGAACATACTGACATATCTCTGTAGTGCCTCTTCATAAAAATGCGAGTCTATAGGCTATAATGTAAGAATTGTCAAGTAAAACATTTGAATTAGTGAGAAATTGTGTTGGAAAGAGTCAAGGCCGAAGATGAAGATGATTATTCTTCTGTGACGTACTTCTACCCATGTAACTATGACCACAAACAGCAGAACGCCAGTTTCATTCCTGTTTGTGCCTGAAATAATTATCAATTCTGATGGCAACTGCACAGACAAGGGCTACCCAATATAAGACATAAACATCAGGCAGCTGAATTCTGTGGGCACTTCTACAGCACCAAGTAGGGTACTGCAAAAACATAAGAATAGTAATAATTCCTTAAATAACATAAAACTACTAGAAACTGGATAATCTATGATTGTTTTAGAAGGAATATCTAGCTCAACAGCATGAGTCAGTTTCTGCAAATCAAGCGCAGACTGTTCACTGATTTTGACAGGAATTGTGTAAAGTCAATAGGAGTTGAGTTAAGCTAATAGGATGGTTTTCATGCTGGTAGAAGTATGGAACATATAAACACAAATGGAAAAAGTAAGTAAAAAAGAAGACAAGGCTGTTGTGCCCATAGCAGAAAAGTAAGTGTCTCACTGAAAAAAAAAGACTGTATGATGTTAAAATGTGCTTACTTAGTTAAAAGCCACAATAGTTAGGAATTTAGGCCTTTGCTGTTCTTTCAAGTGAGTAGGAAATACTGGATGCAGTAATTTAGAGAACGTAATTGACATAATTGTTAAATTAATGACTGAAAGCCAACAACTTTTAAATCAATGAAAGAAATTTGACAGCTCTTACTATCTGTGCCTTGTATATGTGTGTGTGTTGCATTACAGAGAACTGCAGTGAGTTCATGGTCTTCTGGGAGAGCTCAGTCTTCCTTTTATGTGTATGTGAGGACATTAGCACTAAACAGAAAACTACTTTGACATTAATTTTTAGATAAGCCATTTTATATGTTTATGCTTTAATATGTTTATGATAGTTTTACGGGCAAGTAAGACTGGATGGTGCTAACATTATCTAACTTTTAAAAATTATATTCAGTGAAGAAAGAAGCATGCAGATAATTTAAAGTATTCATTGTATAGAACAAAGAAACCCAGGAGACATGGATTATAAATAGATGTGTTTAAAAAATGGTTATTTTTTTGTTAGACAAATTCAGTTTTTGACACTTGGAATCCTGAATTCTATTTTAAATGTAAATATCTGTAATAATGTAGATTAACTAAAATCCTTGCAAACCACTTCTTACTTACTTCAATTCTATCAAGAACAAGTCTTTTTCTTCCAACGGCATCAGCATTTATCTATTTAATAGATATTACCAAAGAACTGTAGACACTGATAAATGAAAGATAGCATTATTTCAACATTTATGGGAATTTCTGTTAAATTTCTGAATAATTAATTGGTGCTTAAATAAGTATGAAGATCTCTAAATATAGGCTTAATTTTTGTATTGGGAGGCATGCTTTTGCCATGTAGCTTTGAAGTGATTTTTTTTATCTAGAATTTGTTTTAAAACCAAGCAAGGTCATTAACGACTGAAAATATCTGCTGTCTGTGATCAGACTTTAGTGAAAGGACTTGAATGTGAGTCGTTCCAAATCCTGACTTTTCCAGGGATTAAGTAATACTAAGCTAGTACGATCACTTGCTCTTTAAAGATGATCCCACTAATACCTCAGATGAATTGGCAAGACTTACAATGTTCCACCATTCCCTTTCGTCTTTATCTCTTTTGTGAACAGATGTGTAGCTTCTTGCCCATGAGACAAGTATGCAATTTGTCAGGACCACTGGATTCAGCTGAAATACAGAAATAGGGAAGTTCAGAGCACACGCAGTAGTAAACCAAGGATTTTAACTTCAAATATCTTAAAAATGTAGAGTGTTTTCCTAGCATTTTAAGAAAAGCATTGTAACATGGAAATAATAGAACATTCATTCATTCATATGCACACGGTAATTAATGTGTTTTGAAACTGATCAGTAATGCATGTTTTCTGTGTGAAACTTTTGATAGTCCAAAGAAAACAGATATCTGTATAATGTTAATTTATGGACTATCCATTATAAATGCATTGCACTTGCAGTTCAATGTGGGGAGGTGGTTGAAACTGAAACTGTTAATCTTGAACTAAATTTCTGAAGCCCCAACACTGGTAGTGTTAAAAGCCAGGTTGGATAAATCCTTGGGCAACCTTGCCTAGCGGGAGATGTCCCTGCATATGGCAGTGGGGATTGGGACTAGATGGTGTTTAAGATCCATTGCAACCCCTAAATATTCTATAATTCTAAGAGTCGAGAAAGAGTGACAGAAAAATTAATTTTCATAAAATCATAGAATATGCTGAGTTAGAAGGGATCCACGAGGATCATCACGAGGATCATCACTTGGCCCTGCACAGGACCAAGAGTTGCACCACGTGCCTGAGAGTGTTGTCCAAATGTTTCTTGTACTCTGAAAGGCTTGGTGCTGTAAGCCCTTCCCTGAGAAGCCTGTTCTGGTGCTCAAACACCTTCTGGGGGAAAAACCTTTACCTAATGTCCAACCTAAACCTTCCCTGACTCAGCTTCATATTGTTTCCTTGAGTCCTGTCACTGGTCACTAGAGTGAAGAGATTGGTACCTTTCCCTCTCTTTCCCCTTGTGAAGATGTTGAAGACTGCAATAAGGTCTCCTGTCAGTCTCCTCTTCTCCAGGCTGAACAGACCAAGTGTCTTCAGCTACTCCTCAAAGGGCTTCCACTCAAGGCTCTTCACCATCCTCTCGGCCCTCCTTTGGATGCTCTTTAAGAGCTTAATGTCATTTTTATATCATGGCACCCAAAAATGGATTAAAGAGTAGCACTCACTCTCTGGAGAGAGAATCTGTATAGAACAGTGAATAGTTTTATGAGTAGGACCACTCAACATGGAGAGAAACAAACTTCTTATCTTGGTTCACTAACAAAGGAAGGTTTCACATCCCACCATTAACCCTTACTGAACTACATCTTTGAATTTCTCACCAGAAAAAAGAAAGGTGGCCACCTCAATGAAGATTTTTTAAACGTAATTACACTACTTATTATATTTATAAGCCTTTAGATCTAGTCTTGCAGTTAAGTCCCTGACATTAAGTCTTGTGGAATAAATCCTTTGTTTGCTTTACCAAGATGTGTGATGCTGAAGACATAGTGATGTATGGCATGATGCTGTATGGTCACTAACATAGTGTGGTGTGTTTTCTTCTTAAGGAAAGGAAAGAGCCCAGATAAAATATCATGAAAGGGAACTCCCAAGAGAGTTATACCTGCTAATATGTTTAACATAGGCAGAAAATAGGAAATAATTTTTTCACATTGCAGAGAACCATGGATGGATGGGAGAGAGATGGTATAGACAAGTGTGTTTTTTGGGCAGGAATTCTATTTAAAAAAATGCATCAACTCTCACACTTTTCCCGCAGAAACAGATAGCTGTGGAACATATTGCAGTTCAAAGAAAACTCAGAGTGCCACAGGAGGGTGCTCCCTTGAGTAAAGTAGCTGGTTATATAAAATAAAAACAGAATTGTCATCTTATGAGTTGCCTGAAATAAAGCTGAAGCAGTATGCAATAGGCCTTATTAAAGAGACTGACCAACCTCATATATTTGATAAAGCATTTATAAAGGACATTGAAGTTAGTAATGGATTGCAAACCTGCAACCTTTCATTGCAATTTTATCTGTAATTTGACATTGTCCTATCTGATGCCTGATGGAAGCTGCATCTTCCCTGAAATGCACTTTCAATTTATATGTAATTTCTTACCACAGAGATAAATAGAAAATAACACTTAGTTTTTAAAAGAAAAAAAATGTTCATAAAAATTCCATTAAATTGAATTTAAAAGAGCAGGTGAAATGATGTGAGGCTGAGTTAGTAATTGAATATATGAAAACAAGATTAATAAGAAGATTTATATTGACAGCCCTGAAAAAAACAGAGCTGCCTGTTCACAATGTAAAGGGTCATTGGCTGTATTTATTGTATTTATTGGCAAATATTGTATTTATTGGCAAACATAATTGGTTTATTCCATGAAGCAAAGAAGCAGCTTCATTTATGAGTGTGTCTGCATATTTGGTGGCATTATCTATGAACATGCCAATAAAGAGGACACAACATGTGAATTCCTTTATTATGTAAAAACTTTTTTCACAAGTTTTATTATCTATAAGATATTAAAATAATACTAATAATGGAAGATTACAGTTTACATTGACAGACTATGTAAAAGAACAATGGTTTCCACACTTTCTGTTTCCAATTCCATGAGCATCTTTTGAATATGTGTGTTTGCAAAACTCCAGGATGCATAAAAGCATGCTGAGTGACTTTTAAAATGTCATGACAGTCAGGTGGTACCCCCAATGACTGAAGAAAATGGAATATTGCACGCATTTTCAAAAAGGATGACCTGGGAACTACGGACCAGCAAGAATCATCTTTGGATCCAGTAACATCATGAAACATCATCCTGGAAGACATATTGAAACAGGGAGGTGATTAGAGAGAGCCCAGAGGTTTTTACCAAGGGCAAATCATGGCTGAGCAATCATAGTCTTCAACAATGGAGTGACTTCATCCCTGGACAAGGGAAAAGCTAGAAACATCATTTGCTTGGACTTCTGTAAGGCTGTTCATATGGTCCCATACAAAATTCTTGCCTCTAAATTGGCTCTGAAGAACTGCTACATAAGAAATTGGCTGGTTGGCCCCATTCAAAATGTTGCTGTCAACATCTCCATGTCCAAGCGCAAACCAGTAGCAAATGGTGTTCCTCAGGGGTATGTACTGGGACCAATACTATTTAACACTTTAATCAGGGGCATAGATAGTGAAATGGAGTGCACCCTCTACAAGTTTGCAGGAGACACAAATTGAATGGTCCAGTTGATTCACTTGAAGAAGGGATGCTGTCCAGAGGAATTGCGACAGGTTTGGGGAGTGGGCTGATGCAAACCTCATGAAGTTCAACAATTTCAGGGTCCTGAACCTGGGTCAGGCAATCCCCAGTATCTATACAAACTGGATGAAGAATTGATTGAGAATATCCCTGCAGGGAAGGACCTGGGGATATTGGGAGATGGAAAATGATGTATGAATTGGCAATGTGCATTTGAAGCTCAGAAAGACATTATATCCTGGGTTGCATAAATGCAAGCAGGTCATGGAGGACAATTCTCCCTCTTTACTCCACCTCATGAAATGTCACCTGGAGTAACGAATCCTGCTCTGGGGTCCTCAACACAAAACAGTCATAGATCTGTCAGAGTAGTTCCAAAGGAAGGACACAAAAATTATCAGTGGGCTGAACAAACTCTGCTATGAAGAGAGGCTGGGAAAACTAGGGTTGTTCAGCCTGGAAAAGAGAAGGTTCCAGGAAGACCTTATTGCGGTCTTTGAATACTTACAGGGGAATTACAAGAAATACAGATAAAGACTTTTTGCTAGGACATCTAGTGACAAGACAAGGGGCAATGTTTTTAAATGGAAAGAGAGTAGATTTATATTGAATATAAGAAAGAAATTTTTTATCATGAGAATGGTGAGCCACTGAAACAGGTTGTCCAGAGAAGAAATTGAAAATTTATTTGGGTAAAAATTATTTTTTTTTTGTTTGTTTTCCTCTAACAGAATAGACAGGGAACTTTCTTTAGTCCTCTATAGAATCTAGACAACTCTTGTCATAAAAAGTGATGGTTCACTAAGTGTTTAGTGCACTTAAAATGTTTTCATGCCTGTTTATTAAATAATTCAACAGAAGTTTTGGTCCTTAGCCATTGCTTCTGTTAACTTAATGCAAATTTCTTCCATAATGTATCACTACTTGCCACAGGTAAAGCTAAGCATGTGGTCATTAATTCTTAATAAAGTTGCCATAATTCTTTATAAAGTGGTTAAAAGTTCTGCTCCATTTCTCTAGGGCTTAGTTGTTGGCTGGGTTTTTAAAACTTCATTAACAAATTAGTTTTTCACAGAATTCGTGTGGTTACTACTGGTTAATATTTGTTCCTATTCATCATAATTGATATTTCAGTACAATACCCTTCCCTATCTCACCAGGTATTTGCTTTGCCACCATGTACATGGATGAAAAGCACTTCAGTATCATCTCAATGACTTTTGCATGAACAGCTGAGACAACAACCAGTAGTGTACTCAGCAGGGAATGCCATTTGTTGTTTAAAATACAATAAATTTAACCAAGTCAGAGGTATGACAGAAATTCACTAACGTAGTACAAAAGTCATTAACTCAGACTGAGACCTGGCTTATTTCCAGCTATTTGAGTGGAATTAAGCCAGTACTAAATTTGGCCCATTAACTTCTGTATGGTTTCTGCTACACATAAGTTTGTTCATTCTGTATTCAAACATTTTATTACCAAGATTAATAGCCTCTCTCCTTTTGCATTAATAATCCAATAGCATGACAAAGAATGGCTAGCCCAATGCAAAATGCATAAACTCATTAAAAATAATTACTTTGACACAGTGGGTTGTGCTACTCAGGGACTGATCTCAAATCCTGACTGAAGTATATTGCTGTACTGGCAAAATGTCAGAGGTTTCCGTCTGAACACTGTCATGCATAGTATCTGTAAAGATTATCTACAGAGTATATTTCTTATTGTAAGACATTTCACAGTTTTTATTTATGGTGTAAAAATTAACATATTAATATGACTGGATGGCTCAAATTTTTTTCAGGTTATGAGATACTTAGCTTTTGATGCTATTTGTCCCAAAAGCCAAGAAAACTTCAAACTTCACTGGATTAGATGAAGAAATACTTAATTTAAATGTAGGCTTTCCAATCTTCATTATATAATGTTTCTATTAATACTCTTTCACAAAAAGGTATGGTCAGTCTTGAGAAAAGGTAATTGTTTAAATGGACTTTCAGGAACATATAGAGTATTTTGCTGATGTTGATGATGTTGATTTTCGGTATTATTAAGTTTGCATTTTATTTTCGAAAAGTGAGTTATCTTCATTTAGTTTTGAAAATGGCTTACCTGCATTTATGCAGATCTTGTATTTCTGAGCAGAACAATGCACAGCTGTAATGGTTATCAGGGGAAAAAAAAAAACCACAGGGTTCTGCATAAGGTATACTGCTGAGGTAAAGCATAGGGTGAAAATTCATGCAACCAAAGCTTGGTTGGAGATGAAGCTGGCCAGAGATGTGGGTGCAATAGAAAGAGTTTTTTCACCTATATTAATTGCAAAAGGTAGAGTAGAACTAACATCCACCCATTACAAGATGAGGATGGGCACCTCACAAGCAGGGACATAAACAAGGCAGAGGTGTCTATGCTTTTTTGCCTCTGGCTTCAGCACAAATGACTGACCAAGGGCGTCTCAGTGCCCTGAGGTGGAGGACCTTGACTGTGGGAATGATCAGTTCCCAGCTGATCCTAGACTTGTAGGGAATCTGCTGCTCCAGCTGCCTCTCTGCAAATCTATAGGCCCTGATAGGATTCATCTGAGAATCCTCAAAGAACTAGCTGATGTCATTGTAAAACCTGTCTTGATGATTTTTGAGCAGTCTTGGGAATCTAGAGAGGTTCCAGCTGACTAGAAGACGGAAAATATTGTCCCAGTTTTCAAGAAGGGAAAGAAGAATCATAGAAATTACAGGTCTGTCGGTCTCAATTCAGTGCTTGCTAAAATCGCAGAAAAGATTATTCTAGGAAGTATTGAGAAACACCTGGAGGACAATGCAGTCATTGATCACAGCAGGAACAACTGTATGAGGGGAAAGGTCCTGCTTGTCAAAACCTGATTTCCTTCTCTGACAGGGTAACCCCACCTAATTGGTGTAGGAAAGCCGGTAGGTGCAATCTTGTGGGACTTCAACAAAGCTTTTGATACTGTCTGTCACAGTTTGCTTTCAGACAAAACGTCCAGCACACAGCTGGATAAACACATCATGTGATGGGTGAGCATCTGGCCTGTGGGTCAGGCACAAAGGGTTACAGTGAATGGGGTGACATCAGCTGGCATCCGTTCTCTAGCAGGTTTTCACAGGGTTCCACCCTCAGCCCTGTGCTCTTCAACATTTTCATAAATTATTTGGATGCAGGACTGCAAGGAATACTAATCAAGTTTGCCAATTATACTAAATTGGGAGGAGCTGTCAACTAGCTTGAGGGCAGCGAGGTCCTGCAGAGAGACCTCAACAAATTAGAGAGATGGGCAATCATCAACTATATGAAGTTTAACAAGGAGAAGTGTCAGATTCTATACACGGAATGACTCAACCCTGGTTGTGTGTATAGACTGGGGAATGAGATTCTGGAAAACAGCGCTATGGAAAGGGCCCTGGTGGTCCTGGTCAACGGCAAGTTGAATCTGAGCCAGCAGTGCCCTGGCAGCCAGGAGGGCCAAATGTGTCCTGGGGGACATCAGGCACAGAATCGCCAGCCGGGCAAGGGAGGGGACTGTCCCGCTCTGCTCTGCACTGGGGCAGCCTCACCTTGAGTGCTGGGGGCAGCTTTGGATGCCACAATATAAAAATGACATTAGGCTATTAGAGAGCATCCAAAGGAGGGCCATGAGCATGGTGAAGGGCCTGGAGGGGAAGCTGTATGAGGAGCTGCTGAGGTCACTTGTTCTGTTCAACCTGGAGAAGAGACTGTGGGGAGACTTCATTGCAGTCTACAACATCCTCATGAGGGGAAACAGAGGAGCAGGTACCAACCTCTTCGTTTTCATGACCCATAACAGGACTCGAGGAAACAATATGAAGCTGAGTCAGGGAAGCTTTAGGTTAGATATTAGCAAAATGTTTCTCACCCAGAAGGTGGCTGGCTACTGAAACAGGGTCCCCAGGGAAGTGGTCACAGCATCAAGCCTGCCAGAGTTCAAGAAACATTTGGACAGCACTCTCAGGCACATGGTGTTACTCTTGCGGTGTCCTTTGCGGCACCAGGAGTTAGACTCAATGATCCTGATTGGTCCTTTCCAACTTAGCATATTCTATTGTCACTGTTCCTGTTTTACATTAATTTTGCTCGTTTGCATAGATATAATGCAGCTGGTGTTCCCATTTGTGATATTGTAACAAAGGATAGAAATGTATTGATTCTTTACCTGTTCACCACAGTATAATTTGTGAATGTCTGTTCAATTGCGGTAGTGTAATGAATGTGACAACGCAGTTTGTCACTGTGTTCTACAATAATTGTTTTCTTCTCATCACTTAATTAGAAGTAGAAATACTAAGACCTCAATTGACAAAAAGACTGTTTGGCATAGATTGTGCAAAGCAGTTGACTTGCATGAACCTGCTAGTAATTCATCAAATCCTCTAAAAAACATGGCATTCTTTTTCCAATATCACTTCCACTTATGAGTTGTGTTGAAATAAAAAAAAATAAGAAGTCTTAAACTGGCAAACCCTACTATAAATGCAATTCTTCTGTATGCAGTCATCACTACTGTTGCTTTATCTACCAATGACTAGAAAGTCAAAACAAAATATGGGTTTGTTTATAGAGGAAAGGATTCAAAAAAGGAAAAAAAAAATACTCAGCAGACAGAGGAAATAGGGCATTGCTATATAATACCCACGCTTGGTAATGCTTCACTACCACTTAACAAGCTATGAAAACGGTCAAAGAGTCATTGGTTTATAAAAAATCAAAGAGCTAGTCATCAACCCCCTAGATGACCTGCCAGTCTTCATTTCCAACTTTTTTTACTTTCATGAAAAGAGCTGAATTCAGCATGATTAATTTCAAAAGCATTCTAGATGACTGTTAATTAGTTGTAATATGCATTTTACTCATCTGTCAGTTTTACCTTTCTTTATGGCTAATATACTGTGATGATAAGTTGCGTGTTTTGCTCCGTGTTTTGCCAACTGTGCTTTTCAGAATTTTAGTAATTTATTATTGGATACATTTACATGCCAGAGCCACACATATCATCGTGACAACCATTTTTCGGAATATAGATGTTGCTTAGAGAGTAGACTTTACATTTTCAAACGTTTGTCCTCTTAAATCCCTTTTCTAGATAACAGGAAAACTTGAATCTGAACACTTCTAAAATTGATGAGTGTTCAATTGTGTCAAAAAAAGTATCAAGTGAGATTTGTGATATCAAAGACAGTCCTAAGAAATATATTCAGGTAGCATGCATGTGGAAAGAATATAAGTGTCATATCTAGATTTTTTTTTTTTTTTGCATAACTGAAAGCCCAATACAGGTGTGAATAGACCCAGAATCCTGAAAATAGATTCTGATCCAACCATTGCCCTGTCTACTGTAGTTTGTGGGCAAAATCAGTCCACATTAGAGGAGGCAGGCCAAGAGTATGATGAATGTAAGCTAATTGGTTGTAAGAACAGGCAGTGTTCTCAAAAGCAGGTCACAAATGTAGTACAGGTTAGCAGAAATCATGAGTAGCAAGACTGCTGAAATGCTCAGACGTACTTTTGACCAGCGATGAGTCTTTGGATTGAAAAAGTAGAATGTAGATGATGGTGGAAACAGTGAATGGCAGTGTTTTGAGGCATAACTGACTGGCCTTTGTTAATATGAAAAACAGTTATTTTATTTAAACAGACGGTGTTAAAATATTTGGATATCAGTCAATTTATTTGGTAAGATCAGCTCACTCTTGATTTTGACTTCCAAATGTCATGGTATAATTTTGGGCAGAGTGGAATGATTTTCTTGTATTTCATTGATCACATTGCATTACTTTTTATGACAAGAATTTGCACTTAAAATAGTTTTCATGAGTTATGCTAGCTACTCTACATTCAAAGTTAAAGCAGAGTATATGATTCATGGTATAAATGTTATTCTGTTGATGGGCCTTTCAACAGTAAATATAAAACTGCATTTAGAAACATGATGACTATTACAAGAAATGTCAGACAGATAAAGACATATCTAATCATTCACATCTTTCTTACAGGACACTGAAGAAGCATGTAAAACATAACTAAATTAAGTTGACATAATGAAGAAGTTATCATTGAAAGTTTTCTATAGCCAGATGCTTAATCTGATTTTTTTGTTTTATTTTGTTTTCTAAACGTATCACCCAACTTAGACATCCAAAAATGCATTACAAAACTGAGTATACGAGAAAGCTTTAAGGATGATGATGAGTGTATTATGATCAGTTAAACTTTTTGTTCATATATTTTGAAAATACACATCATTACATCTGTTTCTGAAAAGGGTAAAAAAGGTTAGAAAAGGGTAATAAAGGAGGAGGACCCTGGGAAGTATTGACCAATTATCCTCAACTCCATGCCCAACAACATTGTGGAACAGATCCTTCTGGAAGAGATGTTGAAATATATGAAAGATAGGGAGATAATTAGAGACAGGCTTTAAACTGAGTGTAGATTTAGATTTCATGTAAAGAAGATATTTTTTACAATACAGATCTTTAAAAGCTGTTTTAACTCAAACCATTCTATTATTTTGTGACTCTATATTATTCCTAAAAATTATATTTTTGTGTGGAAATAGATTGAGCAATTTAATAGATCTCCACCTTTTTTACTACTATGATTCAGTCTAACTGCTAAGCACTGTAAAACAGAGTCTTACTATCACCGAGAATAAAAGGAAATTAATACATTACCTTCTAAAGCTAGAGAGTGGAATAAAGAGTAATTGGAAGTTGTTAAAAAGAAACTCTTTCAGCTGGTCAAAATTAATAGTTTATAACATCATCTTTTCTAATAATGATTGAGGAAGTTACTGAGCAGCAAATAAAATGTAGCCTCTGACTACAGTAGAGAGAAAAAGTAGAAGAATAATGGTCCCCTGATAATAATTTTGACATTGTTATTGTTGCAAATTAGGATTGAACCTCTCTTCCTGGCACACCATTGGAGCTGTACTATAAATCCTTAGATTTCTTACAAAGAGAATCAGTTTTTATAGTTTTAAAACTTTATTCAGTCTCATGAGGGAATGTCCTGAAAAGAATTCAATATTGTGCTTTTATAAAGATTAACATTAAATGTCATTTTTGTGGTACAGCAAAAGAAGACAGACTTTGGCCCTGATTAAAAACATAGAAAGAACACATTTATGTTTACAGACATAAAACAAAACTGAGCAGAATTTCCTAGTCTGATGTCATAGCTCAATATCATAGAAACATAGAATCATAGAACGGTTTGTATTGTAAGGAACCTTAAAGCCCATTTAGTTCCAACCCCACTGCTGTGGGCAGGGACACCTTCAACTGGAACAGGTTGTGCAATGATCCATCCAAACTGGCCTCAAACACTTTCAAGGATGGGACATCCGCAGCTTCTCTAGGCAACCTAGTCCAGTACTTCAACATCCTTACAGTAAAATTTTTTTCACAGTATCTAATGTAAGCCTATTCTCTTTCAATTTGAATCTGTTCCCCCTTGTCCTGTCCCTGCACGCCCTTGTCAAAAGTCTCCAGCTTTCTTTTGGGCCCCTTTCAGATACTGGAAGGCTGCTCTAAGGTCTTCCCAGAGCCTTGTCTTTTCCAAGCTGAACTTCCCGAACTCCCTTAGTCTTTCATAGCCCTCTGATCATCTTCATGGCCTTCCTCTGGACTCATTCCAAGATGTCCATGACCCCCTTATGCTGGTGGCCCAGAGCTGAACACAGTACTCCACATGGAGAGCAGAGAGGGACAATCACCTCCCTTGACCTCTTAGTCAGATTTCTTTTGATGAATCCCAAGATATGGTTGGACTTCTGGTCTGAAAACCTACATTACCTGGTTTTGTCGAGCTTCTTTTAAAATCACACATCCAGGTCTTTCTCTGCAGAACTGCTCTCAATCCATTTTCTGCCCAGTTTGCGATTTGTGATTGGGATTGCCCTGACCCACATGCAGGCCATTGCACTCACCTTGTTGAACTTCATGAGGTTCACACAAGCCCACCTCTGAAGCCTATCAAAGTCTCTCTGGATGGCATCCCTTTGTTGCAGCATGTTGATGGACAGCTTTTGGAATTGTCAACAAATCTGCTGAGGATGCACTCAATCCCACTGCCCATGTCAACAATATAGATATTAAACAGCACTGGTCCCAGTACTGATCTCTGAGGAACACCACTCATCACTGCTCTCCACTTGGATATTGTAATTCTTTGAATGTGATCATGCAGCTAAATCGTTATCCACCAAGAGCATAATCCATGTGTCTCCATTTTACAGACAAGGATGTCATGCAGGACAGTGTCAAATACTGTGCACAAGGTCCAGGTGGATGATATCAGTAGCTCTCCCCTTGTTCACCAACAATTTCACCTTCCTGTACAAGGCCACTAAAGTTTTCAAATACAATGATTATTGCAGACCAGCTTCTGCCCTATAGCCCTTTTAATAATGCATTTTTGATATGTGCAAAGTCCTTCTCTTTAGGCGAAAAAGAAATTCATCAGATGCCTTTGCATATCAGATTCCTTTCCTGTGCCAAAATCATTCCTTAAGTACTAGAGACATTAGTTCTGTGTAAAGCATTTTTATCAGCATTTGCACTAAATATTGAAACTTAAGGTGTGTATTTATACATTGGCAAATGTTTGAATAAGTGACTCCCCTATAGAAATATGATCTACCTAAACACATATGGTATTATTGTCTTGTTCTGGTGAAAAAAAAAACAGTACAGTAACTTGGATTTTGCAATTGAAGTCAAAATTTTGAAAGAAAAATGAATTTCTGTTATAAATTCGTCTGCACATGCTGCCTCCCGTCATGTAAGATGTGTGTCCTGAAAGAACATTTCCTGAATCATGTACAAAAGCTGTTCTTATCACCAGCTCAATTAATACTTTTCTCAGAACTATATATTAAGTGAAACCAAGGTAAACATTGGGAGACAGATTCTGCCTTCTGATATGCATGGTATGGTTTCATTATTACTGTGTGGGTCATCTACATGCCTCTGGGGACATTTTACCCAATCAAGTAACTTCACACAATATTATAGGAAAATTTCCAAAACTGCAGGTACCAGAAATCTCTGATTAAACTCAGAAGAAAAGGACCTGGAGGAAAGAACAGAAAGGGAGCATAAAACTATCAGACCAAGCTAATATGCGAGTGAGAAGTAAATCTGATGAATAAGGGGATGCATTAACTTTAGTAAGCAAAGTTTCAAACCTGAAAACTAATGGATTGACAGCTTGGCAGCAAAAAAAGAGAAGAAAAAATCTTGATGAACAGACTGATGCATCTATGCTGCACCTTATGTAATGAAAGTCATTAGAACGAAGTTTGGAATAAAGAGAAATCAATTGCTTGTGATGAAAGCATGGACAAGAGTAGTTTGTCTTGACTGAATGGATTATCTTGAAAATATTTTTTATTAGAACCTGACTGAGTGATGACGACACCATGTCAAACAGAAAAAAGTTTCATTACTCTTGAGGAAGTGAAAAAAATCTATTAAAACACAATCTTACAAACAAACAATGACTTTCTGATGGATTTCCCACAAGCTTTTTCAAGGAGTCACACACAGACTTTTAATCAACAGACAGATATTCATAAATTTTGAGCAACGGAATAGCTGTCTTTTAGCAATATAAATGTACTCTAAAATGTAATATTGGATTATAGAATTACTTTTTCTTGGTGAAGTATTACAAACTTGATAACATTTGTTCATGCAAAAGAATCAAGTTTTAACTTTTTAATCAACAACTAAAAACTTATTTGATTTAAAACAGGTAGAAATTTGTCACGGTTTGACCCTAGTCAAATGCCAGGCCCCCCCCGATTTACACACCCACACCCAGGGCTCATGAGTTGAGATAAGGAAACCCGGGAGAAAACACATTCAAATGGGCAAAACAGGACTAAACTTGAAAAAAGTTGCAAAAAGTGATTTAATACTAACAGAGTCAGAGGAGTAAATGAGAAGTAAAATAAACCCTTCAAGGCCACCGTTTCTCTGCTCACCCCCCTCCCTCCTTCCCAGCAGCTGCACAAGGGAACAAGGTATGGGGGGGGAGTTAGGTCAGTTCATCACCCAGATCTTCTTCCCCTGCCCGGGGAGAGGCTCTTTTCCTCTGCGTAGCCATGGGTCTCACCGTCGGCAGCCCGCCCGACACTGCTACAGTGACGCTGGTCCCCACACAGGCAAGCAGTCTCCCCAAAACTGCTACGGCGTGGGGTCCATCTTCCACGGGGTACAGACCTCTGAGCCGGGCCGTTTCCATCTCGGGAGCAAGGCTTCTTCTCTTTACCGGACTTCTGCTGGGCTTCTCTCTCTCTCTCTCTCTCAGGCACCCACCCACTCCATGTGGGGCACTCAGTTCAGTCTCAGGGTGCAAGTCAAGGCCTGTTTCTCCACTAGGACTCCCTCTGGACCACGGCCACTTTCAGGGTATCCACTCGCTTCGGCATGGGCGAGTGGATCTCAGCATTTCCCGTGGGCCCCCATGGGCTGCAGGGGCACCCCCTGCTTCACCATGGCCTCACCACGGCCTGCAGAGGCTGCAGAGCTCCGGCGCCTGGAGCTCCCCCTCCCCCTCCTTCTCCACTGACCTTGGTCTCTCCATGTTGTTTTCCCTCACATACTCTCACCTACTCCTCCTCCTCTGGCTAAGGAAAAGTGCATGCACCCATTGTTTTGATTTCTTCTTAAATATGTTTTTCACAGAGGCGTAACCAACATCTCTAATTGGCCCAGGCTTGGCCAGCAGCATGTCCATCATCTCAGAGCTGAACATGGTGAAGGCTTGGAGAAGCTTCACCGAGGAGCCATCTTTGTGGGCCCCCCCCCCACCAGAAAAACCTGGGCCAAGCTAAACCAGCACAAAACTTAAAAAATGTAGACAAATACACATGTATACATTCTATTCTTTTTGTCCTTATTGTCAGTAACGTGGTTGTTTTTGCTTCTCTCTCTTTCAAAACAGAAGCAGTTTTCAGGCTGTTTTGTGCCTACATGCAGTTTTGGGAGCTCCTTTCAACAGCACATGCTTATGATCTGTGTAGTCAGTCCTCAGCAAGCTGACACTCCTACCCTCACTTGCGAAATTGGGTATAATTCCCTAAAAGAAAAGTTATGAAGTGCATATTGAATACTGCTTTCTCTTAGAAGAAAGTGTAGCAAATAATGTCTATTTCAAAATTTGAAACTTTCCATTATAAAATATAATTTTAAATTGCTAAGATAAGTATCAAGTCAGTACATGGATTATCACGTTTCTCAGAATTTGATAAGTCCTTTCACCAAAGCCATGCTCTGTCTAAACAGGAATTCCAAATTTACAGAGAAATGGAACATTTCAGGGATGCAAGAATTGAGCAAAATTTCCCCTCTATTGATATGGATAATTCCCTGCTGAACTCTGAATAAATTTGGTCTAGGTTTTGGTTGTGTCAACAGAGTGTGCTGGAGAAGCATCAAAAAATAAACTCATCTCAAATATGGGGGTGGGAAGAGAATAAAATAATAAATGCAGAGCTAGAAGCAAAGATAAAGAGAAGGAAGGCAGAACCACAGAAAAACTACGGGATGCCCCAGGCAGAGACAGAGTGAGGAGCAAGAAGAGGGAACTTCAGATGATGTGAAAGGAAAAAAGTAGTTGTGTGGCTTGATATGCAGAAGTTAAGAATATAGCTCTGTGTGTTGGTATGATAACAAGAAGCAGCCCAGAAATATTCACCAGGAATTAATTTTCTTACAGCATATCTTTCTATCCTCATTCCTAAGAGGCTTTTAGTGTAGACTGCTGTAGTATGTCTATTTGCAGTCCTGAATGCAAAATGTGTTTGCAGATTTGAACGTATCCTTGTGTGCTATTCTAGTACCTGGAATACATTTTAATATTATTTTGTTGTTGAGGAAATAGCTGTGAAATCCTGCTCTAAAATAATTCCTATTGTGTCTCCTTCAAAATCCAACTGCTCAGAGAGTCTTTCAATGCTTGGAGGTATTAAGGTTTTGCATGATAAAAGTCTGCATTTTTGCACTTAAATTCTTAACCTTAATGACAATCCAGATAAAAGTCTGGGCTTTTTTTTTTTTTTTTTTTCCTTTAGTGTGTTATCAGACTTGAGAAATTGCATTAAAAATCTTTCATAAATGAATGTTAAGAGGATGAATCTCACCAGCCTAAAGACGAGATACAAAACTATCTGTGCATTATAACTACTTTTTCCCCTTGAAAGTGTGTTCTACACTGGGAAGTGTCAGGTAGATATAGAGCAGACGTAAAAATATCCTCAGTGTGAAAGTCTCAATGTTTTAATTACTCTGTGGGAAAGAAATATTATTTCCATTTTACAGGTAGCACATTCACACACAGAGATGAGTGTCTTGCCCAAAGCTGCACAGGAACTCTGTGCTACAGCAGATAATTAAATGTCCCAGAACAGCTACTGGACAGATGAATATTCTTATGTTAAAATTGCACAATATAATGTTGGGGTAGGTTCAGATATTTACACACAACTCTTGTACACATACAGACAGGACATCTAGAAACATTTATGTGCTATTTAATGTCAGCAAGCAAAACTTGAAAAAGTCTAAAATTAAATATAATAGAGACATTCCACGTTCTGTGTCTCAGGAACCTAATCTCTTGTCCTGTGCTTTTTAAACTATGGCACTGCTTAACTGAAAGTCTCCTGTTGAAACCTCATACATGAATGGTGAGGGATATAATATTTTAATCTATTTAGACAATAAAGTCAAAACATGTCCCGTGAGTAACCTGCCAAGCAGCTACATAGATCCTTCATTGTCTCAAAGAGAACATTTAAGATAACTTTCTGAATTGCAAAGCTGCAGTAATTGTTACAGAATTAAACTATAATTTTGTGTTCTCATATTTAAAGAATACCCCCAGTTTCATTGATACAAGTTTTTTGGGGGTAACATTTGTTGTTGAGGGAACACCTTAATCATCTTAGAAAGCAGAAACTACAGGAGGACAATTTTTATTTTAAGCGTTGCTAGGGAATAGAAAACATATTATCAGTTCTTCTTATGCATAATAGTCTCTCGCTTACGTCAATAAAACTATACCACCTAATTGTTCAAGGAAACCATTTTGGTTCACACAAAAGAGAAAAAAAACTTGTCATATTTAAAACATAGAGTGGTTCAGCACCTGCTCTCCTCCCTAGCCTACTCTGCCTGGGAGATACCTCAAATCATTTTGTCTTTTTTTGTTACACGGTGGTCAATATTGACCGAAACATGGTGGCTGGGATTCTGATTGAGATTCAATCACCTATATTTATGTGTCTACCATGCAGACAATTGCATGTGAATCAATTGCATGTGTCTAAGCTCCTGCTGCAGTCCAACAGCAACAGAGTTAACCCAGCCAATGAAGTAAAGAGAACTATTCAAATACAGATGTCTAAGTTAGGGTGAGATAAGCAGCTCCTCATAGATCACTGTTGACAAATTCTGCATCTGTAACAAGCAGCTAGCCTGCTAAAACTCATCTCGTATGTACCTAAACTTGGGTGACTGGGCATAGAGCTGAATACTTCTCAAGGAGCCAGTCTCATATTTACCTAGGTGCAAAGATTCTTCAAGTGGTCAGTCTGTTGTGCATTTGTAGCCATCTTAGAGCACTGGTCAGTTGATTCATTGTCAGAGGAAGAAAAATTCCAGATTTTAGTCACTCTTTGAAGGTCTACATATCATGCTACTGTTGGAGTATTAGAAATGTAAAGCAAGGCTGTAACAAGCCCAAGCCTAAGGACACCACATTGTTTGATAACAAAAATTCATAGGTCTGTCAGGACTCAGGCCTTGGGTCTGACTTATTTTTCAGACAGTGGCTCCACTTGAATCCTCTAGACTCTTCAGAAGGACAAAGAAAGGTGCAGACTGAATATACCTGTGTCCCTTCTCATGTGTAGAGTTTCTCTTTGTCTAGGAAACAAAGGCAGCAGACGCCTGCACTTTTCAGCCATTTTCAGCACAGATGCAGTCAATACTGAAGCATCATCTGTTGCCAAAGAACATTTTGTTACAAATGTTCTGCTCCTCCTTCAGAGAAAAGGAGTGTAAATCCTACTTGTCAAAACCAAGTTGATACGTAAGATTTTTTTATTATCTAAGAGCTTTCAGTGCAGTTTAGTTAAAAACATGAAAGTGAATACAATCAAGTCCCATTGATATATAAATACTAGGCTGTGGAATAGAAAAAGAAGAGGCCACAACACTCACAAAAACCTCAAATAGATACAAACTATAAGAAATTTTTCTATTATATATATTATCAATGTGGACATGGGAAATACTAAAGTGAATTGAAACTATTGAATTGAATCTCTTTACACAAGTCAAGGGATTTTAATCATATTATTTTTATAACAATACAAGATCTCATTTTACTTTCACTTTTTTGGAGTACTCTTGAGAAAGGCCAAACATACCAATTGGTATGTAGGCAGCAGTTATTTCAGATAGTTCTATGTTATCTGTTTCCTGGTCTTTATTTTTCTTCAGATACTGCTCAGCATGTAGAATTTATACTGAGCACTGTGTTAATCCATCAGGGTATCTCTGAAGTTAATCCAGAGTCATGTCATCATAATTTAGAACCAAAAATGCTTCACTATGTTCTCATAGAAGTTTTAAAAGGTCAGAATTCTCCATTCACTTATAAAAAATGTGGTCATTCTAATTTATGCCAATAAAGGTCTTTTGATTTCCATGTCCCTAGTCCTATGCCATACAATAAGATTCTCTTAGACGTGAATTTATGGAGTAATAATTTATGTCTATATACTGTCATAGCTGTTGACCTTCAGTCTTACACTTAACACGTTAAATCTGAATTATCGGGCAGTATGTTGAGCTTTATAGTGATTCATTCCTCAGCCATGATGGTGTAGGTGAGGGAAGGAACCAGATAACATCATCACAGCAAATTACTTCTCTAAAGGTAAAACTGTTGTATTGTTCTAGTGAATCCTTTCCATTTCCTTATAGAATTTTATGCATTTAGAGAATATAAGAAAAGATTTGTTGAGAATATAAGAAAAGATTTGGTCCAGTGGTAAATGAAAATGTAAAATAAAATAAAATTTTTTTGTTTAAAGCTTGTATTCCTGTTTTGATCCCATCTGGGAGCTGAATGCTTCTCAGTACTGATCCCACATGGGAAATGTCTTCCATCTTTATGTGCATCAACAACAAAACCATTTTCTTTTTAAAAACATGTTATCAGCTAGAATTTTTATTTTAGGTGCAACTTCATTCTCAGAAAATAGCATTTCCATGGGTGCTACAAACATTTGTATAACGTTACTGAAATTTTAAAAGCATCACCATAAGAATTTCCTCAGCACTAATTCTGGAAACTGTATTTACTGCTATCTTATGTTGAATTATTTTACTTTTATATATTAAGTTTCCCTAAGTGAGTGATCATCTCTCATATATTAACTACATCCCCAAATAAGGTTTCCTTCATATCTAAAATTTTTTTTTGTCTCATGTGTTGAAGCATAAACCAGATTCACCATGGATCACAGTACTTTAGGCAGTATAGGATAGAGGATACCTGTGTCTGTTTCTGTTCTCCTGTGTGAGATTTGGGATACTCTCTCTCACGGACTACATTTCTTCTTTCTATCTCCCCAGTAAAGTTAGTGACAGCCCTGAGAGTGCCAACAGGCTCTGCAGACTTTCTCTACTGTGGATTTAGCCACCCGTGCTTCAGGCTAGCTCTGACCTGGTGCAGCTGTTGGACTCCGAGTCTGACTTCTGGGAAAGAGCTGTGAGAATGAAAGACTTGTATGGGATCTGTATGGATGCTAGACTGCAACTGTGTACCTCATTTACCAACATACTGTCCTGATCATCTACACTGCCTCAAGAGTTGTCTCCTCACTGTTGCCTTTCCTGGACATCACCAGCTTGTGGCCACTCCCAGCCCAGCTCAGGAGGGCTTGTTGGGACAGAATGAGACCACATCCAGTTTGGGAGAGGAGGGTAAGGTGGACATAAATCTGTGTAGCCCTTTGTGTGAGCCAAGTTAGCACAGCTATTAACGTAAACCTTGGAGCTCCAATCAACATTTTGCTTAAGCAGAAGAGACAAAATGTGACCAATACCTTTTCCGAAACATTAGAATGCACCTTGAATAGTTTTTGTCTGTTCAAGAAAATAGAAATCTGAACAGCCTGCTGATTGTCAAGTCTAAACGTGAGCAGCATCCTGATCATCTTCATGATGGTAACAAGAATGGCAACAGCACATAAGGAAACAACAGCACAAGCTGAATACACTAGTCATGTGAGAGACTGGACTACTGTATAACTCAAACATTCAACCAAAATAGTCTCAACTCAACACCATAAATTTGAGAAACTAAAGAAATTTAAGGGACACTACAAGGAGAGAGCTTGTGGAGGGAATCCAGAATTAAGGAGTACTTGAGAAACTTTGGGGGAACCCAGGGCCCCCCATTACCTTGCCCAGGATTATTTTTAGAAGACAGTTGGGCAATGTCTTTGTTTTAGAGACTCATAGCAGCTTATCATAGTGAAATATATGGGATTCCTTAGTAGCTTTGACTCAACATGGCTTTTCTTGTTGGTACTGAGATCATTCTTCCTCTAGAAAAATGCAATGTAATTGGCGTTGCAAGAAATATTTTAAGTGAAGTCATTTTTTATAAATCTCATGGAACTTACATTTGAACTAGTAGGTAATGTGTAGCTGTATTTCATTTAGAAATGCATGAAATGAAGGTACAGTTCTCCAAGGAAAGCATACCACTGACTTTAAACTGGTTTAAGCTGCTCTGCTTCAAGGCCTTTGAATACTCATTTTAATTCTTTCTACAAGTTATTTTTCCATAGCAAAGGATATTGAATTAGGCTATACTTAAAGCAAAAATAGAATTCTATGTTTTAGAGCAAGTAAGATATGTAAGTAGTAAAAGGACCTTTACATATTTTTAAATTGCTTAAATTGAATCACACATGCATTTGAGACACCATTTTGCAATTTTTTTATTTCACGAGAGTGAAATAAATGTTACTACTCTACATTAATTTACTTTTGTCTTCTAGTGGCAGGAATGCATTTAATGTCATAAGAAGTAGCAAATCCTGATTATAATTTTCCTTTAAGTGTAGATGAACTTGTGGAGTTTCCTCAAGGGTCGTATTTTCCGTATGAATATCAGCACCTTTTAAAAACTCTGTTCCAGTAGTCTTGATGATATCTTGCAGAAATTGCAGAAATCTTATTCATACCTAGAACTTCCTTGTTACTCATTTGAAGGGGTTCACAGACTAGATTAGATGATTACAGACAATTAGATGATGACAATTAGATGCACTGGCACCACCCGTGGCTGGGCGGGGCAGCCCCAGCCGCACCACCTTGCCAGAACCCGAGCACTGGCATTTGGTACAGAAGCAAGTGCTGAACTTTGGTTGTTTTGAAAATCCAAGTAGACTGGTTCAGATGCCTCCTATCATGGCCACTAAAACACCACCAGCCCAGACTGTCCCTGTTGAGCCCCCTCTCAGGAGCCCTAGTTCTAGTTTTACTACGCAAGTTCAAAAGCTTCTTTGGGTGCATCATCAAAGCTGGAAACGGGACTATAGGAGATCAGAATGTTACCTGATATAACTCCTGTCATTGATACCCAATTATAGATGGGATCAGCTAAATTTCTTGGTGAAAATCTGTGTTTCCATTTTCACTTTGAAAGACAGATATACCTATAATTTCAGTCTTTAATTTTCTTTATCATCCAATACCCAGCTCTGCCTGACACATTTCTGCAATTTCTTTTTTCCCCTGAAGGAAGCAATGAGCTATTCAGTGAAACCCCTTGATTTCACAGCAAGGTAGCATAATCTCTGTAGGATCCTTTTTTTTTTTTTAATCCTTGTCCTTTTTTCTTCTTCTTTTTTGTTTTTTTTTCTTTTTTTAGTGGGGAAAGTCTCCTTTATTGCTCAAATTGTATGTTTTGCAACAGAGATGCATTTACTAAACAGTTTTGTAATTATCAATATTTATAAGGCCACGAGAATTACTAGCACTCCATGGGGTGCCTAATTTCCAAGTTCTTTAGCTTGCTTTTTGGGAGTATTTCAATAGACTTGTAAGCAAGCTGGTGTGACTGGATCCACCTGAAAGATTTTTGCATGAAACACAGCTGATATCAAAGTGTGGGGTGAACAACTTCCCCTTTTTGTTTCTTCTGCATGAAAAAAAGGAGTAAAACCAGAAGTACTATTATCATGTACAAGAAAAAAATGAAGCTTCAAGGAGGAAAACTCTATCATCCAAAAGCAAGTAAATGTGGTTTTCTTACGAAGTAATTAATATTTGAACAGTATAAATGAGAGACAAGAAGAGTTCATTTGAGTCACTCTGCCTTCCTCATTATAAACAGGGCAGACAAATAGAGAAGTTAATAGCAATGTCAAGGTGCAGTAGGAAAAACATTAAGGGATATTAAGCTGTCTCTGTGCTGAGCAAATCAAAGTACAACAAAATCATGAAGTGAAAACCCATGTTGACATATAGTATTGTTTAAGGGGTTCAAAGCTCTGATTTTGGATTACTACAAACAGCTCTAGATTACTTTTGNCTTTTAGATCTGGGAAAACATGAGCATCAAACCTTTTTTTTTTTTTTTTTTTTTGTAATTTCTTTCCTGGTTTTTTTCTGCTTTTTTTTTTTTAATTTTCTTTCTTCTTTTTATTCTTTTACATATTTTTTTCTTTTTTCCTTTCCCTTTCCTTTTTTCCTCTTCATTTCTATTCCTCTTCCCTCTTAATTCTTCATTTTCTTCTTCTTTTTCTTCTCCAAACCTTTGGAAGTTTAAAACGAGCTAAGGAAAGCCCACTCAATAGAGTGAGACCTTACATAGTTCTTTCAAGATGATATCTCATAAAAGTTATAAGTAAAAGAAGGCAGATACTGCTAATGAAAATAAATAAATGAATAAATTTCAGTTTTCCTTCTCCTGTCAGAACTAGAAGAACTGTTAATGATTACTATTTTTTATCTTTGATCATAAATGAATAATTTTATGGTTAATTATATTATGATTAACTAGAATTACTTAATTTCAAACCAGCCTGTGTTTTCAGTTCTTCCTACTAAGGTTGTTCTGCTGATTTCATTTTCTAAAGAGCAACGACTGAGTAGAGGTAAACTGACATTGAAGCATAGAACTGAACCGGACAGCTGTTGGTTGTTCTGAAGTAATGTGAACTCCCACTGTGTTTAGAAAGCACATGCCAACATAAAGATTAATCATATATATAGAAATTGAAGTTTTTAACAATAGCTCTGAGTAGAAAGATGTGATATCTTTTGATATCATTTTATTGCAGCATTCATGTATGTGATGCAACCTCTGCTCTGAAGCCCTGGGGAGAATAGAAGGGCCCTTTGGGTGTCTGTTTCCCCTCTTTTAACGGAATGCTGGGCCAACCACTGCCATGAACTTGGGGCAAAACACCCCAGTTCTGCTTCCAGCCCCCAGGTTTGAAAGAGACAGAGATAATCTTGGGCAGGTCGGCATAGGAAAGATACAGAATGCAATATGCATTTTTTGGTTACCCAGGAGAAATGCCCTTGATGATATAAAATAAATATTTTCCAGTGAGCTAAAACACTATTTTTTTTCAGTTTTCTATTGAATTGTTAAGAAAATGAAACCTGTGAGAATTGTCTTTAATAGCGTGCTTTCATCTGTACTGTAAGGTACTTAACATTTGGGAGTGAAAACTGCCAGTTTTGTTAAAAGAGCAGGACGGGATTCCTTTGTAGTTCTAGAGAACCTAGGTAAGTTCTACAGCTCACATGAAGGTCAGCAGAACTTGCAAAACACCTCAGACAGTGAGTTTCCTTGAAATCTGTCTCCCAGGGAAATTCTTGAAAATTGTAGCCTTCATGTCAACGTGCATAGATATTCCCAATATTTCATGAGATGTCTGTGAAGTATCATCACATCTGCTAAAGAGAATTTATTTAATTTTAAAGAGAATAGCTAAACCATTCCAATCTTATAGAGAAAAGGAAATGCACATTCAGTGAAATCTTGTTGATTCAGTTGTTCTTTGCAGGAGAGCTCAGCAAAGCATCTGCCCATGCTTTTGTGACAGCTTTCAAAAGGTAAAACTGCTATGTCTGTTGCTTCTTGGGCTTTTTTCCTTATTTGGTACAGACTAACTATTTATCTCTTCCACGTTCCTTTCCCAGTGTAGTTCAGACATAAAGTATGACATTACTCTGTTTTCATTTTAGTTCAAACAAAGACAGAAGAAATGGATATTACTTCATAGTTTATGGTGTATCATAGAAAATCCTGTCATCCAACAGAAAAGTTGAGGAACAATGAGTAGGACTCTGTTAAGCTCTCCCATTTCCTGAACTTTTATTATAATATCCTAGAATCAGTAATTTCTGCATTATCCTTCTCAGGATTATCATTTGTAGGATCAAAATAAAATCTATTAAGAGATATATTAACATTAAGATTTTCCATTATTATTTTTTAAAGTACAGTTCTTATCTTCAGGATGCTGGTAATGTTGAGCTGCACACTGTGAAAGGAACATGTGGTGGCATTGAGTGCACTTCATGGAACAGCAGAAAATCCAGTAAAGGTCAGCCCTAAATAGACAAGGTGTGAAAAATGTCACCTTCCTCACTACTAGGGATGGAAATTCTGTTCAAAATCTTCTACAGATATGCTAACTTGCAACTTGTATCGACTAATTAATTTTACTTTTTGCTTATTGTCTCATTAAGTGATCATTAAGTATACTTTCTAAAAAGATAACAGCTCATGTCTCTTTCAAAAGAAGACTGATGTCTAAAAAGAGTTGCCTAATTGGGAAATTGCCAATTGTACCGATACTGAGTTCTCTCAATTACTGTAATTGGATGATTGTTACCTCTGTGGATAGACAGAAAGAAGAAAGATGTAATCCTTTTGGATTTCAGCAAAGCTTTTGATATTGTCTATCACAGGATCCGTCTGGACAAAATGTCCAGCAAACAGCTATAAAAACACATTTTGTGGTGGGTGAGCAACTGACTCATGGGTGAAACACCGAGGGTGATATTGAGTGGGGTTATATTAGGATTGGCAGTCAGTCATCTGTGGGGCTTCCCAGGGCTCCATTTTAGGCCCTGTGCTCTTTAACATCTCCGTAAATTACTCAGATGCAGGACTCAAAGGAATACTAAGAAAATTTGCTGAAAATAATAAATTGGAAGGAGCTGTTGATTCCCTCAGTCATAGAGGTCCTGCAGCAACCTCAACAAATTAGAGGGCTTGGCAACCACCAACCGCATGAAGTTTGACAAGGGTGAGTACCAGATTCTGCACCTGGAGTGGGACAACCCTGAATGTATGGACAGATTGGGAAACAAGAGGCTGATGATGAGTGCTGCAGAAACACAGCTGGAGGTCTGAGCAGTGGCAAGTTAAACCAGCAGTGCCCTGGCAGCCAGGAGGGCCAACCCTGTCCTGGGGGACATCAGGCCCAGCATCGCCAGCCAGGCAAGGGAGGGGATTGTCCCGCTCTGCTCTGCACTGGGGCAGCCTCACCTCGAGTGCTGGGGGCAGTTGTCATAAATATAAAATTATTGTAATGGAACTACTGTTATATTATAATTATGTATATATTGCTAATAGATATTTCTTTTAGCTGTTAAATAGATAATCAACCAGTCTGGAATTCTCTAGGGTTTTCTATTCACTTACTTCCTACTTCCATAATTAAAATTAAATTGAATGTATGCTGCCTGCAGGTGTTATGTAGTTTGCTAAGTTACTGGTTTGGGTCTTATTGTTTCTCAATCTATTTTTAAACATATTTATTATGTCATGAAATATACTAGGCATTAGAAGAAAATTTAGGGTTAGATTGCAGCTTCACACCTCCATCAGTATATCTTTCCAATTGGCCTGTGAGCCACCTGTAATCTTTTTCTCAAGTAGCAACAGTCACTTGTTTTGAATAATTGATCTGCTGATCCAACTGCTGATCAGCCACAGAAAATACTGGGTTTAGATGCTGCTGTTTAGTTGAAGATCATATGGATGACAGTCACAGTTTCTTCAGTACAAAATCTGTGAGCTCACATCAGGCACATGAAGCAACAATATATAGACATCAGGGCCTTACATATCACTGCAGGAGCATTGGCAGAGTATTTCCTCACCACAGCATCGATGTTGGCTCTTACACTGTACCACAGAGAGCTACTGCAGTTCTAATGAACCTGGGAATCTGGCAAGCTCTTGAGGTCATCTTCAGATCAATGTCATCTCCTAGTTTTTCTCCAACACTGCTCTTTTCCTTTGGTTTCCCTGCCAGTTATCAAATGCCTGTAGCTTCTCATGATTTCTGTGCCATCCAGTTTAGTCTCTGAAATACCTTCCCTTATAGATGAATCCTTTTTGTTATAAGCCATTTCTACCACCTCTCTGAGCATGTGCATAAGGAAACAGAGATGCTAGAAGGCTTCAGATAAAGAGGTGTACGCCAAAAACATGAAGAGCTCCTTCAGTAAATGGGTACTGGGAAGCATGGTAGCAATCACAGGTTGACAGAGGCACCCAGAGATCCTTTTAACATAATTTTTGGAGTCACATATTTTTAGAAGACTTTGGTACTCAACAGCAGCCATATAATTTTTGCATATAGCAAGCAGCTTTTCCCATGAGCTTGCCTTTCTGTTTCAGCACACACATACAGGAGTGAGACCACTTCAGTACAGTAAGTCAGATCTGTTCTGGACTGACTCTACCTTTAGGAAAAAAAAATGTTTCTGACTCATAGCATAGAAACCAAGGACAATGCAAGACCATATTTAAAAGCTGTAGATTAAGCAAATGGCAACATTATATAAAAGTATCCCTCTTGAAGTTACCTTCAAATACAGAGAATTTTAAATTATTTAGTTGAAATCTAAGTCAGAAGACAAAGATAGGCTTAAGATAGTCTCTTTTCTGTCCACAGGGGTGTCTTTTGTGAATTGATTTTTTTTTTTCCTTTCTAACTAAAGTTTTAAAGGAATAGAACCCTCAACCCCAAATTTTGTAGAGCATTGAGTATATAATAATGGTAACCAATTTTGCCTTTTGACTTACATTTTTCTGAAAAAATCTAATCTATACAGTAAAACAGTAAAAACCAAATCAACCAAAAACTACCAGATGTAGAAATGTATGATTTTTAAAACCATGACTGTATCATAGACATAAAGTGAATATAAACCAAGTAAGTGCTTTTACCATTTCAGACTCAGATTATTAGACTGCAATTGATCTCACTTCAAAATCACTTCCAATATAATTATCAGTTGCATTCTGTATAATATCCCTGGCAGCCAGGAGGGCCAAGCGTGTCCTGGGGGGCATCAGGCACAGCATCGCCAGCTGGGCAAGGGAGGGGATTGTCCTGCTCTGCTCTGCACTGGGGCAGCCTCACCTCGAGTGCTGGGGGCACTTCTGGGTGCCACAATGTAAGAAAGACATCGAGCTGTTAGACAGTGTCAAACGAAGGGCCACAAAGATAGTGAAGGGCCTTGAGAGGAAGCCGTATGAGGAGCTGCTGAGGTCACTTGGTCTGTTCAGTCTGGAGAAGAGGAGGCTGAGGGGAGACCTCATTGTGGTCTTCAATATCCTTACAAAAGGAATCAGAGGGACAGACACCAATCTCTTCATTCTTGTGACCTGTGTCAGGACTTGACAAAACAGCATGAAGCTGAGTCAGGGGGATTATAGTTTTGATATTAGAAAAAAGTTATTTCCCCAGAGGGTGTCTGAGCACTGGGACAGACTCCCCAGGGAAGTGGTTGCAGCACCAAGCTGGACAGAGTTCAAGAAGTTTTTGGACAATTCTCTTGGGCACATGGTGTGACTGTTGTGGACAGGAGTTGTACTTGATAATTCTGACTTGATGATCCTAAAGAACTGTCGTGGTTTAGCTTGGCCCAGGTTTTTTCTAGTGGGGGGGGGGGCACAAAGATGGCTCCTCTGTGAAGCTTCTCGAAGCCTTCACCATGTCCAGCTCTGAGGTGATGGACATGCTGCTGGCCAAGCCTGGGCCAATTAGAGATGTTGGTTACGCCTCTGTGAAAAACATATTTAAGACGAAATCAAAACAATGGGTGCACGCACTTTTCCTTAGCCAGAGGAGGAGGAGTAGGTGAGAGTATGTGAGGGAAAACAACATGGAGAGACCAAGGTCAGTGGAGAAGGAGGGGGAGGGGGAGCTCCAGGCGCCGGAGCTCTGCAGCCTCTGCAGGCCGTGGTGAGGCCCATGGTGAAGCAGGGTGTGCCCCTGCAGCCCATGGGGGCCCACGGGAAATGCTGAGATCCACT
>VZRN01004513.1:51068-95123 GCA_013397935.1 Dasyornis broadbenti | reverse complement strand
AGAAAAAAAAAAAAAAAAAGAAACAGGCGAGGCCTTTGCTTTAAGGAAGCCTTAATTCAAAAATCCCATGGTTTTAGGAAAAAATGGAAGGTTTAGACAGATATTCATTAATCTAGCTCTGATTCTGTATTGTAACTATGCAATGCCTGTAGAGAGAATGTGATATTATTTCCACCAAAAGATGTTATTTTATATGCTTAGTTCTTGTTCTTTCTAAGCTGAGTTGGGTGCTATCACTCTCTTCTTGTGGTATCATCCATTTTCTGTCATTGGAAGACTTCCTCACTAGTCCAGAGAATCCTTTTTTTCAAGTCATGAGATCTAAGCTGAACAGATGCTATCTTGAACACTGTTTTGGTATTATACTAATAACCTTGTTCCTCCTTCAGGTCACTTCCACTGACAAGAAGCTTCTGCTTCCAGTCTGTGGAAAGTATTCTTTTTTTCATCTAGCTCTCTCCAACGTCTTCATTGTCCTAGACCTATTTTACTGCACCACTGCTTCAGACTGTTTTCCAAATCTCGAAAAAAAGATGTCCAAAATACCTTTCTGTGTCTTTTCTTCCAAGATATATTTTAGGAGTGTTAAGGCATGATCATCAGGTTTTAATAATGAATACTATATATGCTTGGGAGGCTGTTAATAGCCTCATTTCTTTTTCTAAGAGACAGATCATCTATGGTTCTCACATGGATAAGGATGGATATAAAAAATAAGGAATTTTTCATCTTGCTACCCTGTGCAAATGATAAAAATGTTACTGTGATATACCTATGGTATGCATTTCAAGGTGCCATTACCTGCAGCCACTGGAGAAAAGGTCTGTACTGCTTGACCGTACTCACCTTATTTTTAAAGGCATTGCCGGAGAGAAAAGAATACTCTGCCACTTACTATATGAAGTAATGCAGAGAAGTTCCTTCTTTGATCAGATGAATTTCACCTTTTTTCTCATTTAATTCATTGAAGCACTCACACCTTCTGTGTCTATTTAAAACCTTCTATGCCTAGTGTTTTTGAAGAAGCACCTAAGGGTCTTCTGTTAAATAATTACTGGTGAATTGTCATTGGGCAGTGGAACTTTTACTGGCAAGAAGATTTTGATATATTAAAGTATGGAACATATCATTATGACTGTTGAACTAAAAAAGCCCATTTCAAATTGGGATTTTAGTAGGCTTTATGTTCGATCACCCGTGAATACCTGATAACTACCAAATATTAACAGAGCAGAGTGTACCAGCAGCAAATGTAATCTGCAGCACTGATACATCTATAGTCCACAAATAGTAGCAGTCTCTTTGAGACAACAGCCAAGCAGTTTAACATAAAAAAACTTCCAGAAGGTCATGACACTGCTGCTGATGTCTGACACTCTATGTTATTACCTGTTTGACCTTTCCTAACTGGCAATATTAGAACACCTTTAGTGTCATGAAGCTCTAAGATTTCTTGATCTTGTGACCTGTTTTTCATGTGGGTAATGCTCAACATCAATTCAGAGAGTGAAGAGCTCCTATACTTATACAAACCTTAGAAAACATTGTTTGTTTGTTTGTTTTCCCTCAGGAAAATTCTACAGCTTTAAGGAGAATTCTATTGTCACAGAATAAAAAGTTCTTTCTCCTGCCCTTGACATGCAGAGGCATATATCTTGAAACTCACGTTCCATAGGGCCTTGAAATCTTATACCATCTCCCCTTTAAGGCTGGTAGTTTACATGTAGAGATGTTTGAACACATCCTGACAGAATTATATTTTTAGTGTTAAAGCAAGGCCGCAAACTGCTCCAATGAAACTGAGATGTTTTGTTGACACAATTTAAATAAAAAGATAAAAAAAATTCAGGCAGCTGAAACAATTTTATCATTGTGGAACTGGGGTTCTGAAGAAATAAATCAAAAGGGAAATTTTGATAGGCTGTAACTTTCCTCTCTCAGAAATCATAATTTTTACTAAATCTCTTCATCTGCGTGAACAGATCTATTGGAGCGTTTGAAAGATCAACAAAACTACTTGATTTTCAAATTATTTTATAAAATTATGAATTAATTTGGATGTTGTCCTAGGATATAGATAGTATTCTACATGTGAAGTAAAATTAATTGTGTGTAGCAATTTTTACCATTGAGATTTAAGTTCTATCAACTCCTAATTTCACAGGAAACAGCTACAAATAAGTGTAAGACAAATGCCTCTGTCACCTGAATGTCATGGCATTTCCCAGTTACTGTAGACATTGTGAATACTAAAAGTTCTTGGCTCCATTCTATTCCTAATGAAACATACAACATGATTTCTGTCAATATTAAATACTATGTTACACAACAAAAGGGAACTACCTCCTAATTAATTAATCTAATAGCTCACGCTCTTGTTGCCAAGGAGCCCAGTTCAATGAAATTAAGAAATAAAAATTATTTTTAGCCCACAATAGGCTTTATATTTGCAATAGTAGTTTTTGTCCTGCTTATTAGGAAATGGACTAAAGGTCGTTGAAAAATGACACAGTGTGTCAGCATATTTATCCACAAGGATATCCAGTTATAGCATAAAAGAATACATTGAAATGTCTATTTTTGACATTTTTCCCTTTTGCATAATTTCTCCCTTCATTTGATTTTTATTGATTTTTTAAATTTTATGATGTAATTAAAATCATGTGCCACAGAAGAACAAACTTTATGCCTAGAACAACTGCACTGACTTCCACAGCTTTCCAATGTAGATATTAATAGTATGTGTTGAATTTATGAGATTTATCTCCACTCTGACTTGTATTACTGTCTCTTTTCTATAAGTGATATTAAAATTTGCTCAAAATATGACAATAAACTGTAATTTCTGGAATATACTAGCATCAGTATGACTCAGTCTTTAAAGATGAAGTGTTTTCTTTGAAACATATGCAAAGGTCTACATGAAAAATAAATTTTAAAGAAGTATAGTTGTTTAATTTTGGCATTATAATTTATGATTCAAATCTACTAGATGAACTGTATTAACATAACTTTTAAATTTGTACTTTTCCTAGTACAAATTCTTAACAGTTTCATTTTAAGCAACTCTTTAGTTTTCTCCAAGTTGTCTTGGGAAGTGGCTTGTACATCAAAATAATGAAGAGATTTTAAACTTATGAAGTCTGATGGATTAAGTCATAGTGTTTATGGTATGACCCAAAGTTACATATGAAAGCAGTGAAAGACAGAGGAATATTTATACCTGTAAAAAAGAAAAAAAAAATATATAACTTTAATTAAATTTAATAATAAAATAATGCTAAAAGCTAGAATACTTATGGGACTAAAAGCTAGAACACTTAAATCTTAGATTTTTTTCAAGAAAATTATGGGCAGAGCTAAAATAGTATGAAATTAACAAGACTAAAGTCTAAAACCCATACACTAAACACATGAAAGGAGCTCAAAATGGTCTCAGGATTTATGCAAATGATTACAAAATTTATTATGCATTTAAAAAATAGAAGGATGAGCTCTATTTAATCCCTTTGTTGAGTGCTTTTCTTCCACAGCATTGGTTTTAGTGTCCTCACTTGACTTGATGTTGTTTTACAGTGGTATTCCATGCTGACTTCAGTAGATTTACTCTGTTTCATGCCAGGGTAAATTAAATCAAAATCTGTCTCACTAAGCTTCCTCATTGAAAGTAAGGCTACTAAAGTGCCCTTTTGCGAGTTATTTTAAATGTTTATCTAGCATTTATTATGTATGTCAGTAACTGTTTTCCAATCTGAGTGTCAATGTTTATCTATAAAAACAAATTAGGTATTTTGTGTACATTATGTTCTCATGGAATTATTAAACTGGTTGCATAAGATCAATATTGGCATCCATATCATGTTGCAGCTTAGATTTTAACTAAATATTTCTTCTTCATGTTTCCCTAAAGGATCTTTCTGTACTAAGGAAATGACTAGTTTTATTAAGCATTTGTTTGGTAGATACAAAGAGGAAAAACCAAATTATTTATATAAATCCTGTTATTTGCATGTTTTTCTTTTCTGATTATGTTGTGTGCCTCTGCCACTTTTGATTTTAGATTCAGTAGTAATAGTGAACTAAGTAAATATTTGCATCTTCTAGTAACATCCATAAATTGCATTCTAATTATACTCTGCATTTATAAGACTTGAGAAGAATGTTAATGCATGCAGTTACATCAGTGCCATTTTAACAAGAACTTTTCATCACACAAATATAGATTAGATGGCAAAACCATAACATTTTGTTTGTTTTGCATTGGAGGATTTCTTTTTTTTTAATTATATTGAAACCAAAATAAATGAGAAATCCAGTTGGGGGTGCACAGAATGATTCCAGAACAAGAGGAAACAATATTAGGAGACAAATCTTCACAGAAAGGGTGGTTACGTATCAGAACAAGCTTCCCTGGGAAGTGGTAGAAACACTACCCCTGGGAGTGTTCAAAAAACTTGTGGATGTGGCACTCAGGGACATGGTTTAGTAGTGAATACAGTGGTTAATGATTTGACTCAGCAATTTCAGAGGTCTTTTCCAACCTTAATGATTGTATGATTTTATAAAATGTACATCCAAAAGACCTTGCAAATATCTAACATTGTGATAATTGGTATCACTTTGCTTGAAGACATAGCATGATTTATCAAATAATCTTCATTCGAGATTGGTTTAGACTAGACTTTGGCAGTTAATAATTGTAAAAACTTTACTGTCTGCTCTCACTGAAGAGTCCTAACATGAGTTGCTCCCTCTGATTCTTTGATTTAACATTAATCTTAAATTACCAGTGAAATAAAGCTCACAGTATTCATAATAGAACAACTGGAACTATTTCAGCTTATTTGGTCTTTTACTAGATTTTTGCTTGTTTTGTTGGTTGATTTTTGACTGAATTTAGAGATTAAAACATATCTACTTTTCTTTATCATTTTTTCTTTATAATCTTTGTAACATCACCCTTTGAAACATGTAATATATAGTTGTAAATAGCTTTCATGTAAGCCTCTTAGAAAGAGTGCTAGTCATGGCTTGAATTAATATGAAAGTAATCCTTATTAAACTGGAAAGAAACCATGACTCCTTGATGTAAAATGATCTGAAATAGAAGGAATTAACAAGATTTCCAAGGGCTTTCTCCAGTTAACTTTTGTGTCATGGTAAACGTGTTATTTTGTGTTCCTTTGCAACAAAATTTTGGACTTTGAGGTTTTAATAATGACCAAAGAAGTACTATTTTGTTCACTATGCACAAATGGCTAGGTATGTTTTATTCCACCCTTGAAAAATATTCTGTGGCTTCTAGCCATTCTTTTTTTTTTTTTTTTTCTTGTTTTGATTTGGAAGCACTGGTGTTTGGGCATACCTAGAGAAGAAGACAAAATAGACCACGGTTCAGACACAAGGCAGGTTAAAACTTTGCATGGACTTTTCCCACTTTTCTTGTCCAGAAATGCTGGTAACACAAAGCCTACATACTCTTTATGCTTTTCTTGATTTTATTTTTTTTCTGGCCATCTGAACCTGCAACAGCCCATCTGGACTTGCTACATGTTTAATCTGAACAGGAGTCTGACCTTTTGCCATGGTTTAACCCCAGCCAGCTGCCAAGCCCCAGACAGGCACTGGCTTACTTGCCCACCAGTGGGATCAGGGAGAGAATTGGAAGAGTAAAAGGTGAAAAACTCAAGGATTGAGATAAAAACAGTTTATTAGGGAAAACAAATGCTTCAACACACCAGCAAAGTAAAACAAGGAATAACTCACTGCTTCCCACGGTCAGGCAGGTGTTCAGCCATCTCCAGGAGAGCAGGGCCCCATCACGTGTAACAGTGACTTGGGAAGACAATCCAAACTTGGGAAGACAAGCCATCACTCCAAATGTTCCCCCATTGCTCCTTCTCTCCATTTTATATATTGAGCATGAGGTCATATGGTCTGAAATATCCCTTTGAGTCTCCTGTCCTGGCTGTGTCTCCTCCCAACCTCCTAAGCACCCACAACTTCCTTGCCAGCATGGCAGTGCGAAAATCAGAAAAGGCCTTGGCTCTGTGTGAGCCCTGCTGAGCAAAAATAAAAACATGTCCATCTCTATTATCATCATTTCAAATCAAAAACACAGCCCCATACCAGCCACTGTGAAAAAATTTAATTCTACCTCAGCCAGAAGTAGCACACCTGTACAGTATATTGGGAAATAACTTCAGTATTTGAGGATTTGCTTAGACATATGGTACACTCAGTAATCAGTTTCACAGTACTTTTAGATGAAGTTTATATGCACAGAACATTTCTGTGAAAAAATAGATCTATGTGTAACTGTCATATGTAGAGAGAATAATGAGAGACTAACAAGGTAGTCCTGGTAGGAAAAACCTTGGATTTTCTCGATTGATTTTATAGAGTCAGAGGATTTGTAACCTCTCCATATTGAGAGGTTGAGAAGACAGTCTTATAGTATAAACACCCTTTATCTCAGGTTTATTAAATGTATGAAGTTATGTACCTTTCATTTAATAAAATAATTGGAAGATAGAACAAATCCATGTTTAACAAATGTCTTCTGAATACATTTTCTCTCTTTTATGCTAAAGGATAAAGTGATGACTGTTCTTTTCGTCTCAAATCGGAAGTATTAATAAGCAAAAGGATTACAGCTTTGTAATTTTTATGATGGTAAAACAATTTTATCTATATTGAAAAATGGGAAAACTCCCTAGGACTATATAGAATTCCTGAACTATTGAAAAAGTATGAGCATTTCCTGTTATGTTTGACATCAGCATTTTGTGGAAGCAAATGAATGCATAGATATATACGAGAGCGAAGTCTTTTAAATAGGTAAAATTTCTGAATCTACAGTAAAGAGCAAGTACTAGTAGTCTGAATTATGTATTTTCTCATTGTTTTCATCTGTGTTACAGGCAGTTTTGGCTCTTTCCAAAAAAATAATTATGGTGCTTGACTCATAAAACATACAAAAATTGGAGCATTTAAAAAAAAAAAAAATCTTTGGAGAAATATTTGTATGCTGTACAGTAACACAATTACTAAAGTTCCAAAAGCCCTTCTATTGCATAGTGGAGAAAGAAGAGGATCACTTTAATAATGTAGACATAAGATGAGCATTGTGCATTGAATAAAACTACCTACTGGGAAATTTATATCTTCACTCTAATAGTTGAATACAGATTTAAGCTTGCTGCGAATGAGAGTACAATTGAGAGATCTTCATATGGTAAAAATAATTAGATTTACATGGCCTTGAGATCATCAAATAATAGTAAAATTCTCTCATTTTCAATGCCAGTTTTCAGGTTGTTGACTTTGCCAAGACCCACTGTAATATAATCAAATTATAATGGAAGTACAGAAAGAACAGTAAAACGTTAGATTTAACATACATTGTAGTGCACAGATAAAAATACCTTCATTACCAATTCAGACTTGAAATACTGGCTGGATGAAGTGCTTAGATATAGTGTGTAATTATGGACTATATATAATATAGAAAATGAATTTAACTTTTCAACAAGATCTCTTTTCTCAAGTGAAGTTTTTTTTTAACATAAATATTATTTAGTAGACTTCATTGCAACTCGCTTCTAATGAATCACACTTTCAGGTGCTTCACTGGTCTCCCACCTTTAGCACTACCCTTATGAGCTAGCAGTGAATGTAGTGTCTTGGCTCTTTCCATCATGACAGATCATATGATTTAATTCTTGATGTGAATCACCTGACTCTTTTCTAAGTTTTTGCAAGACTATGTACACTGCAATATTAAATAGTAGATTAATTTTCCAAAATTGGGTATTACTGCCTGCTTTGCACAATGTAAATATGTAGAACGAATATGGATTTTGCATACATGATTTCACTTCTCTATTTTCTCTTGATTCCTGTATTCTCATTTTAATCTCTTTCATGATCATGTGAATTCAGGTCTGTGAATTGGGAAATCTACTGAATTCTTTCAGAAAGAGAAAATAAATACCAATCGACTACTGCTGTTTTCAGAAAATGATTTTTTCTTTTACATTTAGCCAATCTTAGGGAAAACTGAGTTGTTCAAATGAATTATTGAATATTTCAGATGAAGATCTTGTAAATATGTTTCCACTTTTATTCTGTGGTCTGTCTTTTATAGACTTGCAGCACTAACAAATCTCTTGGTGGGATTGTACAATTTACTATTGTATGTGTTACATTAATAAATATTTAACATTTTCTTTAATTGCTTATTCCTTGTTAACATAATAGTACCTCACTTAAGATTTAGTTGTATAGCTCATACTTAATTTAGAATTCTAGTACTGCATAACAAAATATGATATATGCTTCATCTCTGTTGCATCTACTTTTTCCATAAAGTGATTTGTGCCATGTTTTTAACGTACTTGGTGTCTTGTTCCTACATTTGTCACAAGAATGAATGAAAAAAAGATTTGTACATCACAAGAAAAAAGCAGCACCAACCAACCCAGTCCTCAAACTCCCCTCCCTCACCCTGTTATTATAGATAAGAAGAGTGAAAACTCTTTTTGGGTGTCACAGAGGAGCGAAAAGAATGAAGAACCCTTACTGCAGAGGGAATGCTAGGAATTGCAAAGGACTTTGTGTCTATCTTGTGTATGGGGAAGAATAGAAAAGTGCTGAATCAAGGTGCTCTTTATAATGTATTGACTTTGGAACTTTTTGATCTTAGCATTAACTTTCAAGATTTTTTTTTCCTAAGAGTTTACTCAGTGAAAGTCCCAAGAGTAAAGTCTTCCTTTCCTCTTGCCTCCTTCACAACAACTACACTTGGCTTGTATTATTTTAAAGTGTGTAACAGAACTGCATAGTATAACCAAAACTATCTTAGAAGAGATTCCACCACTGGGGATCAGCTGCAGCAGTGTTTTTCTATTAGTAATTCATACATTTTGCAGCAGGCAATTGTTTGTGGAGTTCATTTGCATACCAGACGACTAACATTCCTTAAAGCTATTCCATGTCCCATGTCTTTCATTTTTGTATTGCTACTATTGCACCTTGAGCGCAACCGGTATTCTGTCGTGATTATAATCACTAGGTAAAATATGGCTCTACCAAGTATTTTTTATGAAGTCAAGGGGATAGAATGAAGACATACATCCAAAGGAATATAAACTAATAACTTGAAATTAACAAACTTGGAAAGTTTATTTTTTACAGTCTGAAAGGAGTAAGCCCAAGGCACACATTTTTAATTTATAAAATTCATTGAGGCAGGAAAGATATTCAACATGATTTCTCTCCTGACACCACGTAATCTCCAGGTGCTCAGATCCCTTCAAACTACAACTGCAAGGTTGCCAGCATGCATAAGCCCCAGGCATGGGAATATCTGAGTAAATTGGGCATACTCTAGAGATGAGCTTGCACATCAAGTTAACTGTGAGGTTTCATTATTTATTTGTGCCTGACTTGTCTTTGCTCAATTGCTTCCCATGCCTGCAGCCTTTGCTTCAGTTCTCCAAAGCTGACTTGCTTATCCATGGCTTTTTAAAATATACATATTTTAACCAGAAGGGGGAAAAGTAATTTAGGAATCAGTCCATGGTTTCTAACATTCTTAAAAAGCAAGTGTGGGAAAAGTTGAGGAGGTGTTATAGTGTGTTTTCTGCCTACAGATAGGGAGGAGAATGGTAAGAACAGTGCCCCATCCGATACAGTTACGTGTTTGATGTACAAAAAGATTTGATCTATTGCCCTTTGTCAGTGGAAGTGGCCATAGGAAGGGCTGCTCTAGAACTGCACAGAAGACTTAGCTGTTCAGTATTTTAAGATACCAAATGAAAATGCTGTGGGCATGGCAGAAATTCAGCTTCCCACTGAAGCTTTGTTAAATGCCAAATCATGTGAAAATAAAATCACATTCATAGTCCTTTCCAGTAAAATAAACTGGGTTTTCAACTGTGATCTAAAGATCCAGCTTAGTGAGGTTCTCAGAACCCTCATATATATCTTTGATTAGGCAGCTCAGCAGATTCACATGGCTAAAGTATGCCAGCTTCTGTAACCAATATACCATAGATATTTTCAGCATCAGGTATTTTTGCTGTCTGACAGATGAAAAAATTCACAAAAGTACATAAGCAGCAGAATGAATATGGAGAACAGTAGAGTTAGAAAAAGTGGGATTCCCGACACTATTATCTTACTCCATGTATATTCAAATAAACAAGGAATAGCTTCCTATCTTGACCTTATGTCGCAGCACAAATACCCACAGGAAGGAGATAGAGAAGGAAAGAAAGGGATGGGAAATGACTCAGTGGGCATTACTGTCCTTTGTATTACGAAATGGCCTTAAAATGCTATTCACAATATATCTTGTTTATGCCCTGAAGTCTACACATATTCATTTTGGAAATGGTAGGAACTGGGAAGATTATTCTTTTCACATAGCTGCTTTATTTTGATTCCCTCACATACAATTAATTGTTTTGCAAACGTCTTAATTTACTTTTGCTTTTGAGGAACAAATCTGTAAAATTGTTTCTAAGTGGAACTTTCTTTTTTCAATTTGATTTGTTCTATAATTTCTTTTAGTTTGTTAGGAATTATTCTATTTGTTATCCATGCTTGATTTACAAGTGTCTCCAGCTTAATAACTGAGCTGTTAGAAGTATATGTTTACTGTCCAGTTCTGATAAGACACTATGGCCTGGTGAGAGGCCTTACTAAAGAAATACACAGATAAAACAGTACACACAGTTTGTGTGTTAATGATACGTTAGGACAAGCTATGACAAAATTCCATACAATACAAAAAAAAAAAAAAAATTGAAACAACTCAAGGGCATTCAAAGATACATAGCTGGAGAGTCTAACCCTTTCTTCCCTGATTGCAATGAACCTTCTCTTGTAGTTAGCCAGGTCTTGTTGCAGCAGAGAATGCTGTGCCTGGAGGATAGCATGTTTCCTCTTGGCTTGGGAGTCCAGACTGCATGTACAATATCTGAGATTCTAAAGCTGAGATCAGAACCAGGAATCACCTCCTTCAGGCCCATGTCAGATTTTAAACACTCGCACCTTAGCAGACATGTCTCCGAGAGTGTGGCCACATAAATATCCAATAGCATCATCCCAACAGCTGGCTTCTAGAGAACTGATTTGCTGTGGCCTAGCAGTAACCTGGGCTTCTGCAGCCTGTGATGGCTGCCCATTCCTTTATTGTTGATTTCCCTAACGCTGGCATTGGAAGATCTGTGCAAGCCTTTTGGTTAGATGGATCCCTTTCTTCACACAACGATTCTGTGTGATCATTGTGTGCTTGCAGAAATAGCATATCCTTCTACCTTATGCCAGCTTTTCTAGCTGAGAAATGCCACTCTGCAGTGGCTGCTAGAAAAGAGAGAGCAATAGGAATCCAAATCACTGCAAACTTACTATACGTGTTTTTGCATCCACAGCAGGAAGGCTGGCAGGCATGGCTGTGACTGTGCTGGATATTATTATCTTTCCTTTGACCCTCATCCCAGAAAACCTGAAGGTACCAAAACCTCTCCTGCTGTATTCTCAGTTCCTTCATGATGCCAAGACCATTCCACACTGAGCAGCACAGCTTTGAAAGGACTCATGACTTGTGACTGGAATTTCAGAGGACAGAGAAATATCAAGCACAAACTCACTCATGGGAAGCTTCCACCTTCATAATGTGCATAGCCACAGCCGGGAAATCGGACTCCAAACTGGACACATTTGGCAAGGGCTATGTGAGGCTATAGAAACAGAAATGTCTGAGTTTTGGATTGTTTGAAGTGAGTTTGTGTATATACTAAATAATCATGATACGTAAGCTTTTTTTTTTCTTTTTTTTTTTTAAGATCACTATTATTGCCCATTTTGTAATGAGTTGTGATCGAAGCAGAGTTGTTTGAATTAGGATTTATTAATTTCTGTGCGTTCCCACACTTTTCAAATCCTTAAAGAGGCTGAATCCTGGAGAGAATTTTGTGAAAGTATCTTTCCTTTCTAAAGCATCCTAAATTTAAGTTGGAGGACAGGCAGTATTATGTAACATCAACTTTATGAACAGTATGTGAAGGTATTTTGGCATTATAACAGCTAGGTATACTTCTGTCCTTTCTGCACTGCCAGCATGAGTTGGAGGAATGAAAGACTTGAGATGTGCAGAAATTTTCACCAAGAAAAACATGCACACATATAACAAAGGCATAACCCAAGAAGATTTATGAAATTAATTGGTTTTGAAAAATCATTATTGAGCATAAGTAAATTTCCTCCTCCATACACACTGTGTTTTTAAATCTTAACCTTTTTTCAAATAATTTTGAAGTAGGTGTATGTAGGAGTAAAATAAGTTTGCATTTGACTGCATATGCCTAGCAGAAGCAGGAAATTATTTAGTTTAACTGATCTGCTAATTATCTGGGAAAAAAAAAAAACACCAAAAAACTCATGCATTTGAAATACAAATTCCCCAAAGTAATCTTCTGGGGTTTAGGCCAATTATAGGCTCATTAGCATTTGTCCTCAGTCTCATAAAACTAAGGTGATAGGTAAGAAGAAGAAAAAAATTAAGAGAAAAATTCTTAAAGCTAAAAAGTTTCTCAGCTGTTGTGTTGGACTTGCTCTGTCAAATTATTAATAATTCTCTGCCTCCTTGTTCCCTTCCTCCCTATCTCTCCAGTAATTCTGATGACTGGTGATTATTTCTGTGGGAAGTCTAGGGATAGCAGAAATTAGTTACAAAATCCCTTAGACCTCATGCACTAGCAGCAAAATGAATACTATGTAATAATCATTATTTCTCACAGAATTGCTGAAAAATTTTGTAAGGTTTTTAATAAAAAACTATGAGCTTTCCATATACATGCTACTGGGAGGAGGAGGTTAGCATTTGGTAAAAAATACAGACTACAAAAAGCTACCAAAAAAAAAAAAAAAATCAAAAGTTTAACTTAATAGTATTATTTTAGACTAGTTTTCATTTTATTTTAGTTGCTTTGTCAGTTTGCAGAAATCATATGCCAGTTCAGAAGTGCCTGTCTCATTTGCTTAAGCTAACTGACTAGCTGTCTGCAGATAGTGCCTGGCAGGAACGAACCATTTCCACATCATTTGATTTCAGTCTCTTAATACAACGTAACATGTTATTTCCTTTTGCAAGTGAAATACATATAATATTTAGGCCTTATCACAGAACGGTAAACTCTAAGGGATTTTTGATTCCCCAAAATTTTTTTATCTGCATGGCAGTTCTCTCTATACTTCTGTGGTACAAAATATTGTTACTAAGAAGATAATCCCCAATAGATTTGCAAAACCAAAACAGCAGAACCTTATCTTTGCCTGAACATGGTATATGAAAAAAAAACAACAAACCGTGGAACAGAAGCACAGTTAAAAAATTTGAAAGTAAATTTCATCATGTGTCACAGAGTACTTCAGGTGGGAGCTTAGTAGCTGACAGCGCAGCGTGCAAATAAGTGATTTCCTTTACAAAGGTCTGCAAAAAAGAGATATACCTCAGCTGAAGTTTGGAAGATTCCCACCTTTTTTGTGTTTAAAAACCCAATAAGGTTCAGATTTTGCTTATGTACTGGAAGTAAATACCATTAGAAGCACAATTTCATAACTTTCTCCGTTTGGAATCAAAGGTAAAATGTTTTGTAACATAATCTGTTCACTAAACCGTTAAAAAAGGTGAAGTTTAGCTGCTAATGAGGTTCCAGATGCAAAGTGACTTTATATTTCCCAATCAGGATTTGTTGAGAGTGATGCCAGTATATAATTTTCACTTCTCAGGTATTTTTTTGACTGTATAATTCACTCTTAGATCTCTCTACCAGAAAGGTGAGAATTATTCTGCTCTTGTTGGTCTTCCTAATGCATGACTCAGTCCATAGGAGTGGGTATGGACTTACGAACAGATAGACAAGGATAAAAATAATGTAGGGGTAAATTGCTGTGGACAGAATAAGATCTCCCCTAATCCGTGGCTATTAACTGAACTAAAATTCAGTCATTTAAAGGAAACAAATGCTTGCAGGTGTTTCATATCTTTTGCTTTCCAGACACAGAAGTATTTAAATACTGTAAAGGAACACCTCCTCCTCTGTAAGAGAGCACTCCTCTTTCCTGAACAGTCAGGAAAGTCAATCAGAATGGCAAACCTGGTTAGTTTAACAGTGTTAACCCCTTATTTGGAAACTTAGGGAGTTAATAAATATCAAACAAATCAGTGTCCACACAAAAATTTAGTGCAGATAACAAATCAATTTTAAGTCCACCCCCAATTTAATTTAGGTTGATTTTACTGAAGATAGCAGAGATGTTATAAATCCCAGTCAAGAGCCTGATCTTCTGATATTTTCAGCTTATAGTGAAACAAAATGTTTAGGCAGAAATCTTGATACGTGTTATTTGGACTGAGATCTGAGTGTTAAACTTTTGAAGGCCAAAACGTTCTTGTACTGTTTGAAAACAAATGAAAAAGATTGGCAAATCAACCCTTTCTAATGCTTTGAGACAATTTGAGACCATCTGAACGCATAGCCTTACATTTTTTTTGTTTGCTTTGCTTTGTTTTTTAAATCAGAATTTTGTTTAATGTCATAGAAAGTCAATACTGGACTCTTTGAGAGAGGCCCTGAGTGTTTGAATTCACTTGAGCTCTCTAGACTACACACTAGAAATGAAAATGAGAGTGTTATAAAAAATTTAAGTGCTGGAGTTCAACTTTTGCAGAAACATTCCTTTGTATATGTCAATTATTTCAATTAGAAGTAACTATCCTCAGTATGATTTCTTTTTCCCTCCTGTTGCAAGATTGATATTTCTACTAGATACTATCATGTAAAAATAAATATTACATACTGTTTTCACACAGGATACAATCTTTTACTTACTAACATGGGAACCTGAAGATATGCAAAAGTAATCTGCCAGCTTGCAGATGTAACTAAAATAAAAGTTGCTGTAACTTAATTATTTAAATACATGAGTGGGAGACTGAGTTGTACATATATCTAGCTTGCTCTGCAATACAGAAGACATAATACTAAATTCATCCAGGCTTAATGCTCTAATTGTCACCTTGTGTTGTTCATAATGTAGGACTGGATTTCTGCTAGAGAGAAAAAGAGTGATGGCATCCATACAGCAGAGGTGATGCTAGAAGACACATAGATCAGCAAGAAAATGGAAGGAAAGCAAGGAGACTGAGCTGTCAGGAAAGAGCTTCCTATCAGGGAAAAAATATGGAATATAGCCTTAGAAATGATGCCTCAGAAACAAAACCTTTGACTATAAGTGCATAAATAAGAATATATTTTCATTGAATTTAAGGAACTTCAGGAATGCGGTAGGATTAGAAAAGTAAAATAAAGATGAGAGAAATAAGACTAATTGCAGGTATCCTTGCAGCAAAACTGGTTTTATATGTCTCCAAACTTTCATCAAGTTAACAGATAACATAACCAAAGATTCCATCTCTCCACTGTTATTGAAAATTAACACATTTGGTTATTTGATTTTCTTTGGTGAAAAAGAGAAAGCATGGAAACCTTTGTAGAAATCTCAATCCAATCTTTATCAATTGTATTAATTAAAAGAAAAAACAAGACTAACTAATTTAGCAAAATATTCTCTATTAAGGAATATACTTTTATTTAAAGAAAAAGCAACATAATCATTAAACAAAAATACTAATTTATCCAAGCTCATATTCTCAAATTTATGTAACTACTGCTGAAGATGTTTTTGTAGATTGAGAGAAAATTTAATAGTGCAGCACTTCAAATCCAGTGAAAAGCTACTAGTGAAATAGTTCTTGAAAATAGAAATGCGTCAAATTAAGATGGATTTGAGTAATCATTGCTCCAATGGTAGGAGGATGTAAGAATCAGGAAATATTAAGGCTTGAATAAATGATGTTTACTGATGGTGATCTTTTTTTAGTTCTGCTATTTACGAACATTTCAACAGAAAGCACTTCAGTTTAAAGAGAAGGCTTTGTATTACTTTGGTTTTACTTTACTAGAACAGTGAAGGTCTCCAAACATTAAATTAGTAAATAATAAAGTGCTTTCTGCAACCACAATAGTGTTCAGAAGTACCAGTAATCATTATGAATTTATAGTCCCTGTGTTCCCAGTGTATGAAATATGAATTTTATGTAGCAGAACAATATTCATCAGAGTGGTATATAATCATCTTTACTATCTGCCATAAACTTTGTATGAAATCACAATGCTTTTCAAAAAAAAATAACATATGAGCACTCTGCAAGTTTTCTAAATCTACTTTTGCAGAAAGCTCAAAAGCTAGGAGTACTTGCCTAGCCTTGACCACAGAAAGGCTATAAAACATAAAGAGGACTTGGATACTAAAAGGGAAAGGACAAGAAAGGGGTTTTTTGCTCCTTTCCCTTTTTCGAGATTCACTAAAGGCATATGCATTGGTACATAACCAGACAGAAGGCATCCGAACCAACCAATAGTATGTAAACATATTTAGACAACATTTGTTGAACCTGAGGCACTGATTATGCTAAGTGCTCCCATGGCCCAGTATGGAACCACTGCTTCCTGTTCTTCACTGGTCCTCTCCCACTGCTTTGTAGAAAGCCAGTCCTATTGCACTGTGAGAAGTCCCTGGGGAGCACCTTCAGGTGATCAGCCTTCATTTCTGAGGCTGAAACTGCTTTGGAAAGCAGACCCACCAGTTCATTTTCCACCACTGCTACAAGAAATTAAGTACATGTTCCAAGGGCACATGGATTCAGCCCAGACCGTAAACTGTCTGCATTGTCATTTCCCAAAAGACCATGGTAACACTGCTTTTGAAATTTGCCCACACTGGAAACAGAGTTTCATAGAGCGGGAAGCAGGAATGAAAAATCCAAAATGCAACTAAGTCATTCTGGTTCGAGCTTAGCTACACAATTATTCACAAATCTTATGAGGCCTTTTGCATAGAGATTTGTAAACTATCATTTTATTCAGCTAGTCTTAGCCTTAAGCTAGTTGTATTTCCATCTGTCTAATGTCTAATCTTCTAGAGAATTATTATCAATAATATTATTTTTTTAAGGTGTATCTGGATTTGTTCAGGACTATGCCTGAAAGTGATGCATAAGTTCTAAATTTCAACACCTCCATTAGTATCCTCCATATATCTTCTGGCCTATCACAGTTATCTATTTCTAACACTAATCTTTTACTTAATTTTGCTCAAACACTGTTTCCGTTGTCTGAAAAAGTGGAACCCAACTGCTGTCCTGGAAAAGGACTAAGGATTATTATCCCCATAGAATTCAAACAATTGTGTCACATGGAAAGGGTCAGGGGGAGGGTTTTCTGCATACTTCCAACTTTTTCCTTTACTAGCAATGAAAAATTGCTCTTTAGATTAGGGTAGGACACAGAGGTGAATCTGGGATTCTTTTGTGGATCACAACTGCTGTGTAGATCAGGTGCTGTGAATCTTTCCCTAGAGAGGCTTATTTCACTGAATATGAGAATATAGTCTTTAAAGCATTCTAGTGTTAGGCACTGTAATACCACCCCCCACCCCAGTTCATTAAGTGCAGAGCAAAACTGAGAAAAACCTAATGAAAAATTGATGAAGACATGAAAAAAATATAGCAAAACCCCCTAAAATCTTGCTATGAATCCCATCATTTCACTCAGTAGCATCTTTGACAATTTAGAATTGAAATGTTCATCTGCTGCAAAGCAATTTCCAGAGTGAAAAAACCCAATGTTTGGTCTTTTCCCATCTGGAAGGGAATAACAATTTGTTCCTCTACTTTACCTTATCTCATTGCATTAGTGCCCTGCATACCTCATTGGAAACAGTTAACACTTTCAGCCAAAGCTCTGTTAACCTGCTGCCCAGGGATTCAATGAGTTTGAGTTTCCTACAACCTACTTTCTCACTCTCTTCATCACACTGTACTAAATGTGCACATCTTTCAAACTCTTCCTAAATATTTTTTTTTTGCCTCAGAGGTGATTATAGTCATGACAGCAGTTGGAAGTCTTCTAGGCTTTGATACTACTACCATCTGCCTCAAGTAAGAACAGTTTCTGAGATTGTTTGTTTATTCATGCCATAGCACAAGTCAATTGTGGATAAATATTCAGAGAAGGCTGCTTAAGTGATATGACTGTTTTTCACTCACTGATTTTGATTGAAACAACAGGTATTTTCAAGAAGTAAATAGCAGAATGATGTCCAGATTGTGCTTTTATTGTTTTAAGTGAGTTTCCAAAACAATAAAAATCTTCTGCTTGTCTGGAATGCTATAATAAACAAACAGCCTCTTCACAATGGTTTGGCTCCAAATCTGACTGAAAAACTGAAAACAATTCTGAGTGAATGAGCAGCTGAAATTTAATCAACAAACAAATTCAGCTACCATGAGACTCCCAATGCCAATCTGTATACATCTGAGGGTTAATTAGAACATAAGGGATGGAATCACAAGAATGACATAGGAATTGCTTTTAATGCCAGTTGTCGAAAATTAAAAAGAATGGGGTAAAAATATTCATGGCAAATACAGCTATCAAAAAATAGCGAGTTAAAAACTTTATCTCAAGACTGTTAGAGATGAGTATAGTTTAAGGACTGAGAAAGGTTTGCACATGTCAAAGGTGATATAACGCAGAAAAATAATTTATCCTTCTGAGTTAATTTAAAAATTATCAAACACCTGAAAATATACAATCCCTGCCTTTTATTTACACAGCAGCTAACATCTGATGGACTTAGGTTCCTACAACAATGTACCTACAAAAATAACTTGGATATAAGTGATATGAATTTCTGTTTTTTCTGTGCAAATAGCAGAGAAACAGACAGCATCTAATTCAGTGCAAAGCTCCATTTTGGCTTTGTATCCTCTTGTCTCAAATTTTTAATTGTATTTTATTTTATTTGTTTGTTTGTAAGCTTGTTTCATTTTTATTTGGTCTTACAGGGCTTCTACATTGCACCTGATTCCTGCTGAGTTCATGAGCTCGACTCCTGTGAGAAGACTCCTGGGCATCTAGGATAACAATCCACTAAAAAGTTTTACCTTACAGAATCCTCAAAGAGTATTTCAGTCCTTTTTTGTCCATTGATGCAATCTACTTATTTTATGCTCACACATGGAGATGGAACATTTCAGTGTTTAGGGGATTAATCTGGGGCTTGGGAATCGAGCTTTCAGTTTCCTCCTTGATCCTGTTAATATCTGAAGCAGAGCAGTTGGTCTTCCTGTGACCCAGGGGATTAAAATAATCATCTGGATGCTACACTCCAATCCTTTCATATTTAAGTGTCTCAGAGAATGAAGCTATTATATTGTGAGGATAATTCAGTATCAGTTAGTAAGCATCTAATATTTCAGAAGAATCTGATGATTTCCTGCAGAGTTTTTCCATGCTCTAAGAAAAGATGCAGACTTTCCTCATAAGCCTTACCTTCTCCTATCCTTCTTTCTCTGGCAATAATATTAAGGGAGGTATTTGAGGGAATCCAATGTGGAGATAGAAGACAAAATGGTGAGCAGAATTATTATTTCAGAAAAAAAGTAAGCCATTCTGTTACTTACAGTAAAACAGAAAGAAAGACAGTTATGAGAAGACAAGCTCTGCAACTCCAAGTTAGAGAGTCCCACTGTGTTTCAAGTTTTCTAATCGATTCTTTTATTATGGTAACCCAGGATATGAACAGAATTTGTGGTCAGCCTTGACAGAGAACATGCTGATGTTCTGCCCTGTACATAAGCTCTGTCCCACTTTTCATCAGAAGGTGAGCAGCACTTTCTTGGATTACAGTACCTCTCTCCTAAAGTAATTTCACTGCAGGTCTGCCATATAACCAAACTGCAGAAGTTCCCATCATGTGATGATAGCTTCACCATATGTTGAGCCAATTCAAAGGAGAAAGAAAGAAAAAAAAAAGACAGGAAGCCTTAGCTGTAAAAACAATCCACTTTATTCGGTCAAGGTCCAAATATTGTCCACTGTCTTAGCCTTGTCATTTCAGCTCTACACAGTACACTGGACAGCATGGTGAAGGGTAAATCTACCTCCCTGTCATATGATTATAACTTTTGTTGTCAAATTGCAAACTGCCTTTCAATAATCTATTATAGGTGACAACAGCAAACTAGTTGAAATATCAAAGTACTCAACACAAGCTAAAAAAGCATCCTTAGGATACTGAGCAGTGCTTGAGTATCTCGTCCCCATCAAGTTGTGTGCTGTCATGTCCATACTGCCCTGGGTCACTGGGCCAGGTAGTTGAAAACTAACTTAAGAATGTCTATGCATTTTCCATTATACATTGAAATCATCAGTCTGCTCATTCAGAAGAAAAGAAACATACATTATGGTTTCTAGGAAGATAAAGTTTACTTTGTTCCATGTCTCTGCTCTCTTTGCACCAATAAATAACTAGCACTGCTAAAAAGCAAAAATAATATCTTGTCAATATGCCATTTCTATGGTCCCTCTGAAGAAAATTTTTCAAATCACTGTGTTCTCTCAGTCTGCTGAAGTATAAAATTAAGGAATGGCTTGACAAAACACCGATTGTAAGTTGGAGAATAAAGCAAAATCTGATGGCTTGAGTTTATTGGGTTTTCCTTAAAAAAAAAAAAGTCATTCAATATATTTCAAATGAAAATAACCCATGTTTTATATGTGGAGTTAGATCCAAAGACCAAATGAAAATAAAGTTTAAGGGCTCGTATGTTATTTTCATTTATGCTGTCTGTTTACTATCTGCTAGCTCTCTCTAATATTTTTAAGTGTTCTGGCTAATTGCAAACAAAGCTCAGAAAGAGGAGGAAAGGCATTAATTTTCTATTAGGTTTGTGCGAACAGGCAAGGGAAAATGGAAAGTCACACACTGCAGAAAATTTTGCTTCAGGAATTTCTTCCTGATTATGTGTCAAGTAGTACACACTGAGTTCATCCCTGAAACAAAAACAGAGGGAAAATATGTTCACATGGGTGCAATTTTTGACTTAAAAATTTATTTAAATGTTTATATTGCAGCCTTTTGCCAATCAGACATTTGTTGTGCAACGCACAGTCCCTTAGAATCATATCTAATTAGTCTCCTAGAATTCTATCCCTACTAATTTAAAACATTACTCTTTAGAATAGGATTGTTCTGATTTTACTTTCGTAATTGCAGCTCTCTGTAAGATTTCGTGTTTAACTGACTTTTTTTTTTAATAGCACCATGTTCAGTAACAGATTGCAGTGTGGATTGCACTGCTGCTCTACAGCCAGTTAAACACTGATTAGCTCACAGCTGAAAGTTTTTAATAACATTTGTTCGTTTGTCTGGTTTTAATTTCAAGAATAAATAAACTGTGTGATTTCAACCCAATTATTTGCTTTTTTTTTAAAAAAAAAAATCTTAATTGGTTTAAAGAGATTAATGAATTGGTTAATCAAAATATTACTTCATATTAACAATTCTATCAAATGCCTAAGAAGCCGTTATTACTCCATGAAAAAACAAAACAGAGCAAACAATAAAGGAAAGATTTGTGGAATGTATATTTTGTATCCTAAAGGATCTATACTGATATTCCTATGTCATCCATGCTTTATACTCACCTTTTGGCCAAGTTATGGAACCCATGGGAAGTTATCTATGTCAGCAGCACGAATCTGAAAATTATTTTATTCTTATTTTTGCAGAGGTCTGGTATTAGTCATTGCTAACTGATACAGAAGGGTTTTTTGTTGCTCTTCTATGTACCTGTGCCTATTTCTGAGATTATTCATTTCTGAAAAAAGACTTGTGTGATTATATATATGAATGCTAGGAACCAGGGTTCTGATCCCACAAACAAATGCGCAGTGTCACACACGCCTACTGATGTGTAGCTCGAGAGGGCTTATGAAGTGCATTCCTTAGTGTGAGTAGAATGAAAACTCACCCAGGTTTTTGGACCTCTTGTCTCTTCTGCAAGCACAACCAGGTCAATATATGTAAAATTTTAAGTTCTCAGGTTAAAAGATGCCAGTGGTTAAAAGATACCAGTGGTTTATCTAAAAACCAGAGTTGTGAGCTTCACATACATTTGCAGTAGCAGAAATTTGTTAATGTTTTAAAGAAGCTGAAAGTCTATAGTTCCTTTAACTCTATAATCGTAGTAAACATCCTGAGTTGAGGTGTAGTCCTTATCAACACAGATAACCAGGATTTTTTTTTCCTGCAGATATTTGAGTCTTATTAACTTTACTGACCTCATTGATTTCTTGATTTCAATGCAAACACAGTAGGAAGATATTGTACATATCTAACAACTTAGTTACACTGTTCCCAGAAGTGTAACTACTGCACACAAAGATGTATCTCCAACAGTTTTAATCCACTTAATTCCAGGGAATGAGTGTAGGGGAATGGCATTTGCCTGGACATCCTCTGCCTAGCCAGTAGCCTACATTAGGAAACACCTGCTGCAGTATCCTGGGAAAACTAAATGCTTGGCTAAGAGAGAGGCAAAATTTCTGTTAGCTCTCTAGTTAATGACATCTGATATGATCAAAAATGAAGAGTGAACTTCTTCATGCTGCATAATTAACACTATGATTTCCATTGAACTTCAAATATTCAGCAATTTAAAAGGGAGATAAGCAGATGTTACTTCTCTAATATGAATATACCTTTGGGTTTTCACAAGTACTTTCAACCTTGAAGTATTTTTGCTTCTCAGTACAAGGGGGCAAAAAGCAGAAATGCATTAACTAAATCTATATGAAGATGCAAACAGCATAAAAGTGAGGGAAACTGCTGATTGTGGTTTGTGAGTGCTGAATATTTATAACCAAACAAAAAATTAATAAATATCATAAACAAAATTATCCCCTGAGAACATATGGAAAAAGGAATAGAAAGCCAGAGCTGAAGAAAAAGGAGAGACTCAGATATAAAAACTGATAAACATTTAATAAATTGCCAAGCAATGAGATCAGTTCCCAGACTAATTTGCAAGCACTGGTTTAGGTAACTGTTACATAACTCAGTAACTATTTAAATAGCAAAAAATTACAATGATAAAGGATTAGGAACTCATTAGTAAAACCAAAGTAATATAAATTATACATATCACAATTAAGCATCAATCCAATTATCATAACAAAAGAAATCTTGTCAGCTGACAAGCAAAAGAAAAGATTGAAATATCTCTCACTATCTTCATGAAGATGAAGCACATAACTGATTTCTATTATTAAACTGTATATTCACTATATATTAAAAATATATATAATTAGATATTTTTTGGTACATGTTTAAAAATCTCAAGGGGATATATACAGAAAATTTTAAAATAATATATTAATGCAAAAACTATTTAAAAGTCAGTATAATTTGAATTTAATATTCCTATATATATCCCTCTTAAAGAATGCTCCCATCTTTTTTAGTAACACAATAATATCACTGTTGAGGTGGTGAGGAAGTAAGGCCAAGAATCTCAAAGATAGTCAGATTTCTACAACAGGATTAAATATGTCCTTATTTAAACATGGCCAATTTCTCAGTGTAAAGGTTTCTATCTTGCTAATGATCTAAAGCTTTGTTTTTGCCAGTAAAAAGAGACAGACACTTATAGCGCAAGTTCATCTCATACTAAAGAAAATGTCTAAAATAGGTCAGATGACACATGCTTTAACAGCTTTTCTTCCTCTGTTGACTGTGATCGCTCAGATATATGTGCTTTTAAGCTGGTCTAAGTCTAGAAGCCACCATTATTAGACCACCTATCAGGAATACATAGAAGCAAAGAATATTTAATTTTCCCAAAAATCTTTTCTCAGAAATGCAAAAAAACCCAGAACCCAAGCAAAACACAAAAATAAACAACCCCCAAAAGCAAAAAACAAACAAGTAAATAAAACAGAAGAAAAAGTCTATTTACAGCTCAAGTTTATTTCCATTTATAAAAATGGAGAGAAAACAATAAAAAATAAAGAGAATAAAAAAAATCCTGAGGCATTGTAATATCACACTTGTAGTACACTGACTACCACTGTGTTTTTATGATTTTATTTTAATTGTTGTTGCTTCTAATTTTATATTTTTATAACAACATGAATTTTGTTCTTAAAACACAAGATCTTTTATAGACAGTAATAGTTGGTATTGAGTAGATTTATCGAAATTTTAAGTAAACATCAAACATATATAACGTGTGAATGCCTGCGTACAAAACTAAACGTGAAAGGAGCCTGTAGCCAAACGCAATATAATATATGCCCAAGTTTATGCAATGTTTCTTAGTTATCGAGACAATATCATATTAAACACCATGGGCTTTTTGGTTGGTCTAGAGCAGGACAAGGCCTTACCTACCTTCAATTTTCCTTTAGTCATTAAACTGATGAATTTGGATCCTTTATGGGTCTCTTCCATTGAGATATTCTATGATTCACTGAAGTTGTGAGGACATGAAAACCTTCTTACATATCCAGGTGGAAACCTCAAAACTAGCTAAAGTTTATTATAAGAAGAACTAATCTGAGGACAGACCCCTTAATTTATTTTCTAACCACATCATTTACTGGCATGATGGAGTCTCAACGCAAGACTAGAAATCCTAAGCATTGCTAAAAGATCTACAACTGAGTCTTTAAAGTTTCTTCCAGGATGCTTATGAGTAACCTGTCTCAGGGTGTGTGGCAGCATCCTGACTGCCTGGCAGTGAGCTGGTGGGTATTCTCAGACAGCTGGTATTCCCTTTGTAGCAGAGGGCACCTCACTAACACTTGGACTGTCCTTCCCCATGTGCTGTCTGGAAAACATGAGGGGCAAATACACTACTCTGCCTTTGAGTCGACTCTCAAGACACACGACAGTGTAGCCAATTTCTCAAGTTTTGTTTACCAGAGCATCAGCTTTCACACATATAAAAGTGAAGGATGTGCTTCAAAGGGCATAAGAACAGCACTGAAAGCCAACCAAGTAATCTGGTAACAAGATATTCAAGTTGTCTGGAAAAAAAACCCAACAATAAATCCACATTAAAAAGCCTCTACATCAACCATGCAAGAAATGGAAGAAGTGGAGCACAAAGGATATTATCAATAATTAACAAAAATATTACAATGGCACAGGCAGCAGAAAAGAAATCAATTTTGTTCTTCTGTTAGTGCCTATTTAGTCTTTTTAATGGATCCATAGATTTTGCATTGTTTCTGGCCATGCATCAAAGTTTTCAATGTATACCAAAATTTAGCACCAGCTAGACCCTTTAAGAACGCTGTTAGAATCATATCCTTGCTCTAACTGTTAGGTATCCCAAAGTGATAAATGCACCTCTATTTTTAGCACTTATGAAAAAGTAGTTGTAAACAAGATTATGCCAGGGAGCTATTTGTGCAAAAGACATGCAAACTGGCTGATCTCAACTTCTTTCGTGAGAACACTGCTGAATGCTGGTGAAGTGAAAAATTGAGAAAATTGCAAATGCTGTAAAATATTTCCTTACATCTGCTTGAACTAGCAGCAGAATATTGAGTGGTGAAAGCATGTCTCCTGTCACTGAATGCCAACAGGAATGCTCTGTGATTTGGTTGCACTTGTGAAATAAAATTTAAATTTTCAGAATAAGAAGAGGATTCTATTGTTCCTATAAAGACAAGATCTCAGTTATGAATTACTTATAGGAGCCCTGACATCTTAACTCCACAAAGCATAATTCTGCCTAGACTCTTTTCAGTGCTGTCATGCAACTCTTAAGAAATACAAAAGTGTTGATTACAATAGCAATAACACAAACACCTAAACCTCTATCCACACTTCTCTCTCGAGTACACAATCTCTTTCTCAGTTGAAAAATATGTTCCAGTGGTTCCGAAAGAGATGGAAAACTGCGTCCTGGGGTGCATCAAACACAATGTAACCGGCTCGTCAATAAAGTTGATAATCCCTCTCTATTCAGCATTGGTGCGTCCTCATCTGGAGTAATGTGTGCAAGTCTGTGCCGCACAATTTAAGAAGGATGTGAAAATCCTTGCCTGTCCAGAGGAAGGCAACATGGCTGGTAAAAAAGCTGGAAAGAATGTCCTATAAGGAGCAGATAAGGACCTCAGGCTTATCCAGTTTGGAAAAACGGAGGCTGAAGGATGACCTCATTACTCTCTGTAGTTTCTTGAGGAGGCGGAGTGGAGAGGGAGGTGCTGAGCTCTTCTTCCTCGTATCCAGTGCTAGGATGTGTGGAAATGGTTCAAAGTGTGCCAGTGGAGGCTTAGACTGGGTGTAAGGAAGCATTTCTTTACTGAGAGTGTGGTCAACCACTGGAGCAGGTATTTTAGAGAGGTGGCGAATGCCTCTGATTGACAGTGTTTAAAAAGCATTTCGATAATGATTAAATTACATGCTTTAACTTTTGCACAGCCATGAAGTGGTAAGACAGTTAGACTAGATAGCTATTATCCCATTCCAACTGAAATATTTTATTATATTCTAAATAATACTAAGGAATATAATTAAGTTGTCCATAGTTACTTATGCTCTGTCTGTCATCTTTGACAGGAGTATGCATCTACACAAACTCATTTACTTTAAATTGCATGATGTATAGGTAAAAGTTATACAAGATTATAGTTATTTGTTATGCAGGACAACACTAAATTTTCACCTCAGGTACACATAATCAGACATTTTCAGTAGATTTATAACATTAAAAATTAATTTATTAAGGCAATCTAAGTTTGTAAGCCTATACATATCGTCAGGTTTTCATGCTTTGAAGTGGTCACAGACCTGGTGTTTCAAAGAGCTAAAAAAATTTTACTGTATATAGTAGACAGTATAAGAGACTCTTTTGTTACAGGGAAAAAACCACATTGAAGGATGTGTTGCATAATTAGAAAGAAATATTACATCAGTGTTCTGAAGTGACTGGAAGTTACATGTCCTTGTTTTCATGAGGACACTAGTTGAGGCTTTTCTGTGAAAGACTGTTCAAGAATTTTTGTATAAATTAAATGAAATAATCATGCTCAAGACCCAGTGTTCCTTCACATTTGTTCATTTAGATAAAAGATTCAAAAAGTATTTGAAGGAGATGGACAGTCAGACAGACACACAAAATTGTTGCTTTACCCTTGCTTTAATAGAGAAAAAAAAAAAAAGATAAGTAAGTTTGTTTTATTACATGCAAACAGAAAAATAAACCCATATAACATGAAAAATTAACCCTTTTTTACTTTAGATGTACTACTCATCATAGCAGGCTGAAGGCATGTAAGATAAACAGGTGATGTCTTGATGACTGCAATGGGAAGCATCACTTTCAAACAGTCGACTATGACAGACAAAAAGGGAATTTTCTTAGCCCTTCTTAGTGCCCATTTGTCACCATATTGAAAAATTTCAGCCACACTATTTTGACAAGCTCTGTTGCTCTTTGACTATTGGATCTCTGTTGCCTTCACCAGGATTATATGACCAATAAAGATTAAAATTTACTTCACTGTTTATTTCTTAGGATGTCTAGCAAGGAGATATGTAAAAAATCTTTTAAAAACTGTAGGGCTTATTTTTTTTAATTATTAAGGATATTTTAAGACTGCTTAAATATTTAATACTTACTATTAATTATTTTGATTATTATTTGGAATATAGATATAGACATATTACAGCATATTTGTGTTTCCTAAAATAAGTAAATGTTATTTTTCTTACAGGGCTAAATTATATGCTTTGTTTGCTTGTTGCAATCAGAGGGGAAAGAAGAGCACAAAATACACATCCTCTAGTTGAACCATTCTTTATCAGTATATACCTGTAGGCTTTCCCTGTGTACACTATGAAATCTAATCTTATTATACAAAATGACAAATGAAGAACCAGAAAAGCTAAGTGTAGAAGATATTTTCTGTATTATGGGAGTGGAGATGGTGATGGGAGGAGAAAAGAGAGAAAAAAGCAGGGGGAAAATGCTGCAGGAGGGACTGATAATTATAGTGTGCAGGCAGTGAAGGAAATGTCAAAAAGCATACTATCAGTCCAAGATTCATAATTGTAGCTTAAAAAAACCCAAACAACATCGATCTTTTTTTTGCCTTGGCTTATCACTGCTAGCTACAATGAGTCCTGATTATGTTCTTAATCTGGCAAGAAAAAAAATTAAGTTTACATTCTTCATCTGCAAAGAAAAGGGGGAAAAAATATTTACATTGCCCTTCTAAATGAGAGGCTAGGCAAGGTTGGAAAGCAGAAATATAGCAATCATGCTAGTACATGGTTTACTGTGTTAAAAAAAATTATTTACATCGACATTTGGGAAAAGCATAGCAAGCTTGTTTAAAATCGGTTGTAGTGAATACTTTTTAATTTATATCCATCCTGGGATCCAATTCGCAAGTTTCACACAAGATATTACAATGATATTACAAAACCAGCAGGATCCATTGTTTTGACTTAAATCTGCAAGGGTTCAGCCTGTCTTGAAAGCAAACTCTAATATATTTTGCTTCCACATTAAAAAAAAAAACAAAAACCCAAACAAGCAAAGTAAACCCAGATGACTCAGACCTAAGTAAAGGGACAACCCATTTAACAACATTGATGAACACAGTTTGCCTTACCAAGCAATTGTTTCACCAATATACAGATACAGTCTTCTTTTTGTTAACAAGTCTCAGTTTCTTTATTTGACTTACTTGATAAGGGCATATTTGTGAAGTTATTAACAAGTCTGTTGATTAGGAATAGTGAGGGCATTTTAAATATTTTAAATATTTAACATTTTAAATATTTTGGAAAGATAGTATGTGAACCATATTGGCTAATGATGTCTGTTCATTTGTGTGTAGCTTTTATTCTTTGAATGAATGCAATTTGAAGATCTAGGAGGAAGTCAGAGGTTCTCAGGAGAGCTTGAAATTATTGACTGAAAAGGAGAAGGTAATTTAAGACATGTTCATTCTCTTTTCTGGGTCAAAATCAGAAAGGTCTGCTTCCTCTATAGACATGCTGAGCTGTTGTGAACTCATCTGACTAGCTGCATTTCAGATCTTACCTATGCAGTCAATGACCAAAGCATTTGAGATCCGTTCATTAAGTGCCTTCCTGAGGTCTTAGAAGCCCTTCTCTTAGGCCCTATCTTAATTTCAGTCAACTATGGCCTCATCCTACTTCATGTGACAAAAATATTGATGTTCAAGGAAAACATCTTTACTTTCAAGATTCATTTTCAAGTGTGTGGTTTTGACCGCATAATGGGCTTGTGAGTAGTAAATATGCGCACACACACACACACACACACACATATGTAAATATACATATATACACACATGCACAATTCATTCTGCAAATATGAGGGTACGAACTGTTTGCCTCATACATTTAGTGGACAAGCATCCAAACCCAACTCTTTGCTTCTTAAGGAAGTGACAGGGCTTATATGGAAGAGGTGATTATTCAATGATCCCACATTTGCAGCAAAAATCTCATGCTTCCTGAGCTAACTTGCACTATAAACACTGACACAGATATTGTGTACCAGGTAACATTTAGTGGAGCACGATGAACTGTGTGCTGATCAGAATTATGTGCTGTTTTACAGTCCCAAATTTTCAGCCTTCACAGTGTCTCTGAGTTGTCTGAGCTGTAGTATTATCCGGGAGATGTGATTTTGTTCAGCACACTAACTGGCTAACTGCAGTGAAGCATCCCACCACTGTTTTTACAAACTGGTCCAACCTCAACAGCAGGGAGGGATGAATCTCAATTTTGGACTCCCCTCTCCTGCATGAGAGGAGAGGCAGTACTTGACTCTGTGCCATGTTGTGAAGGCTCAGGAGGAGGTGTGTCTGCAGACCTGTGATGCCCACTCCTGTTACATCTGCAACTTGCTCATTGCCAAGCCATTCACAAGGAAAGAGATTTGGCTTTTAGTGTAAAATCTGCTGTCCAAACACCTGTTCCAATTTTGTCCAGAAAACCAGCAGCCAGGTGGATGCTTATATCTTGCGGATGGGCTACAACCTTTAAGTCAGTTGATGAGTCTCACTGAAAAATACCAGCTCTGATCAGCAAAGAATTCTGGATTTTTCAGAAGTTAAGAAAGAGTGTCATTCCTCCCAAATCCAGTCCTCCTTTGTTTTCATAGGTCATGTGAACTAAATTTAAATAATAGCGTACAAAATTATCGAGTCATAGGAAGAAAATGGCTACTGGTATTGGAAGAAATTCTGATTCCAGCTTGTGAGTACTGTGGTCAGAATGATGATGATTTACAGTGTAAATGAGAAGAGAAAGGGAAATAAAAGTCTTACAGAATTATGACCTCTGTGACATTCACTATAAACAACTGCTCATGAACAGTCATGCATAAATAACTATGAGGGAGACAAGCAAAACAAAAATTATTACCATTTTAATCAGATTATAATCAGTTTCAATTCAGCTCAATCAATTTATGTATAATTATTTTGAAGCCCACTCAACTACATTGAACTGTTTACTTGGTCAACTTGTCTGGAAATTGCCTTCTCTGCCCTCCCATAATAGTGTGTGTGAATACAGGATTTATTTTCACAGTAAAGCTGATTTTCAATGTTGGATTTGATTACCGGTGCAATTCCTACTTTCCAAACCTGATCTCACAGACACTTCATCATCTCTTGTGTGTCCTTCACTTCTGTGTCGAGGCAGTGAAAATCACAACCACGGGAATGCTTTGCACAGCCACACCTGGCAGCTCACCAGTGGTTTGCTTCAATTCCCTAATTAGAAGCAACTCCCAGCATAACTAAAATTAACAGATCTGATACTACTTTCATTTCCCCATTTGAGCTACACTGAACTCATCCCTCCTGCCTTGCATTTTCAGGTTGCAGTGTGGGATGCATTCCCTCTGGACAGGTGAGATGTATGCAAGGCAGAAGGCAAGGATGATAACTCCCCTGCACAGGCACAGGCAGATCTCTCTGTACACATGTCAGTGAGCAGCTGAGCTGTCAGCTGACCCATGACAAGGTTATGTCTTTCTACCCCTTGCCTGTAATCTAGAGTGTGCATTAGAAGCTTAAGGACACAGTTAGTGTTTGCTGATCTAAACAGACTCCATACACACCCTTTATTACTCTATAAGGACAAGCAGTTTAAATTCCCCAACTGAAACCTCAAGGTTATTTGGACAAAGAAAATGTCCTTTCAGCAGCTGTTGCATGACAAACTCCTCTCTGAGATATTTTGCAGCCCCGGATTAGAAGATGGGAAAAGTAGCAGAATAGAAATCAGTTCAGCATATATGGCCCTTTTTAAAATGTTTATTTCTTAACTACGGTTCTTGCTATTTGGAAAAAATAGCGTGCCACAAGATAAATAAACATCCATAATTAAGTCCAAAGAGTTCACAATGGGCATAGGATTTCTACAAATTAGATTTTGACATAGACTTGTCCAATACTCAAAAAAAAAAACCTCCAGAAAAACACAGCTCAATTCCACATGCGCCCTTCAAATGCTGGCACTAGGGCCAGAAAGCATTCCAGTCACCACATTGCACAACAGTCCCCTATTTCTTATTTTATAACATTTGCAGAGGGTCCACGTTATTTAATGTGGTTTTGGCCCATATTTAGGGCTGCTGACTGCTGGCAACGTGAGGAGTCACATTCAACTCTTCTCTTGCTTAGCAGCTTAATGTGTATTGCTCAGGGTGCAGTGCACTTGTGCAACCTCTATAGCACACCGTTCTCATACCTAAAAATAAAGCAACTGGCAGAAAGATGTGTTCTTGTCCTCTTTCTGTGTTTGTTGTTTATGACATTATTTAGAAATCTAAACTTGGAAGCTTGCGTTTTGTATTTATATTTTTTTCCAGATTTGCTGTATTATTGCAGGATTATTATCTACTGTAGTACGCCAAGAAATCCTTTTCTTGTTGTTCTGTATTACTTTAACCTGGATTTGTTCCTGGCTCCATCTGGAACAGAGCTCACATTCAGAAATTCCTCAGGAGACTTTGTTGCAGTAGCCTTTTCTTGCTTGTTTGGATAGGCTGCAGGTGTCTGTACTGTCACTTCACTGTCACTGGCATGCCAGCAGATACATCCAGCCCTTTTTGATATTTCTTTGACAGGCAGGAGTAAAATCCTTCAAAATAAAAGCAGCTTTTTTCCCCCCTGACTATAGTAAATTGATTGTTTAAATAATAGTGGTGGGTTTTTTCCTTAAAAAATATGTTATCAGCAACACCACCAGAAATGAAGAGAGTAAAGAAAGCTACCTACCTAATAGTGAGGTTGCAAATGCTGTTATTTATTTTTTTTTTAAGCTGCTTGGTTTTTTTCCCCAGTAAATGCATTTACAGTACATACAAGCTGTGATACTTTTAGCTTGCTGGTAATAATCCATTCATGATTTGTTTGGATGAACTAACCTATTTCTAGGACTTTCTGTCCTCACATACTCCTAGTATTCATCCCCTGGGAATTCTGTGCTTTAAAAAACCCTTTCATAAAAATTCAGGAACACATCTTTCTCCAGAGATCTCACCTTAAGCATTTTTAATAGATAAATAGAAAAACAACCTTTCTAGACATCCTTGAATGTTTTCCTATACCTCATTTACCTTCTTTAGAAGCTAGATCTTGGGATAAATAGTGCCTTTGAATTCCTAAATCCAATATTCTGCAAATTAACCTGTCATTCATCCCTTTGAATACATCTGGGAAAATATGTTTATTTTCTCTCTCCATGGGATTCCAAAGGGCTCAAACCACATTTATCACTACCTCTAAATACAAACTGGAAGCATAAGTCAGACTCCTTTGAAATCCCAAGTCTTTATAAGTTTTCCAGAATAGAGCATTTCAGGCAAGAGAACCCAGAAAACAGAGCTACCCGTGAACATACAGTCACATATACATTCTGATAAAATACATGCTTGACTTGATACTTATAAAATATTGCTACACAGCCATTAATCCATTTCATCTTCTTAGCTGGCATGTTGGTAGAAAAAGGAAAAGATAGAATAACTCCTGATGATATTTTTTTCTTTCAGGAGAAAATGGAAATAAGGCTAATACTGAGTTAAAATAGACCTTGTTTTTGCCCAAAGGCTGCTCCTATTCTTGCTATATTTTGTTAGTCCACAGAGCAGGTAAAATAGGTTGAAAATCTCTGCATGCCAGGCTGCAGATGATCCCCTGTGTCCCAGACAGCTGCTGCACAGACTCACACCATGGCGCCTCAGTGCCTGTGCCCAAGCCTATGGCAATTGTGTGAAATCGGATAAAGCACAGTCAGAAATCCAACTTGAACTTGAGCAGCCATTCAATTATCTACTCCCACAGCATGCAGATCTTTTCACAGTATATTTTTTATGTTGAGTCCTGAAAAGTACAATGGTTTTTTTTAAGCATGTGTTCATTATCCTTGCAATGGACCAATGTAACAACTGAGTGTGACACGGAAGGCTTCTAACAAACAAGGTACCCTTCACCTAATAAATAGCCACAGTCAAAGAAAAGGATGTGTAAAGTGCTAAAATTGCATGAAGGTTTGAAAGGTGAACCAAACCCAACCAACCAAGTCACCAAAAAAGATAAACAAATTAAATAAAAACAATCCACATGCACACATAATGCAAACAACAAACAACAACAAAAACACAGCAGGGAGTGTGGGGAGAAAGGATTATTAAAACACTAAAATGTGGATAGGATTCAGGCAGTCTCAGCCATAATCACTAGAGACCAGAAAAATACACTGGAGAAATGTCACTAGATGTTTTTTTAGGTTTCTCCTTCCAAAAGGTGTTCATGTTTCACAAGTGTCATAAACAGAATGACAGGCTAGATAGACTTCTTCTCTAAAAGAGACATGAGAATTAAGAAAAGAGAGATACAGGTCACAAAAGGCAGTTTGGATTGCTAACTGAGATTGTTGTTTAATGAATGAAATCAGTGATAAAGTAAGGAATGGTATTAGGCATGTAAAGTCACACTAGTTTTCACTGACAAATGCTGCAAGTCTTAATCTCATCTATTCTAAGGTGGGTTCCTGGTTTCCAGGTGAAGCTTTGGTGTAAGTGATGCCATTTGGCTTTGAAGCTACAATCTGTACTAGAGGTTTCTTCTTCCGCTCTTTTTTCCCCTTACAACTTCAAAGAGGAGAAATATTTTAAAGTGTCTTGCATACCATAATACAGGAAAATGGAAACACAATTTTATTTGAAGGTAGACATACTTGGCAATAAATATATTGGATTATTTTCAAAAAGAATACAAAGTGTATTGTAATTTTATTTTCCAAACTTAAATCAGTATTCATGGCCATTTTTGCCTCTGTTTTCTATAAAACTTCTGTTTGCCTTGACTCAGACTAATGTAATAAAGAGAATTTGGAAAGACTACCCAGACAGAGTATAGCATTTTCCCCAGAGTGTTAGGTGCCCTGAAAGACACTGTCTAATAGCTCAGATACATTTTTCTCATTAAAATACAGTTTTTTAACTGAAGCAATTTGCTACAAGCAGAAACGTGGATTTAGAACTTTCAAAAACCTTAACTAACCACCTAGTTACTCAAGCTGCACAGTAACGCTCCCAAGAATCAAGAGGATTCTATTCTTACCGGGTGTGAGTGCAGTCATCTCCCCTATAGTGTTGCCCTGTTCTACCTGCATATTCCCTTCATGCAGTGCAATAGCAATAACAGTTTCCTCAGCCACACAGGATGCGATGGGAATCTGAAAATATGCTAACAGTTTAGACTGTTCTCGCAATTTGGTACAACTGCTAACTCTGCATAATTGTTGCCTGGGAAGAGTAGTCCCAGGAGCACTATCTTAAAAATAGTTCCAGTGATTTATGTCATTGCCACGGCTCCATAAAACTGCTCCTTAGTTTGACCAAAAGGTTTCCAATGGGGAAAGCCAATCAAATTCTCTTAAGAAACCCATTCATGAGGTCAGAGCACCAGGTAAAGATCTAGCAATATGTCTTTTTTTTTGCCCTCAATAAGAAAAGGTTAACAAAAGAATTCACAGGGCCAGAACCTCACTTTCCAGCTTCTTAATAGCTTAAAGAGCTGCTTTAAAAAAAGGTGATTTTTTTTAAAAGAAAGTTGAGTTATCACAGGGAGTAGCTTTCCTCTGCCTACATTTCCAGCTCTCTCCTCTGCTAATCAGATCTCACATATGAAAAATAGTCATATAAAGATGATAACAGCTGAAATCTCTGCCCTAAACTGAGGTATATTGCTTGCCTTTTTGTTTTCCTGAAAACCAGACATGTTTCTTTCATAATCTTGACAGCAATTTTTATATTAGAAAATCTAAGTCATGCACAAAAGGCTTGGCATGTGGAAAGTTAGTGGTGAGGGGAATGAAAGAGAAATGCAGGTGCCTGAGTTGCAAAAATACAATGAAAGAAGAGTAATACAAAAAAAAAAATCCAGCAAGCATAAAAGATATACAGTAAAAAGAAATGCAAATATATAATCAAATGGGGAAAAAAGGAAAAGTGGAGCAACCCTTCCTCAAATATATATTTTATGACCAAGTCTTCCTGATGTGCCTACTTATTTACATGTATCTCACAATATCAGACTGGATTATTTCATTGATCAATCATCAATGTATTTAAATTTATATTCCCATATTCAATATGGTCAAAAGGATGAAATACCTAAATAATTTGTATAAAACTTTACAGATTTTTTTAGCAAATCAGACTCATTGTCATCTCCTGTTACATTAAAGGGAAATCAGGGAAATCATCAAAAGGTACTTTTTTTGTGGTGGTTTTTTTTATTTTTTGGGGGGGAGTTGGCTTTTGCTACTTTTTTTTATTTGTTTGTTTGTTTGCTTGCTTGCTTGGTTTATTTGTTCATTAAGAAAAGAAAAAAATGTAGGAACATTTGTTTAGCCAGTGGTACTGGAGAAACAATAGCTAGACTAGCTGCAAAATAACACCTCTATTTGCAGCAATTTTTCAACTGTATGAATTCCCCAAACTGTTTCATCTTATCAGTATTTGTGCTAACACGTGAGGACAACAGTTGTTTAAGCTAACATTAAAGTAGAAACTTACATGGAACCACAGTTTTAAGATCCTAATTCCTTCCTATTTGTAGCCCTAGTACAATTTTATGTAGTCAACACACCTATATGTGTATAATCAATAATAAGGTCACTACAGAAAATTTATGAAATTAGTGAGGTTGTATTCAAGATTCTCTTAAATCTTGTTGGGTTATTTTATTTCTTTTGTGCCTTATTGTATTTCCCCTATTCTTATTCCCGTCACATTTCATTGCACTACCTTTTAACATATTCAGTTTGGATTGTAACTGGCCTGTTTTTGCACAAAGTTCTTTGTTTCATCCCTTGAGATACCTGCTTTTTAAAAAGAAAAAGAAAAGCCTGTCTACCCAGGATTTGCGAAAAAATGGATAGATATTTTTATTTATTTAAAGATTTTATCAATATGGAAAAAAAAATCACTTGGAAACTTAAATTGCATGGAAAAGCCTGAATCACTACAGAACACCAAGATTTTGGATAACATTTATTGCAAAAGGCAAACAACTAGACAGATAACAAATGCAATAAAAGCAAAACTTCACAAGGTAAAATTTATCCTCAGTGATTACAGCAGACTCTTCTAAACAGTGCAAACGGTAGTTCATGGATCAGGGATCATTAGGGAGCATTTCAGCCAGCTCAACTGCCTAAACATAGCACCACTATGATTCTCTGCACCCTTAGTGTACAACCAGCTTGTTCTCCACAAGCTACGGGTCTTCTCTTGGCTGTGTCTGCCAGCCCTGGGAGGATTTTTCAGACAACCTAGAGCACCTTAAGTGGCACTAGATGTCTGTGTTTGGCAGCAGGGAATTGCTGTCCTCTGTCATGGAGCATATCACAGATAGGGTTTTACAGCAGATGACAGCATTTAATCACATTGCCTGGATTTGCATTCTTCAGAAGAAGCAATGTAAACAGCAGCTGTGTTTACAGCAAATGCAGCCCTCGCCTTAGATATGCTATATTTTCTCAGAAATCTCCCATGTTTTAGCGCAGGGACTGTTTTCCAGAGCCTCACCAAGGTCTCCTCAGAAAGCTCTACAGCCCCAGCTAAAAAAGGAATGGTCAGGAGTAGGGCACTACCAGATGGCTCTTTCTTTTCTATCTGCATCGTCCCCTCCTGCCCTCACAGAATTCTGCCCCCGCAGTCACCAAAAGGTTTAAGTAAATAATCTTTAACCAGTGGGAGCTAGTGTCAAGTATGGAATAGGGGAAGACTCAGCAAGTATCTAATAAGACAAACGAGAAAAGATATCTGAAACTGACAGCCTTAATGGGGAGTTAGGAGAGCTGGTGGGTATAAGTAAAGGAAAATGTGAGAACAGGAGTAGGATCTAGCACTGAGAAGAGGCTGGAAATTGACAGTGAAATTAAACTGCTTTAGAGTCCAGTCAGAAGCTCAGAGTGCAAGATGTAGGGGGGAGATGTTCAGAGCAGCTAAGCTAATGCTTGGCAGAGTAACATGGTCATCCTACCTACCTGATGCATATATTATTGAATAAATACTTATTTTCTGCTTAAATCGTTTTCATTCTGACAGAAGCTCTTTCATGGAATGAAAAACAGCTGGAAAATTTGACCGAGTGAGGGAAGGTCATTCTTCCCTCTCTATTTCCATCATCACTATTACTTTCTTTTTTACAGGTTCCCATGTGTGCCAGCAGCCTTTTGGAGACTTTCTGGTTTGCAGAAGACATTACATACATCTTTCTGTGTCCCCTGGGAGTATTTATCACTATTTTCCCTCTGATGCCCTGCTAGAGCACCTTGATCTGCTGAGACTTTCCTGTTCTCTACTCTGCTGTTAAGTCAATGCTGTCTGTTTCTCACACACTCAGTATCATCTCTTCATGGATATCCTACCCCCATGCTCTAGAAGCTTCTCTGCACAAACTTCTGTCAGTTTTTGTCAGATGCAATTTCTTGTTCCTTCATATACTTACACCCCACTCTCTTTGCAGCTACCAGGACAGTCGTCCTGGCTCTGGCCTGGACAGGGTTAATTTTGCAGTAGCTGGGAGGTGGCATGGCCAGGACCCTAAGGTCCTGACTGAGGGCAGGAAAAAGGGGATCTTTCTCTTCCATGGAAAAGGAGTTTTTCTGATCAAGAAGACGTGGCAGGGGAGCCATCCACTATTGTTTTATTGTCATGGGCTTTCCATGTGAATATTTTTCTTTTCTTATACCTTTTGTTATTAATATCGTTGCTGTTACTGTTTGTTTTTTATCTCATTGCTCTTACCAGTAAATAGTGCATGATATATGCACGACTGTTCTTTGTCTTTTGTGTCTCCAATTCTCCTCCCCAGCCACCCGCAGTGGGAGTGATGGTGGGAAGGAAGTGAACTGGGGGAGTGAGTGAGTGGCAGCATGGCTTTGGAGAGCCTTGGGAGGACTAAATTGGGGAGTACCATTCCTAAACCATGACAACAACACAAAGAAGCAATATTTTTAACAGAACAGAAGCACACATTGTAAAGCACAGAGAAAAAATGAAATATTTTCCATTAGATTTTTTAAGAGTTGGATGAATCCTTAGATTTCTGTTGTGGCAACTCTAGCCTGAAGTAATTTATTTCCTCACCCATGTGTTTCCATATACACGTCCACATTTATGCTATTGATCCAATATAGCCTACTGCAAAAGGCTTGTGTAAACTTCTCTGCATCATCAAGCTTTTTATATCAAGGGATGGATAACAGCTAACAGCATCAAAAAGGGATATTCGCTTCCATAAAGAGCTGCTGGTGTCCTATTAATATTTTTCCTTTAGAGATCATTATATTTTGAAATGGCTGTTCATTCAATTGACATTTTCTATATATTTTATTGTTCCTAGTCATTGCAAAGTATGTGTGCATAAAAAGATTTTATTTTTCTTGTGTTCATTAGCTTCTACCCTCTCATAATCATAACAGATCATAATCATAACAGAGCAATACATTAGATAAGCAGCATAGTTAGTAGGTAAAATAAATTTTAAATTCTCCCATACAGTTTCCATTCTTTCTCAGGGTAAAATGATGAAAGACAGATGAAGATACTCTTGTTGGCCATAGAAAAAATATGGGAATGATCACACTCATTTTGTGGTGCAGTCTTTGGTGTTCTGCGTATCTGAATCTCACACTGCAGGGCCCAGCCCACCCAGGTGATTCATTTCCACAGCGGAGAACACTGTGATAAGTGCAAGAACCCCATGCTTGTGGAAACTTTCCTCATTCAGCTGTGCTTTCCCTGGCTTCCTGAGCAGAGACTTCCATCCATTTCATAACATTCCTCATAGCCTAAGAAGCTTCCTTACAAGAAAAGGAAGATGTTATAGTGGCACAGAATCAGGCATCCGTATGCTTAGAGGTTTGTTAGTAGAATATGTTTGTTAGCTCACTCTTGCTGGATCTGATGGAATCATGGTAAGCTGATGCTTCAAACATGAGGAGGTGACAAGAAAATGTCTGGGGCAAATATAAAAAATACTTTGTAATACTAGTAATTTAAAACTCTGAACCAAACTTTTCACTGAAAGAAAACCTTGGTATCATCTGTAATCTGTGACCATCTGGCTCTCAGAAGTGGCCTGCATGTGAACCACAAATGGCTGAATCTTTTAAAGCAAAAACTCTGTGTTCTGGGCTGTCTTTGTTATTTGGTGTCAAGGATGATTTGAACTGAAGAGGCCTTCCTGAAAGACTGCTATGTTGTTCCTGAGTTATTATCCATATACAAGGCAAATCCTTGCTGCAGGACAGGAGCCAGCTCTGTGAATGAATGAATGAATGGCTCTGATAACAGCTTTCCAAACCTGAGAGCTGGAGCAGAAAGGTGAGGGTAGAGATATGGGCCATGGTGTGTGGACACAGAACAGTTACTGTTCTGTTCTAAGAGAAACATCACAAGCAGCTTTGGGAAGAACCATTTTAGATCAGGTTGTCTTTTGCTAAGAAGGAGTAAGGATAGCATCCAGTTTTAATTTTATTCTAACACTTAAATTGTAGCAGTGGAGTGGTTAGTGGTTAAAATCATCCCATCTCCAATACACAGAAAGATTTATTTCTGACTTTATTTACATAGTCTAGCAGAAGACTGAAGATTTACCCCACAGCATGAGTGTAAATAAGAAGCTCAGAGTTGTACAGTTCCTCGTCTGCCTACTTTTTCAACGGTAGTTGAAGTAATCAACCACCAAATCTAGAGCTGCTGGTATGTTATAGCGTAAGCACAGTCTCTACCCCAGAGGTAGGGTTTGAACATCTCATTATGTGCAGCAACTGTTCAACTCCTTTTTCCAGTTAGCCCTTTGTTCCAGCCTTTCCATAAAAATATAAAGGTACCGGTAACTGTACATGAAGTTTAATCTTCCTTGGAAAGAATGATCAGAGATATCTTGAGAAGTCTTTTTAAAGTATTTATTGCATGTCATCCACCATGCTTATGCTTTTTTGCAATAAAACTTTCATTGGCATCAGTTGCTGACTTGGTAATTTCATAGATACAATTCCAGAGACTGAAAAGTTCACAGCATTTTCCTCTTATGTGATTTATGATCATTGATCATTTCAGTTTGTAAAGGCTGTTCATCTCGAAAGTGATAAGGAGAGAAAATTCCATTTATTTTAATCAAGGAAATTGCCAAAAAGAGAAAGAAAATTAACCTCTGTTTTTCATGTCTGATCACATGAGATAATCACAGGTCATCACATTTCAGGTTATCCTGTTGCATTATTATCATCTTCATTCATCAGATTGCTCAGGGACCCTTCTGCGTCCACTGAAGTCGGTGACAGTACTGTAATTTAACCTGTTTTTCATTCAGGGAGTAGCTCATGGTTGCTTTGAGTAAATAGTATTGTCCGTTGGCTTTTAGCTCATATAAAATGCAATAAGCCACATGGTGTTTGTGGAGAAAAAAATAAAGATTGTTTACCACAAGGTTCAATAAACATTTTCATTACCAGACTGATTGGATTTATTTCTAAAATATTTTTTAATATTTGAATAAAAATTTTCATGTTTGAAGTTAGCAAAGCATAAAAAGAAGTGAATAAGAACTTGTGATATTCGTTTTGGGGGATCTTTTAATTTTTATTTCTTTATTTTTCTTGGGACAATTTTACCAACCCGTTCATACTGATTTATAGCCCATCAAAAGACAATGAACTGTAACATAAGAAATCTTGCTGTAACATAAATCTGCATGTTTTTTAAAACTACATAGAAATGTGATAATTATAATGAATATTAAGCTAATTAGCCTTCTTGTTCTATGCTTCCTAATATTTCTCTTCTGTGACTGTCATTATCAGTAAAGATGTAGCCAGCTCATCTGTTACGTAAGTTTCTTTCCACTTCAGTAAAAGTACAAAGCATGATAAATTACACAAGACTAAAATATTTTGAGCTATGATTTATAGACAATCATTTTAAAAGTAAGTAGAAATATGAAATAGTTTGTGATAATTAAACAACCATGATTTAATTAAATAGGGGACTAGATTGTCACATTTATTTTCCAATATTCATCCTCCTCGCTAGACCCCTAAGTCCAGAAATGTGGTTTAGTATTCTCCCCAAAAGTAGATTTGTCTTCAGATAGCGAATAGACGAGAATGGGAGAGAGAGGAAAATTATAGGCAACTCTCCTGGATGGGTCAAGAGGTAAAGAAAATTTTTCTCACATTTTAGTACATCCCCTTGCTTTCATGGTCAGAAGGAGACACAGCTGGATAAAAAACTGAGTACCAGTCAGTGTCGTGGGTTCAGCTTTTTGGGTGTGCTTTCATGTTTCATTCGAAAAAGATCTGTTACAGGAGCTGTGGCAATGCACAAATTCCATCATCTCAAATACTGACAAGCAACCAAATCTGGGAGAGCACTGTTGTAGCACTTACAGGCACCCAAGGTGGCAGCAGTGCAGGGTCAGCCCCTGTGCAGAGCAGCCAGGGGCTGCCCTGTGCTGGGCACAGCTGGTTCCAGTGGCTCCACCACAGGTCACAGCTGAACCTGTCAAAAAAGTGCTTGAAGAAACTCACTCATCAAATTTAGAAAGAACATATTTAACAAGTACAGGTAATCACGGGAAAGACACCTTTTCCTGTGGTTAGGATGTCATTTGTTCGCTTCTTAAAGCACATTACAAATTTCTACCAGATAATTTTTACAGAAGTTTAGGATTTATTAAATTTTTATGCATAGTTTGCTGCTTAAGTAGATCTAAGAAGGCTGCTTAGTGACAGAAAGGTCTGTATTCTGGCAATAAGGCAAGTGGGAGCCTCTTCTGTGCATCACAACAAGTGAGCAACAATCAGCACACTGAACTTATACTTTCTTTGATATTATGGTGTTTCTTGATAAATAAAACATTTTAGAATAACTAGGATAGTGTTTAAAATCTCTCTGTCCTGAAGGTTAAGATTGTAGGATGAGAAGTTCATTCTGTTTCGACCAAAATGAAAGTAGTCAGTGACATGACAGGCAGAATCAGGAGCTGCCCGCTGTAGACCGTGCAAAGCTGTCACATTCAGGGCACAGCCTCACACAGCTCTTCTGGATTCACTGCTGGTAGGTGGCTGTAGAGCTCAAGTGAGACCACAGGGCTTCTTTCATAGGAAGGATCACAGGGAGCATTTCCCTGCTCCACTTAGAACACCAAAAGAGTACTGCACTTATATATGTCAGTTCTGACATTTAATAGTTCTTACAAGCATTCAAATTGCCACTATTGAGTAGATGAGTTGATATATTGCTTTTGTGAAACAAACTTTTTTACTGCTGTTCAGGTGTATTGCAGATTGCTGTATCTCTTACACTCTTTTCAAGTGTTTGCTTTGTAACTATAACAGTTTATGATTCTCTATTCTTTTTCTGAGGAGCTGTAAGATGAGAATTGTAAGAGTGCTTGTGAAGCACAAGCTGGTACACAAGCACCGTCTGTTTCTGAACCCTGCTTCTGTTCCAGAATGGTTCTGCTTTATTTTGACAGTTGAATTTTTGTTTTACTATTTTGATGTGTTTTGTGCATGCCTGGTATATATCTTGGTTGCTAGCAAGAGGAGCTCTTTGACAAAAGAATTGCAAAGCATAAAGGAAGGATAAACATTTGTCAATTGTTGTCTGCTAATGTAACTTTCACTATTAAGTTAAAATTACATGTGATAGCCTTATTAAACATTTCATACACACATGGTACAGTTATACATATCCTAAGCTCATCTGTGTTCGAGAATATATAAATATTTGCACTGGCACTTTGCAGTTATCTGCATCCATCCATCCATCCATCCATCCATCCATCCATCCATCCATCCATCCATCCATCCATCCATCCATCCATCCATCCATCCATCCATCCATCCATCCATCCATCCATCCATCCATCCATCCATCCATCCATCCATCCATCCATCCATCCATCCATCCATCCATCCATCCATNTATATAAAATATATGATATACACAATATATATTATGCACATATAATATATTATATATTATGTAGTATATCGCTTATATTATATATCATATATGTTATATATCTTATATTATATATCACATATATTATATGTATTATATTTATATTATATAGAGATATAGATATAGATATATAAAAGTGAACAAAGGACCGTTTCATTAGCCAGGTTTATGTTTAACATGTATAATTGATCTGAGCATGTACAAAAATTTATTTTGGTAACTAGTTCACTCTTTGGAAAATCATGTGCAACNCATCCATCCATCCATCCATCCATCCATCCATCCATCTATCTATCCATCTATCTATCTATCTATCTATCTATCTATCTATCTATCTATCTATCTATCTATCTATCTATCTATCTCAAGATAGTGTTGGCTGTTTCCAAATCTGTAAGGGTATAGTAATGTCTACAACCTCTTTGTCATTTTGTGCTTTCTAGATGTTTACTCTCAGGATTGAATCATAGGAGATGCATTTCAAAGGCTGAATGTACAAATATATATATATA